>CAUYUJ010010435.1:240736-364250 GCA_963575745.1 Prorocentrum cordatum | reverse complement strand
CCCCTTCAAAGAAGAGACAACCCTTCAAACACCTAAGGGCAATCAGTACTGGTTGCCGTCTCGCCTCTGGCGCCCGATGGGCTTATGAGGCCTCAAGATGGCCCGATGATGGCACACGAGGGGCTCAGCAAGTCTCCAAAACGGAGACCAGAGCGCCCAAGATCGGCCCGAGAGCGCCCTAGGAGGCGATTTGATGGCCCCAGAGGGGGAGAGGCACATCGAAGGCTCCCCCTCCTTGGATCGACGCCCTACAAGATGCTCCCCCTAAGAGGCCTTTCAGGGCCCCCAAGAGAGTCCAAAGAGGGCCCCCAAGAGGGCCCCAAGAAACCTTGACAGAGCCATATGAGGACACCAGAGCCTGTCAAAAGAGCCCCAACATGCCCCAAGCGGAACCAAAACAAACCCCGAGAAGACCCCAGGAATGCCCCAAGAAGACCCCAAGACGGCTTAACGAATTATTGTCCTCGTTGTCCTCCGCCTGCCTCCGATACTCCCAAAAGACATTCCAAATGGCTCAACACGCTCCTCCCTCTCCTCTCCTTGCCCGCTTCGTTTCACTTAGTGTTTGTCTTCCTTCCGTTTCCCGTCAACTCTCATGGGCAACGTTTCGGAATGGGGTGGCGGGGATACTTTTTTGGGTCGCGGCCACGAGACAAGAGTCAGGCGGCGAAAGCAAAGTCCGGGGCACGAACGGAACTGGCGGGGATACGCGAAGAGTAAATAATTGTACACAACACTCCCTACGCCGCATAGCTCACACAAAACAGCTATCGTCACATAGCTCACACCACGCAGCTCGTACAACATAGCTTACGTAACAACACATCCATAACGTGATTTACACCGCATAGTGTACACCGCATAGCTTACACATCCACAGTGGACAAACAACGCCTAATTGTCTGGCGCCCACGGGGATATCTGAGCAAAGAACACCTGACGGGAGTTTGAGACATCGTGGGTTTCCTCTGGCTTTGATGAGAAACTCC
The DNA here is from genome assembly GCA_963575745.1 of Prorocentrum cordatum. Taxonomy (NCBI): domain Eukaryota; class Dinophyceae; order Prorocentrales; family Prorocentraceae; genus Prorocentrum; species Prorocentrum cordatum. The sequence goes on along the minus strand of CAUYUJ010010435.1, from coordinate 363,261 downwards.
TCCTTCTCCTCCTCCTCTCCCTCCTGGGTCGGACAGAAGCAGGGGTTAGTAAAGGAGCCGAATGTCAGGCGCCTCCAGGCGCCTTGGTGTCGGGGATAAGTGCCCGGCGGCGTGGCCACAACCAGCGGCACGCAACAGATCTCGTACCCACCCCGTGTCGGGGACGTCCAGGAGTGGGGGGGGGGGGGGAAGCGCAAATTATGGCCAGCGGCACGTGCGCGGCCCGGAGGGCGGGGGGCCAGGGACGTAAGGAAGCAAGAGGAGGCGCCATGAAATCTGAGGAGGCCCACGCCATGATATCCCGCATGACCTAGTCATCACCCCCCTCTTGGCCGCCCCCGAACATTCCCAATCCCACGGGTCCGAGGCACTGATTTTTCTAGCACGGGGTCACTGGAAATCCCGACCCCTTCCCTGCAAGGCCGGCTTTTCACCCCAAACCTTTCTCGTTTGTTACGGTCCTGAGGCCCGGCGAGGCCCCACCGGAAGCCGACAACGGAGGAACAGATCTGTCGTTATCTGTTCTGCGAGGCGGGGGTGTGTCCAGATCCACCGCCTGGGGAACCGACGTGCTGGGACCCCAGCGGGCGGTGGAAACGGATGTATTTTGGCCCCCGGGGTGCCGAAGATATCCGTATCCACCACGTGCCGAGGTGCCCAAATATCGATTGGTTATGTCTATTCCCGCCTCGAATGTTGAAATACTCAGACCATCCACGGCCAGACATGTTCTGCAAGGGATTCTGGTTGAAGGTTTGAGGACGTCGACGGCTCGCGCATTACTCCCGTTGCCTCCTGGAGTCTCCAGGGGCTCCTGGAGCGCCTCCTTCTCCTCCTGCCCCGGCCCCTTGCTTGGGCCTCCTGCCTCCTCTTGGGGCCTCCTGCTGCAACCTGGAGCCTCCTGGGGCCTCCTGGAGCCGGGCCTCTGGGGACCTCCTGGGGCCCAGGGTACTCCTGGGACCTCCGAGGGCCTGTCGTGGCCTGCTGGGGAGCTCCTGGGTCCCCCGACGACTTTCTGGTGCCTTCGGAGCCTCCTGGTGCCTCCTGGGGCCTCCTTAAGCTTCCTGTAGCTTCCTGAAGGTTCCTGTGGACTCCCGAAATCCTGAAGCCTCCTTTGGTTCCTGTGGCCTTCGGAAGTTTTTCCGAAGGCTCCTGCTCGAGACTTCCTCGCGATTCGCTCACTGACAAGGTTCCCGCTCGAGACTTTCGCCATATTCAAGCCTGGGGAGCGAAAGAATGAACCAAATGCACAATTCGGATGACACCGCTGGGATACCAACATGGAGGTGGAGACCCTATAGGGAGGGCAGCTTCAGGCTGGAGGAGTCCGATTACTAACATGAGCTGCGGGCCCCAGAGGGAGGGGGGGCCCCGCTTGAGACGTCCTCACGATTTGCCCCTTCTGGGGTGCTCAAATGATATGCCTGGAAAAAAAGCCGCTGACCCGCTCGGATCACCAACGGGGAATCCTGGCCCCAGAAATCGGGGGCTGCCGCCTCAGACTTCTCTGCAAGTCACTCACAGACGAGGCCCCCGCTTGAGATATCCTCACGATTTGCCCCCTTTGGATGCTCAAGTGTTTTGCCTGGGAAAGCTTGCTGATGATCCGCTCGGATATTACCAACATGAAGCGCGTGCCCCATATGGAGGGGGTTCCCACCTCTGACTCACTGACTTCCTTGACAATCACTTACAGACGACCTCCCCGCTTGATACATCTTCGCGATTTGCCCCCTTGGGGCACTCAAGTGATATGCCTGGTGACGTTTGCCGGTGACCCGCTGGTGTTGCCAACATGACATGCGGGCCCCACAGGGCGGGGGCTGCCGCCTCAGACTTCCTTTCAAGTCACCCATAGGCGAGGCCCCCGCTCACGATTTGCCCCGTTGGCGTGCCCAAGTGCTATGCCGAGTAAACATTTGCCCATGACCCGCCCGTATTACCGATGTGAAATGCGGGCCCGATAGGGAACGGCCTCCCGCCTGAGACTTCCTCGCAATTCACTCACAAACGAAGCCCCCGTTTAATACATCTTCGCGATTTGCCCCGTTGGGGTGCACAAGTGCGATGCCTCGTAAAGATTGCTGACGACACCTGCTCGGATTACCAGCGTGAAGTGCGGGCCGCATAGCGAGGGGGCTCCCACCTGACACTCAAGTGTGAGTGAGCGCATGTGAATGCGTGAATATGTGCGTTTGTGCGAGATGATGATTCTGATGATGATGATGCTGCTGATGATGCTGCTGCTGATGATGATGCTGATGATGATGTTGTTGCTGATGGTGGTGATGATGACTGTGATTATGATGATGCTGAGTCGGATGGCGATGATGATGCGTGGCTGTGTGAGTATGTGAACCAGGAAGAGAGAAGGGATGATGAGGGGGAGGAGGAGGAGATTGTGTGCGGGGGGTGCGCAATGAAAACAAGAACCCCACTTTGCTTGTTGGGAAAAACAAACAGGGAGACACCCAAATTTGGTGATTTCCCCGCGCGCGGCCCTCCCCCTCGCCGCGCAAAACCGACGCAATCACGAAACTAGGGCGAAACGGTCGGAAAACCTGGCCCGCGAGGCCCCGGCGGCCCCAGGCCGCAGCGCGCACATGGCTCCTGGGGTCCACTAAGTGGCAGCCCTCCTTTCTGGCAGTTCCAAACCCCGCCCGAAGCTCCCAAGGAGGCCCCCCGAACGGTGCAGAAATTCTTCGAGGGCCTCGCGACGGTCCTATAGGGGGTTCCCAGGCTGCCCAGAGAGTTTCCTGCAGTGCACCCAGGGCTCGAGAAGCCGCCAGAGTGCCCACGCAGGATATATCCAAGAGGGCCACATCAGTCAAAGACCAAAGAGCATTCCCCCCCCGTTGGGTCTCCTGTTCTTTTCTGGAGCTGCCCTGCGTTACGAAAGCGTGGCTCTAAGATGCCCCAGGGGCCCCACATTGACCACGAAGAAGGTCCAAGACCATTGACCAAAAAGATGGGCCAGGACTGCCGTGAATACCATTCCTCAATACGACTTCCGGCCGAGGCGTGCGCTTCCAAACTAAGGACCCGTTCATCCGGACACGGCCCGTCTGACGCGCGCATATCCCTGGTCCCATGGTGCGTTGAAGGAGAGCACGGGCGAAGCGCACCCCCACCTCCAGGACGGCAGTCCGACCTATCACTTGGACTCCTGTCTGTGGGAAGTGACTTTCGACACTGGCGGCAAACGCGGAGCAAAAAGGCCCAACAGAGCCCAAGACAAGGCCGCCCCGACTTAGTCGGTGATTTCTCTGGGGGGGCACCAGCAGGGCGTGGGCGTGGAAATCACGGAGTTAGGATTCAGATTCCCCTGTATCGTTTTGTTGTTGTTGTCGTTGTTCCCGAATTCCTGCCGTTGTTGCAGTCGTGGATTACGCGATGGTCTCGGTCGTCGGGGTCAATTTCGGATGCAAAAAAGGTTGGACGCCTCTTGTCCGCGATGTGTTGCCTTGCCTCCTCCGCCAGCGAGCGCGTCGCCGTCGCCGTCGTCGTCGTCCGCTGTCGGGGTGTGTGTCGTCGTCGGCAGATCGGTCGGTCCGTCGTCTCCTCCCCCCCTCCTGATCATGCTCCTCCTCCCCCTTCCTCCTCCTCCTCCTCCTCCTCCTCCTCCTCCTCATCCTCCTCCTCATCCTCCCCCTCACCCCAATTCTGTTCCCGCTCCTCCTGCTCCTCCTCCTACTCTTCCTCCCATCCTCCTCCTCATCGTCCCTCTGGTTTCTTCCGCAAGCCCTTGTACGATTGCAACAGATTGCCTCTCATGGAAAACCCCACCGAAGCCAAACACCAAACACTCACGGAACCCAAAGAAAAGAGCCCCAACCGCGAATGCCCCTCCCAACACGCTCGACCTTTTCGTTTCCAGTGCTGAGCCTTTCCGTTTCCAGGGTTGGGAAACAGCGTTACCAGAATTGGTGGCAGCTCGGTTTTGCAGGGTTGAATCCTCGTTTCTCGGGTTCCTAATTCAACCGTGGCCGAGTGACCCCAGGCAAGAGTGACCGTTGGTGCGCGGACTACAGGGGCTCAGAAGTGGCCAAATCCAAGCGCGCAGGCAACCGCTAACGCATCGCGCTCAGCGACCGGAAGGAGCCCGACGAGACCGCACCACAGGTCCCCCCTCGCTCGCCCGCCGCGAACTCCGCCCCCCAGCCGCGAGCTCCGCCCCACCCGCGAGCTCACTGTGAGCGTCGCTTAACCGATCCCTATCCCCACTGTCATGGACTGGGCCCAGTTCCTGTCAGATGTCGAAGGGGATATCCCCAACTGGGGGGATGAGATGGCGGGGGTCTGGATGGGGATGGGGATGAGGATGGGGATCGGTCAAGCGGTACTGATCGCTGACCCACCGACGCAGCAGCACCCGCCCCCCCCCCGCCGCGAGCTCTGCCGCGCAGGCCGCCAGGAACGCAACCTCGACGGCGAGGAGTCCGGGGGGCGCCTGCCGCCGCCGCGCGCCCGCGATATACATGCATGCCTGCCTACCTACCTGCCGACCTACATGCACACATATACATCCCTAGATACGTGCATACGTTACACTACATTCCATTAAATGACAGTGCATACATACACACACATATACACATATATATATATACACATACATACATGCATCCACACTTGTATACATGCATACATGCATACACACTTGCATACGCACGTGACTCCGTACACATGCACATGCACATACACGCACACGTACACATACACATACACATACGCACATACATGTACATACGTATACACACATAGACAAGCATGTATGCAATTACTTACAAATCGCACACCAACACAACCTTTATACACATGTATGTATGCATGCATGCATGTATGTATATATGTATGTATGTATGTGTGTATGTGTGTATGTATATATGTATGTGTGTGTATGTATGTATGTATGTATGCATGCATGCATGTATGTATGTATGTATGTATGTATGTATGTATGTATGTATGTATGGATGTGTGTATATGTGTGTATGTATGTATGTGTTTATGTATGTATGCATGCATGTATGTATGTATGTATGGTATGGTATGGTATGGTATGGTATGGTATGGTATGGTATGGTATGGTATGGTATGGTATGGTATGGTATGGTATGTAGGTATGTATGTATGCATGCATGTATGTATGTATGTATGTATGTGTGTATGCATGTATGTATGTATTCATATGGATACATGCGTAACGCACGTACGTATATGCACATATCTACATGCATGTATATGCATACGTACACACATCTATACATATGTATACATATATGTATGTATATACACATATGGGGTGGGGGGGCAGCTTGGCCCCCCTGCTCGGGGGTTCAGAGGACGGGTTACTGGGGGGCGGGGGCCTCTGAGGGTAGGACGGGATCCAGGGGCGGATTCACGCTGTCTGAGGCTCCTCGTCCTCGGGGCCCCAGGTCCTCGGGGCTCCATCCTTGAACCACCGATTTGGTGAAGCTCCTCGTCCTCGGGGCCCGAGGTCCTCGGGGCCCCATCCTTGAACCACCGATTTTGGGGGCGGGGTGGGGGGGAGGGGGGGCAGTCCAGCCCTCTGCGCGCGACCGCGCGATGAGGGCCCCTGTCGCCGGCAGGCGTATGAGATACTCTGAGCGAGCTCCACGCCCACGCCTCCCAAAACCCGACGGTCTCGGCAGGCTGGCACTGATGCAAGGGAGGAACCGGTGAGAGGGACGACGAGAAGGGGAGGGGGGAGAGGTGGAGAACGGGAGGAGAAGCGATGATGTCAGACACCACGCTACCTTTGCGCGTGGAAGGCCCTCTGGTGGCCGGGCATTGTCCGCGCAACTACCTCTGCGAGTCTGACGGCCAGTAGTGAGGCTCGGACTGCTTCTGCCCAAGGCGTAAAATATCCAACTGGGGTGGGGGTACAAATCTCGAAGTACACGGCGGGAGGATAGGGTCGTGGCGTACCCGTCAAGGGAAGCACAGCTCGTGATGCACCCCACCGGGTGGGAAGGGGAACGGAGGAGGGAGGAGGGGGTGGAGAGGAGGAGGAAGAGGAGGAGGAAGAGGAGGAGGAGGAGGAGAAGGAGGAGGAGGAGGAGGAGGAGGTCCGAGAAGAGGGGGGGCACAAAAGGAGAACTCCCGACGCGACATGCGCCGCGGTGGGCAGCGCTGCATCCGAAGCGGCGAAGGAGAAGAGTCACCTACCTAAACGCAGCTCCCAGAAGGCTTCGGTCGAAGAATCAAAGGCAATCCGTGAGCGCCAACGCCGAGGCGACGACGGGGCCGCCTCGGTCCCGCGACAGTGCTCGTCGTTTGGGCCGCCTTGGCGCGGGAGGGGCGAGAAAACGCTCAGACTGGCTGTGCGGCGCTGGTAGCGAAGCAAGCGCGAGGTCTCGAGCGCGCCGCGGGGGGCGAAGCCGTCGGTAATTCACTTTCTGTAGACCGTTGGGGCATGGAGTGCAACATGTTAGAGCTTTGCCTCCCCTGCTTCGGGTATGTTTCTGATGGTCCACAGCAGGACGTCCCGATCGTGGTAATGGCGAGAATGATGATCTCGTCATGACGACGGTGATGATTTTGGCTTGTTTCTGCAGCGTGAGGTCCCGATTGCGGCGCTGATGACTGGCGGTGGCGGTGCAGGTGGTGATTGCGTTGGCTGCTGTGATGAGCGGGGACGGCAACGCCTTTCAATGGCGCGCTCCTGCTCGCCTCCTGCGCGCTCTGACAGGCAACGACGCACTACGCGCGCATTCATGGCCGCCATCCGGCCACGAGCGGGGGAATCGAAGGACAGTTGCGGGCCCTTCCCTAGCAGCTAGGCGCTCATCGAACCAAATTCGCGAACCGCCTCACAACGCTCTCGTAGACGCCCCGCCGCCAGCCCCAAAGACTTGTTGGCCTGATTTTCCCGCGAGCTGTTGGCCGGAACTTGTCGTGAAGTGTTCGCCAGAATTTCTGGCGGCACGTCCTCCGGATGTTCTGGTGAAGTTTCCAGTGAAGCTGTTTGCACCTAGAACCGTGGCCAAAAACATCCACAAGAAACTTCACTGAAAACTTCAGTGCCTCTGCCCCACCCTCCCCGCCCAAGTCGTGAATCCCCATCGCTTTCCTTGCGGCTCCTCGGGCGCTCGCGCATGAGCGGTGACGGGTCCGGATTCGGTAGGCGGGGCTGGCGGCCAGGGGGCAGGAGGCCCGACGGATCCCGACGGTGTCCGACGGAACCCAACGGGGCCCAATGGGCCCGTCGAATTCCGACAGAGCCCGACGCGGCCTGACTCGCTCCACACTGCCCCGCGGGTCCGGTGGGAACCCGACGGAGCCCGAAGGAACCCCACGGAGCCCAGCAAGCCCAGCAAGGCGGACTGGAGCAGGTCTGCCCCGTGGACCCCGGCGGAGCCCGACGACGCCCGACGGAACACGACGGAGCCCGACGCGGCCCCGCAGGGCCCAGCGAGCTTGCGCCGAAGACATGCAGCCCCAAGAACTCCGGCAGGGCCCGCAAGCTCCCTACCTGGATCTACTGGACATCGGGGCCCCGACGGCTGTGCAGACTGCGGAACACATCGCAGAAAGATCCTCGAACCGCGCGCACGCTGCGTCCACAGGCGGCGTCATCGCGCCATGCATCCGGCCCGCGCGCTCATGCGTGACCCCGTGCTGACCCTGCCGCCCCTCTGCGCGTGCAGTGCTGCATCCCAGCGGGCCGAAAGGACCTCTCCCCCGCCGACCAACAAAAACGAATTGATGGGACACCTGTTTTTTCACTCAGGAAGCCCTTCAAGATGACCAGGAAGAGAAATACATAAGAAAACAGCCGCGCCCTGACGGCGCATTGGCAAACGTATTGAAACTGCGGATCGCATGCGTGCCGGCATGCAGCGGAGCCCACATAGTTGCACAGTGCCTCGGGACTCGGGGAACCGTCGTCGTATCCTTTGTTCCCAAGGGCGATGGTGAACAAGAGGCGGGGGCACATGAGCACACGATGAGGCCCGCGTGGGCATCGAGATGCGGGAAAGGAGAAACAAAAAGGGCCCCCGAAAGACGCCGAGAGGCCTCGATGACTCGAGACGTGAGGAGGATACCCCTCATCGTCGTCTAGTGCAAATTTTCTGATTCGGTTTTTTCGGCATTGTTCGACATTGGGCGGAAGGGGGGGGCGGCTCCAGACCTCTGCTTAGCGCGACTGTTTGCAACAGCGCGTCCCATGGAGGAGACTCCCCCTGCTTGAAGCAAGCACCGAAAACAGCCAAGATCTACTCCGTGGGGGGGGATGGGGTGCGAGGGCCCGCCCCGATCGGCAAAACAGTGAGCAAGAAAACGATCACCTGGAGAAACAACATGACGTCGGTTGAGCAAGAACCGACCGTCCCGGCATTCCTATAAACCTACCACGGCATGCTCTTAGAAATCAACAATGTTCTAATAACAGAAACCATATTCTTAGAACATAATCCCGTTGTGTTAAAACAAGACGTTCTCAGCCAGAACTGTTCTAAAAACATTTCTTGCATACCATTAAAAGGTTCTTAGTATATTATTTGGTGGGCCTGCAGGCCAGCCAAGAAGCCTCGCCACTGCTTGAGTCGGCGCGCGGCGCCTCCCAGCGCCCTCCCGGTGCGCTTCCTCCAGCGCCGAGCCAAGCAAGCAGACGAACCTGCGACCCTGTTCTCGGCGCCCAGCCTGCGGCCACTTGCCGGTCCAAGGGAAACCATGTCTACGCAGTCTGTGCCTCTTCGACGCACCCAGCCGCCGGGTACGGTCGTGGCGTGCCCCGGCTGGGCGGGCACAACTGGTGACGCACCCAGCCGGCACTGGGAGTCCCACGCCCGCCTGGGGAGAAGGGGGGAGCGGGGTGAGGCGAGGGAGGAGGAGCACTCGAGGACTCGAGACATGTCCTTCGCTGGCCTGGCCTTTGGAGGGAGGTCGGAGGAAACTATGGATGGGAAAGAGGAGGATGAGGAAGGAGGAGGAGGAGGAGGAGGAGGAGAAGGAGGAGAATGAGAAGGAAGGAGGATGAGTATAAGGATGGGGATGAGTATAAGGGAGGAGGAGGAGGGAGGAGGAGGAGGAGGAGGAGGAGGAGGAGAGGAGGAGGAGGAGCGGAGGAGGAGGCAGGACTCGAGGACTCGAGGCAGGGCAGCCGCGTCGCGGGATAGAAAACGCTGCGCGGCAGGGTGGGGGCGGCAGCAGGCCGCGGCGGCGGCAGAGGCCGCCGAGGCGGTGGCCCTTACGGCACGCGCGGCCACACCACAGGCCTCGGACGAGGTCGCAGAAAAACAGAGGGCTCGCGCAGGGGAACGAACAATGACATAAACATAACAACTCAGAGGTCCGCGCGGCCTTCCCGGATCCGCGCTGGAACCCCCTCGCGGCGCCTCCGGCGCCGCCCCTGGCGCTCTCCGCGCGCCAGGGAGAGGGGTCCAGCGCAGATCCGAGAAATCCGCGCGGACCTCCGAGTTTTTATGTTCATGTCATTCTTCCCCCCCCCCAAAAAAAAGGGCTCGCGGGGGCCTCTCCCAACCCCCATATACCAGCCTGAACTGGCAGCCGCGGGGCCCGGGAGCGGCCTGTACCCCATGAAGACGCCGCAGCCGTCGAGGACAAGGCAACCCTCGACGAACATGCAGAAGGACACGGAGAGGATGGAAGGATTCGCGGGGTGCCTCCTGCAGTCGAAACGCTGTCATAAGGAATCCTGGAGAAGGAACGAGGCCGCGTTTTTCACAAGTTAAGCTTAGATGTCCCAAACAAGACTTCCGGAAAACCTAAGACAAACTGTACAACAATTAAGGAACACTGAGCCCCTCCCCAACGAAAAGGGTTCCTTCTTCAGCGGCCCGACTGTACCAGCCAAGACTGGCAGTAACCCAGCTCAGCGGCCGATGGTCTAGGTGAAACAAGTTGCCAACCAGGACCCGCAGCACGCCACCGTGGTCCAGTATGCAATCCAAGCACGGGGCGCAAGCGACGAGCAGCACGCCAGTGGTGCTCACGTGAAAATCGGCTGGGACACACTTCAACAGCAACGCCGTGTGCTCCTCTCCTCATGCCAAGGGACGGTGGCCAGCGCGGGGACGAGGGTCAACCCAGCGGGCTGGCTGCGCGAACCTCTCGACGGCACGGCCCAGCGGCCGAAGGAAAGGGTGGTGCCCTGGGTCAACGCAGGAGGAGGAGGAGGAGGAGGAGGAGGAGCAGGAGGAGGAGGAGGATGTGGGGGAGGAGGAGCAGAGGGAGGAGAAAGAGGAGAAAGAGGAGAAAGAGAAAGAGGAGGAGGAGGAGGTGGAGGAGGAGGAGGAGGAGCTGTACCTTCTTCAATCCACCCCTCGAGCATAGAACGAACGACGCGGCAGGTGGTCCGCGGCGGGCCCGCCTCCAAGCCCCTGGCGGCGTGGGACGACTCGAGCCCCAGGGCGGCAGCGCTGGCGAGGACCAGCACGGCCATGCCGACCTCCAGGACGTGCCCGGCACTCCTCCGAGCGCTGCATCCCTCGCCCCCCCCGGCCCTCCCTCCTGCTTCTTCCTCATCGTCCGGCCTCCTCTCAGTCGAACTCAGCATCCTGCTCCCCCTCCCCGTCCACCTCCCGCCTCCTCAGCCTCTCGGCACGCGTCGTGGTCGCCCTTCCTCCTCGTCCTCCTCCTCCTCCTGTTGCTGTTCCTCATCTCCCTGCTCCTCTTCCTCCTCTGTCTCCTGCACTTCCATCGCCTTCTCAGCATGGACCCTCTCGAACCGTCTTGAACTTACGAGGGCCCTCCCTTGATTAGAACCTATTAGCCCTCCCTCGGAGCGCCAGGAACTATTCCCCGCCCCCCTCTCTTTGGAGGGCTGAGCAACCACCAACACAATGACGACGCCTCCAAGCGAGGCCCCTTAGCAAGCGCACCTGTGAAACTGATCGAACAGGGCATGACTGTCCAGTAAACGTACATGGCCGTTTAGTCAATACAAGTTATGGAGGTTCCTCCCTCGGCCAGGATGAAACAGAAATGTAGACGTAGACGTTCGAATGTCCACGCGGATTTCCTGGATCGGTGCTGACACCCCCCCTTGTGCGCGGAGCGCGCCAGGGATGGCGCCGAGGGCACCGCCCATGGAGTCCTAAACGCCGACCTCTGAAAATTTGTACTAGTACACGTACGCTGTTCTTGTTCTTCTTTGACCCGGGGGCGCGCAAACATGGATTAGCGATCCATGGATGTCGGCGCGCGGTCGCCGAATCCATGGATCGGGGGAGGCGCCCTCCCCAACATGCGGCCTGGGCCGCCTCCTTCGGCGGCGGAAGCCCGCGATTTCCCGTTGGAAGCGGGACCCGCCGCAAACCCACGCCCCCTTGGCCGCGATCGCCCGACTCGACCGGCTGCGGCTCCTCACCTCTCGCCCCCCTTCGGGAGCGGCCAAGAGGGGGGTGTCCAAGAGGGGGGGGGTGCAAATCATGACCGGCGGCATCTGCGCGGCCCAGCGGGGAGGCCAGGGACGTAATGAGATAAGAAGGAGCGCCAGGAGATTTGGGGAGATATCGTGGCCCCCGCCATGATATCCACCCCCCCCTGGCCATCACAATCCTCTTTTCCGCTCCCGATCACCTCTCGCCCCCCTGCTCCTCCTGCCGGGACGCGAGCACCTTAACGGGCGAAGAACAATATAACATAAACTTTTTCGCTGTCGGGGGCGCCTGCCCCTGGGCGGCTGGAAAGTTTATACCCTTACGGTGGCACCGTAGGGGTATAAACTTTCCAGCCGCCCAGGGGCAGGTGTCTCCGACGGCGGAAAGTTGATTTTATACCGTTCTTCGCTCGCTGATCACCTCTCGCCCCCCTGCTCCTCCTGCCGGGACGCGAGGCGAGGCCGGGGGCGGCGCCGCCCCGGCGGCGGGAGGCGGCCGAGGCCCCCCCCCGGGAGCTCCGCAGGCAGGCAGTAGGAGCGGCAGGGCCGACGAGGGGGGGCGAGTTGTCCACCACCGCTACCACATGCAGGACGGGGGAGAAGGGAGGATGGGGACAATGAGTTAACGGGCGAAGAACGGTATAAAATAAACTTTTTCGCCGTCGGGGACACCTGCCCCAGGGCGGCTGAAAAATTTACACCCTTACGGTGGCACGGTAGGGGTATAAACTTTCCAGCCGCCCAGGGGCAAGTGTCCCCGACGGCGGAAAGTTGATTTTATACCGTTCTTCGCTCGCTGAATGATGAGGTCCTCCCCTCCTCCTCCTTCTCCTTCTCGTCCACCCTCTCCTACATATGTAGCGGTGGTGGAGCGTGGGTCCATCAAGGGAGGGCGAACAGGAGCAGCTGCACCAGCTGGACATCGGGGCTGTCGTGCCACAAGAAAAAAACACAAGAAGACATGTACTGAAAGTTCGCGCGGCGTCGGCGCGCGCAAAGGCCTCTGACACCGCATCGATCGTTCAATCCTGAATCCATGGAGGCCCCGATCGTTCGAGGTAGAACTCCGTTGGGCCCAATGGCGTTATCGCGTCCCTCGGTGCTTCCGCGTCAGAGACATCAACCTTGAACGCCTTCGCCGGCGTCGCCGGCGCGCCAACGCCGCACGAACAGACCCTACTGCGGGCAGTACTTATCTCCATATCCAGAGCGTCTTGGACTTTTCGGGAAGAGGTGCCGCAACGCCGCGCCGAGGCGCACTGGATATGGATAAAAAATCAAGCCTCTTGGGGCCAGATTTTTATCCATATCCAGTGCGTCTACGGTTTCTAGGGAAGACAGCCCAAGACTCCAAGACTCACTGGATGTGGGTATAATTATTGCCTGCATCTACACTTGCATATGCATCAACCTTCGGACGTCCGAGCTGATTTCTTGGATCGGCGCTGGACCCCCTCCCTGGCGGGTCGAGCGCGCCAGGGGCGGTGCCAGAGGCGCCTGCAGGGAGGCCCATCGCCGATCCAAGAAATCCGCGTGGAGCTCCGAAAGCTTCGGCACGACAGAAAAATGCAGCAGACGCTGGCCAGCCAGTACCTGGACCACAAGATCTCTATATTCCTGAGGTCTCGGAGGCACGGTGCGTCGCGCAGACGCCGAAGACCGGATCGACGAAGCATACAGTCAACCCGTATCATACGGATGCGCGATATGGATGCATAGCTCGTCCGAAGCCGCAACTCCGCCTGGGGCTCTCGATGCCATGAGGTGTGGATTTCAGCATTCTCCAGACCAGTGGGGACGGTTCTTTGCGGCATGCCGCCAGAAGGAGGGAGTGGGGAAGCAGAGGAACGAGAAGGGGGGGAGGACGAGGGACGAGAAGGAGGGGTGGAGCAGAGGACACGAGGGGCGCCCTGCCTGGAGGAGCAAGCACTGGCATAAAGAGGCATAAGCATACGCTTCCAGAGAACAGCACGCACTTCTCGGATCGGCGCTCGACCCCCTTCCATGGCGCGCGGGGCGCGAAACGGGGCGGCAGCAGAGGCGCCGCTGAGGGGGCCAAACGCCGATCCGAGACATCAGCGCGGACCTTCAAAAGTTTATGCTTGTGCAGCGTGCATTCCTCTTCGCTGGAGCAGGGAGAAAGGGAAGAAGAGAAATGATAGGGGGTAGGTCGAGGGAAAAGGCGAGAGGATGGAACAGCAAGGCCCTCACCTCCAAGGACATCTGTGTTTTCACGTGGACCCGCACATGTCCCCAACCATTCCCGATGACACATTGTTCATCCTAAAACGTGTTTTGACGGTCACGGGGCCTGGCGAGGGATCTCGGAGGCAGAAAACGACGAAACACCGTCCGTCGTGTTTTGTTTACTACGCAAGGAACTCGGGAAACGAGAGACGCCATGCTTCCTCCTGTCGCTATTCCAAAACCGCCGACCCCTGCTTGTCTGGGGTGAAAAGGCGTGTGAGATGATTGGCTGTCTCTCTCCCCCTTTTCCCCTCCGCTGGGGTCCAACATCGGAGCCTCCAGAGTGCCAACATAGTCTAAGGGAGCGTGGGCACGACCCTGGGTAGCGCCACGACGGTCCAAGATGGCTCCAGTGACTGCCCACGAGGCCCCCCAGACGGGCCAAGAGTGCTCCCAGATGACCGCCAAGAGCCCCAAGAGGTAAGACTTGCCTCATTCGCCTGCATCTGTTGAGCATTCTCGCCTTTTTCTTCGCACGGCGTCCAAGACGGCCCAAGGGCCCCGCAAGATCGCCCCAAGACAACCCATGAGGTCCCTAAGAGGGCTCCGAGACGGCCCGCGAGGACCCCAAGACGGCCCCAGGGGCCTTTAAGACGGTCCATGGGAGGCCCAAGACGGCTTCACGAGGGGCTCAAGAGAAGTACGAGCGGACATTCCGAGCCCTTGCCCCCCCCGATGGGCCCAATAGCCCCCCAGAGGACACCGAGGCGCCCCCAAGAGTTCTCCAAGAGGGTCAAGAGAGCATCAGATGCATCTTAGAGGCTTCTGAGCCACAGCCCAAGCACTGTGGCGGGTTGGGCCGAACGCCGCAAAACAACCTCCACGAATGTCGCGAGCTCTTGCTCCTTTAAGGGGCCGGCGGAATGGCGCAAGCCCGTGGACAAGCATGAATGAACGAGTGGCGAGGGAAACAACAACTCGTCCCAATTCTTGGGAAATGCATGTAGAAGATTCGCATGTTTTGTCTCAGCAGCGTCCAAGACTGCTCAAGAGACTCCCAAGATCGCTCCAACACGCCCGAGGGCCCCAAGACGGCTCAAGAGGGTCCCAAGAGGCGCCCAATATGGCCCAAGAGGGCCAAATCAGGAACCCGAGAGGGTTCCATGAGAGGCTACTCGAACTGACATTCCGAGCCCTGAGCCCCAAGAAGATCCCCGAGACCACCAGCAGGCGCCCAAGAAGCTCTCAAGAGGCGGCCCGAAGAGGCCTGCAAGAGGCCCAAAAGAGGCTCCCGGACAGTCCCCAAGAGGCCCCAGAAGCCTCACAGGTGGACTCTTCCCTCTCCTGGGGGTCGGCGGACTGGCGGAAGCCTCTTGAGTAACGAATCCCGAGTGAAACAGGTCCTGCATTCCAGGGCCTTCCCCCCAGGCACAGCTCCTCCTCCTCCTCCTCCTCCTCCTCCTCCTCCTCCTCCTCCGCCCTCCTCCTCCTCCTCCTCCTCCTCCTCCTCCGCTCTTCATCCGGAATCGTGCTCTTTTTCCCGCCGTGGTCACGCCACGAGCCGCGCCGGCGCCTGGGAACGAGCCATGCCTGGAAACCCTCACACGGCGCCGGCGCGACGCGTGACGTGGCCAGCCCCCCGCGCCAATCATCCCCCCTCGCCCCCCACTGCCCCCTCCTTCCCCCCCCCCCTGCCCCCTCGCTCCCCTCCCCCCCCCTCCCCCTTCCCCCTTCCGCCTGCCCCCCCCCCCCCTTCCCCCCCGCCCCTCCCCCCGCCCCGCCCCCACCGTCACGCCCGTTCTGTGAAGGAGCCAGAACATGCTCTCGAGGCTTCGCCTTCCACGACGCGACGGCGCCCCCTGGCGCCCTCCGCCCGTCCCCGCTGCGCCGCCCGCGTCCTGGCGTGCCCTCCGCCTCCAGCGCCGCCGAGCCCGAAGGCCGCGCCGGAGGCGCTCGCCGAGGCCCGCCCTCGCGCGCGGACGCGTCATAGGCCCGCCCAGGGCGAGCTGCGCGGCGCGGCTGGCGTCGTCAGGCGAGGCGAGGCGAGGAGGCAACTCCCGGGAGGTCTTCGTGCGAGCGGTCCGGAGGCTGCCGGGCCCTGCTGGAGGGCCAGCCAGCCGAGTGATGCCAGTGTGGGCACGAGGTTCATATGATCTGGAATACAGCACTGGAAAGGCCTCGCGCGGCAACTTGAGACCCGGCTCGCGTCGGATCTTCGTCGGATCCACGTCGGATGTACGTGGGAACTAGTCGGACTTCCGTCGGGGCATCGCCGCGCAAACGTCGTCCCATGCTTGACGGGGCGGGGGTGGACTAGATCATACACCTCCTGCGCGCCGCGCGAGGCCTCCGAATTTCACCTCACGGTTAATATAAGCTAGGCCGGATTCAGCGACAATCAACCAGCTCAAGCGAGACTAAGCCTGATGAAGCCGGCTTTCGGACACGGATATACCAGCGCTGATGCTGAATTGAAATCACTAGGAGTTACGCCCTGAGCGATCCGAGTTGTGGCTGGGAGGACGACAAGACTACCCGACCTGCCACGAAAGCAACGGTTCCTGAAGGAAACGGGTCCTGAACCCCCGAGGCCTTCCCCACGACCAAGTCTTCATCCTGAACCGTTTCTGAACGGTCCCGGGGCGGGCGCGCTGGCGCCTCACCCCCCTACGCCGTGCACCTCATGCGGCCGAGGCGATCGGCTACGTTTGTGGCTGTGAGAGGTCACGCAGCCATTACAGTCGCGCCTGTGGGCCCCGGAAACGGCAGGGCTGTTTTTTCACCGTTTCCGAAAAAATGTCCCTTGAAAATGGAAACGGCAAAAAAACGGAGACCGGAAACGGCAAAAAAACGGCTCCAGGATTGGACCCCGAGCCGGAACCGGTCAAACAACGGCGACGGAACCGGTAAAAAACGGCGTCGGAACCAGCAACAAAAAGGCAAAACGGAACTGGTGAAAAAACGGCCCTGCCGTTTCCAGGGCCCACTAAGTGCACTGCAGACCCTCTGAACTAGGGAACGCTGATTCACGGTCGGTATCGACCCAGCCTTCGCGCTGGGACCGCTGGTGTTTGCTTCTGGTGGGCTTGACGCTGTCGTGTGGATGTTACAGTGCATTCGTTGGCACCAGGGCCAAGGTCTTGTCTTGATGGACTCGGCGCTTCTGCGCTCAAGGTGTCAAGATCAGGCGGACGTCTCAGCGCGGGGGTGAGAGAACCACCGAGGGCGTAGCCCCAATTCGCTGGTCTGTGGATCGTGTCCCAGGTATGCGCTGCTTGAGTGTGCTCTGCAGTGGTATGTTTTCCTGCGGCGTCATCGGCGTGCATGTCTACACGCTCGTCTTCCGACGTGCACGTCCCAGTGCAGTGTAGGGATCACCTTTTCATCATTACGATTGACCTTTTGTTAGTCCCTCGCGTAACTGGGTCTTTGACCTGTCCACTCGACATGTTGTCTCGAAGCGGGGGCGATCGCTGACTCCATTGCCTCTGCGGCGTGGCCAAGCAACAACTCATGAGGAGCTCTTTTAAACCGTAGGCCGCAATGGCTCCAACCGGCCTTACGGAGCAACTGGTTGCACAACTTTCGTATGGTGGTGGACTACGCTTCCATGTAGCATCAGTGTGCCGGTAGGGGGCAAGTTCGCCCCAGCTGGCCTGCCCTGCGTAGTTTCGCACTCCAGCTCATGAGTGCGCTCTGAGAGCGACAATCGCGTCTGCTCTGCGCAGTTTGCCATCGTCCCATGCGGGTCCGATGCGCCTCCGGAGGAGGAGGAAAAGGAGGAGGAGGAGGAGGAGGAGGAGGAGGAGGAGGAGCATCTCATTCTAGGAGCCTAAGCGCAGCCCAGATCTCAGGACCTGCCTTCCCCTCAGGACCCCGTTGCTCTCGGCGACCCGTCCGCGAGGGCAGCAGTCCAGGCACGCAGGAACTCTGCCACTCGACAGCGGTCGACGCATTGCAGCACGTCATTACGGGGGAGACGATGCAGGCAGGGGCGGGGGGCGCGAAACGACCAGGGGGCCGCCTGGAGCGCCACTTGTGGCGCCCTCCGCCCGAACAGGCACACGGCAGGCAGAGCGAGAGACATCGAGACGAGCAGAGAGAGGGGGAGGGAGTGAGGCTTGCCATGTAGACGGCGAGAGCGCCAGACGACATCGGAGTTTCCCCGGAGCGCGGCTGTGCACTCCTCGCCGCGTATGCAGCAGCAGAAGCAAATGGGCAAACATGTGTGCCGTGTGCGTCCTCTGCCTTCGAGACGTGCCGGAACGCTGCTACTGCCCCTGCGGTGCGGCATCCCCTCTACTCCTGCCTGCCCCTCCTCGACCTCCGCTGCCATCCTGCCACTTCTCCCCCATCCCCCCCCTTCCTCCCCAGACCTTCCGCGAGGGCTAAACAACAGCACAAGGACCTCGCCACCTAAAATCCGGTCGAGGTTTTGATCAGTCCAGGTAGGTCTACAGGTCTGAAGGGCTACTTCTTAGCACTCTGGAAGGTCAAGCTCCCCATTCCCCAAATTCACCGCCTGCTCCCGCTCGTCTCTCCTCTGCGATTCCTCTTCCTCCGACGGGCTACGACGAACGACGGCGGCGGCGACGCACGAAGCTGGACGGACGAGAGCGCCGACGGATGGCGGTGGACGACGGAGGCGGCGGCGGACGCCAACTCGGAGGACGCCACCCAAACGCCTGCAACGATCCTGGCCAGGCCCATCCCCGGGTGAGCGATCGCAGCGTATACGCGCCCTCCTGGCTTGGGGAGCAAGCTGTCTTGGCAGCCTCCCAAAATGAAAGGGGGCCAAGGACACACAAATAAGTAGACGCAAATCCCAGGGTTCGTCTTGTCCCCCGCTCCATATTTTCCCATCCTCTCCCGGGAGTCAACTATTAATGGTGTATGTGTATGTTTGCCCCCCCCCTGTATAAACAGGAGGTCAAAGTGGATGGGGTTGGATGATCGCGCCGCATCAAAGATGCAACGGCGACGCCGGCGTTGAGAAAGTCGGGTTCCACATGCAGCCGCCTCGCCGATAGATCGGCGATGCGGCGCGATCCTCCGACCCCATGCGCTTCGACCCTGCTTGGACGGCCTGGATATGCAACGATCCTGGAGGCCTGAGCTGGGATCGAATCGCCAAATCGGATCGCGTCGGAAACACCTCGGATTGCCACGACTCGTCCCGCATCGAGTCGACATCGGTTCGCCCTGCCCGGCTCCGGCCGACCCCGGCCGATGCTGGCAAATCGAACCGAATCGGAACGGCGGCCCCAGCAAGCAAATCTCATCGCTTGGAATCGGATACAGCGGAGGCCAGTCCACAAGCAACCTTTCACAAGAAATCCAGCCCTGAGTCCCCAGGACATCCATCGATTTCTGGGCGCAGAGTCGCCACGCCCTCCATCGGACAACCATCGAAACCCAAGAAACCCAGGGCACCCTGGAGGCAAGCAGGGTGTCTCCTGGCATGGGCCTCCACTCTAGTGTTATGTCGGGCGTGTCCCCCTACAGGGGGATTTTCGACGAAAAAGAAAACATACCCCAAAAATACCCCAAAGAGGTCAAACAATACCCCAACAATGGTCCCCAGACTATTTTTGAACTATTTTTTTATTATTTTTGGGGTATTCTTTATTTTTCGTCGACAATCCCCTTGTAGGGAGAGCCCGACTCAACTCCAGTGGGGGACCCTGCCCCGACTCGGCGTGCATCGGAGGGCGAACCGAGACCACGGCGGCTCCGGAGCGGGCCCCGGAGCCCCCCCCGGGCTCTGAACGCACCCAAGTATTGGCGGCGCGCAGAGGGGGGACAGTCGGGGCGTTGACCTAAGGAACCCTAAATAAGGAACGAGGCCCCTTTTCTCCAGAAATTGAACTTCGACTTCGTATCGAAAACATGAGGAAAACCTGAGGCAAGCTATGAAACAATCAAGGAACACCGAGCCCCTGCCCAACGAAAAGGGTTCCTTCTGCAGGGCCCCGGCTGTAGGGGGAGGGGGGAAGGCTTCTCAGAAGCACCCCTGCTTCCTAGAAGGCGCGGGCCTCCTTGATGGACGCAAGGCCGAGGCCTTCTAAGAAGCAGGGTGCTACTAAGACTAAGAAGCCTTCCCCCCTCCCCCTACCCCCTTTGGCGCGCCGCCACAATGATCCGAGCTGCGCCCAGCCGTGGCGACAAGGGGTCGCTGATCCTCGGAACGTGTGTTCGCGCCAACGTGCGTTTCCCCACTGAGGTCCTCCACTGCGACGAAGGCGATGTGATGATCGACTGGTTGGGTGGAACGGGGTAAACACACATTGGGCTAACACACGTCCTGAGGATCATCGCCTCCTCAACAGGCCAACTGCCACGGAACCAGATCGTAGGCGGCTCTTTCCTGGGCCAGCGCAGACGTACACAGTACGTGCTCGACCACACAAACCTTCCACAAGGAACCCAACCCTGGAACCCAAGGTCGCCCCTTTTTTTGTGGGAGCGTCACGCTTCCCACAGCGAAACCATCGAAACCCAAGAAACCCAGGGCACACTGGAGGCAATCAGGGTGTTTCTTGGCATGAGCTTCATTGGGTCGGCCGTGTCTAGTCAAAAAATGCCAGAACAATTGTCAACAATAGTAAAAAAAATCGTCCCCCAGACTATGTGTTTGCTGTTTTTGAATGTTCGTCCTCTAGAGCGGAATGCCCGACTTAAGGCTTCCACTGTTAGACGAGCGCGTTCCACTACTCGCCAAGTGACTACTCGCAGATGGCCTGGATCCGCCAGGGGGGATCTACGAGAAGCTACATTGAAGCAAACGTGTGCTTTTCGGACGTTTTTACCGGCCTGGAACATATCCCTGTCCCTATGCTGGGCATCGCCTCGTCACGATGCCAATCTCAGGGACTCCCTCAGTCTCTGAGGGTGCATCCTTGAGATTGTCATCGCCTTTTGGCGTGTCAATCTTAGGGATGGGGATAAGATCGAGGCTGGTGACGCTTGCGAGTACAGGGCAGTTTTTAATACATGTGATCTTTTTATATATATATATATATATATAACAAGTAGCATGGGATCTTTAATACATGATCGATTTGTGAATCAATGTATGCATGAACTCATCGCTGCCTTTGATACGAAACCCCTGCCTTTGTAATACATGCTCCGCACGCGGAGCATGTATTAGAAACGGCACGGTCGGCACTTTGCGAGTAGTGCCACGCGCCCGCGGGCCGCGGCCGGCGCCGGCGGCCGGCGGCCCCACCGCGCCCGAGGCGGCCCCTCCTGCGGCTCCGCCGCCGCCCGCCACCGGCGGGGCCTCTGCGCGGGGCTTTCGGCCACGTGGGCGGCCACGTCGTCGTCGTCGGCGTCGTCGTCGTCGTCGCCGTCGTCGTCGGCGTCGGCGTCGGCGTCGGCGTCGGCGTCGGCGTCGACGTCGGGGTCGGCGTCGGCGTCGGCGCCGTCTCTCTCGAGGTCCGCGTCGCCACGCCGCTGCCGTCGTGCCGGAGCGGGGCCGCGGCGGCGCGCTGCCGCGGAGGCCCCCCTGAGGCGCGACGCGTGCAGGGCGCGCGGCGTCGGCGAGCGAGGGCTACCTCCTCCGCCTTCTCCTTCTCCTCCTCCTCCTCCGTCTCCTCCTCCTCCTCCTTCCTCCGCTTCCTCTTCCTTCCTCCTCCTCCTCCTCCTCCTCCTCCTTCCTCCTCTCCTCGCCTTCTCCTCCTCCTCTCCTTCTCCTCCTCCTCCCTCTCCAACCAGGACGCAAAATCCTTCTCCTGCTCCTCTCCTCCTCCTCTCTCCTCCTCCTTCTCCTCCTCCTCCTCCTCCTCCTCTTTCCCTCCTCCTCCTCTCTCCTCCTCCTCTGCCTCCTCCTCCGCCTCCTCATCCTCCTCCTCATCCTTCCTCCGCATTCTCCTACTCCTTATCCTCCTTTTCCCCTCCTCTCGTCCGTCCTCCTCCTCCTCCTCCTCCTCCTCTCCACCTCCTCCTCCTCCTCCTCCTCCTCCTCCTCCTCCACTCCTCCTGTCGCACCCCCGAGGCTGGTCGAAAGGGCGGGCTGGGCGTTTCGCATCCTCACCATTAATGATCCTGAATCCTGAAGCCTAAGAGCTGGCAACAGTGTCACAAATGGAGGGCGGTTGTTTTTCAAAATGTGGCTCTCGCCGCAGCGCCGCGCTAATCGCAAGAACGGCGTTCGGGCAAGATTCAGAATTTTCGCACGGTTGCCCCCTAACGGAACAAATCCTTCAGTGGAGATGAACCCTTGTATGGGGCCAAAGAGAATGGAGCTTGCAGAGGGGTGGATTCAAACATCGTTGATGAGTCTTGGGCTTACGCTGGTCCTCCTCCTGCTCGTCCTCCTCCTCTGCCTCTTCCTCCTCCTTCTCCTCCTCCTCCTCCTCCTCCTTCGGCTTGTTTGGCTTCTGCGACAAACGGCGACGGTGATGCCGACAGGCGGGACGTTCAATGCAACCTTCATTCGGTAGTGGGGCAAGATCGAAGGAAAATCTGTCGCAACCACAGGGGCGCCGTTCGGGCGGGCGGGACCGTAAATATACGATCCACTCAGTGATGGAACGTTCAGTCGGGCGGGCCGGCGGGACATAAAATGCAACAGGACAAAAAATGAAATCAGATCGCAATCATCGGGGACGCCGTTCGAGCGGGCGGGACATTGAATATACGATTCACTCAACGATGGAGCGCTCAGTCGAGCGGGCGGGCGGGACATTGAATGCAACCTTCTTCCTGTGATGGGACAAGATTGCGGGAAAACATATCACAACCACTGGGGACGCCGTTCCGGCGGGCGGGATATTCAATATATAAATCACTCAGTGATGGAACGCTGTCGGGCGGGCGGGCGGGACATTAAATGTAACCTTCACTCGGTGATGGGGCAAGATGTGGGGAACAGAACATATATCACATCCGCAGGGAACGCGGCTCGGGCTGGCGGGACATTAAATATACGATCCACTCAGTGATGGAACGTTCAATAGGGCGGGCGGGCGGGACATTACATGCAACCTTCACTCAGTGATGAGGGCGTCATCATCATCGTCGTCATCGTTATCTTCATCGTCATTGTCATTGTCATTGTCATTGTCATTGTCACTGTCACTGTCATTGTCATTGTCATTGTCATTGTCATTGTCATTGTCATCATCATATTCATCATATTCATCATCATCATCATCATCATCATCACCTCATCACCTACTCACCATCACCAGCACCACCACAATCATCGTCGCTGTCCTCGCTACTCGACGGCGACGGCACCGGCGCCAGCGCTCGCCGTCGTCGGTTGCAGGGGGGGGGCGGCCCTCTCGTAGTCGCTGCCCAACGGCGCCGGCGCCTTCCCCAGGGCCGGCATTTCATCCCGAGTCGATTTTGGACGGTGGAGGCCCGGGGGCTGGCCTCCAGAATCCTGAAAAACGGAGAAGGGCCTGCCGCCGCTGTGTTTTTTTGGCGAGGCCTGGACCTTCAGGCCCCTCTCCCACACATCCACCCCCTCGGAGCTCCAGAGGACCGGGGTGTTGCTCTGGCAAGGGTTAAGTCGGGCCTGTCCCTCTACAGGAGGAGTATCCAAAAATACCAAAGACATACTCAGGGGACGATTTTGTTGATTATATGTGGCCTATCTTGGCACATGTGTTTTGCTGTAAAACAAATCCGCCTGTAGAGGGGACATGCCCGACCCAAGGCAAGGGGCTCGAGGGGAACCCCGCCCGCCGTGGCGACAGGAAGCCCCCCCGAGACCCCGACACACCGAAGGGGTAGCAAAAAACAACATAAACACAAACGCCATAGAAGAAGAAACAACGCCACAATCATAAACTTTGGGCGCTCCGCGCGGGTTTCTCGGATCCGCACCGGGCCCCACAAAGATAAACTTTGGGCGCTCCGCGCGGGCTTCTCGGATCCGCGCCAGCGGCGGCGCCGCAGGCGCCGCTGGGGTGGGGCCCAAGCGCCGAGGGGGGGGCACCCCCGCCGACAACCCCACATCGACCCCCGTCGCGGGCAGCCACCACGCGCAAAAGGCGCTCCGACTCCCGTCTCGGCGCGACGACGAGGCGAGATTGACCCTCGTCGGGGAGGGTACCCTCCCACGCTTATTAAACGACAAATCAAACATGTTCAGAACCATATCCCAAAAATCATAGAAAGATCGTCCCCATACTATTTCCCCAACATCTTGCTGAACGGGGTGTTGTTTTGATAGAAGCTAACTCCGGCCGATGGAAATCAAAGCAGAGACGTTATCAACAAAATTTGGTGGTCTGGGCCGTTTCACCTGAGACATCCTCGACTCTCGTTTCTGAGTTGTCCGGGATTGGGCGTTTCGCGTGAGACATCCTCCAAACTATGAGTTCCCAAATGCCGCGCAAAAGGTGGTCCGGCCCGTTTCGCATGAGACATCCTCAACACTCTGAGCTCCGAGATGCCGTGCGCGAGGTGGTCTGGCCCGTTTCGCCTGAGACATCCTCCCAACTCTGAGCTCTGAGATTCCGCGTAAGAGGTGATCCAGCCCATTTCGCCTGAGACATCCTCGAAACTCTGGGCTCCGAGATGCCGCGCAAGAGGTGGTCCGGCCTGTTTCGCCTGAGACATCCTCAAAACTCTGAGCCCCGAATGCCGTGCGCGAGGTGGTCCGGCCCGTTTCGCTTGAGACATCCTTGCAACTCTGCGCTCTCTGATGCCGCGCGAGAGGTGATCTGGCCCGTTTCGATTTAGACATCCTCCAAACTCTGAGCCCCGAAATGCAGTCCAAGAAGTGGTCCGGCCCGTTTCACTTGAGACATCCTTGCACTTTTGCATTCCGAGATGCCGCGCGAGAGCTGGTCTGGCCCGTTTCGCTTGAGACGTCCTCGAAACTCTGAGCTCTGAGCTGCCGCGCAAGAGGTGGTCCAGCCCATTTCGCCTGAGATATCCTCGCAACTTTGACCTCGGAGATGCCGCGCGCGGCATGGTCCAGCCCGTTTCGCCTGAGACATCCTCGCAACTCTGAGCTCTGAGATGCCCTGCGCGAGGTGGTCCAGCCGGTCTCGCCTGAGACATCCTCACAACTCTGAGCTCTGAGATGCCGTGCGCAAGGTGGTCCGGCCCGTTTCGCACAAGACAATCTCGCAACTCTGAGCTCCCAGATGCCGCGCAAGAGGTGGTCCAGCCTAGGGGCCCAGGTCCCTGGGAGCTCCAGGAGGCCCCAGAGAGCTTCAGGAGGCCGCAGGACGCCCAGGACAGGCCCCAGGAGTCCCCAGGAGATTCCCAGGGGGCTCCCAGGAGGCCCCAGGAGGCCCCCTATCAGAACGTGTCAAGTTAATCCACATCCGGTGTCGATTCGTTTGATTTTTCCTGCTCTTGTGGCCCCCTCCCTCCCGTTTTTGGGGGCCCAGACGGCCACATGTTAGATATCCACCCCTGGGATCCCCAAGAGGCTGCAGGAAGCCCCAGGTGGGGTCCAGGAGGCCACAGGAAGCCCAGGAGATGGCCCTAGGTGGTCCCCAGGAGGCCCCCGCAACTCGGAGCTCTGAGACGCCGCGCTCGAGGTGGTTCGGCCCGTTTCGCCTGAGACTTCCTCGCAGCACGTTTCGCCCGAGACATCGTCGCAACTCTAGGGTCCGAGATGCCGCGCGCGAGGTGGTCCAGCCCGTTACGCTGGAGACATCCTCGCAACTCTGGGCTCCGAGATGTTGTTCGGGATGAAGAGGAGGTGGAGGAGGAGGAGGAGAAGATGGAAGGGAGAAGGAGGAGGATGATGTGGATGAGGGAGCAGGCAGCATGAGGGGGAGGAGGAGGAGGAGGAGGAGGGAGAAGGAAAGGAGTTGCAGGAAAGGACCAAACGGGAAGCGAGTGTGAAGTGGGCTTGTGTCACAGCAGTTTTCGTGTAAGCAAGTTTTCGTGTAAACATCTCATGTGCAAACATCCTGCTATCATGTTCTAACATGCCATGCCAGCCCGCATCGGGCACGCAATCGACCTTGGAAACCGCAGTGGGTTTAAACAACCTGGTTGGGGATACTGCACTCCGGCTATAATTTTTGCACATTCCTCCTGTACCCCTCGGTCGGAAGAAGTAGGTAGAAACATGAAATAGGAAGGCGTTGGAAATAGATTGGGTTTCCGCCCGCCTCCTGAAGAGGAGGGAAGAGGGAACACCACTCGACTCTTGAAGTAGGAAGGCGCTGAAAGTAGATTGGAATATATATGGGAATCCAAAAATACATACTTTCAACGACCGATGGGTCGAGGGACATGCCCGACTTGCGCCCATCCACCTCCGCGCCTCGTCCTCCGGCCCAGGGCTATGTGCGGCCGAAACGACGGTCCAGGCAGCCGGTCCAGCCCTCCCCCCCCCCGCCGGACCCGGTAGGGCGCTGCCCCAGGTGTCCCTGGCCCCTGGGTGGCCACAAACTCTCCAGGGGTGCCCAGGTAGCCTCCCAAGCAGGGGGCGGAACTATGGCGACGCCCATGCCCCGCCTGCGTGTGGGCTTTCAGGTTGGTCAGACCATTTTGGCGATCGGGGGTCGTCCATGCTTGATACGGGTGCGTCTGGGTAGCCCTCCCCTGGCTGTATCCCCGCGTTCCTCGCTGTTTCTCGGCGGGCAGATTCTTGGGAGGAGCTGGAAGTCGCCTGCGAGCATCCCTCGCGCGGCCCCGAGGGCACCAGGACGGCGCGAAACGCTGGGGGCACCATGAGCCAAAGATCGGCGGTGGACAAACCTCCATTTAGTAGACCTCCCCTTAGTGAAAACGGCCTGGGACCAAAACCGACGGACCTGGACCCGCAAAAATGACAGCCGCGACGCCCTCTCGCGAACCGAACACGGCCAATTCCCGAATCGACGTGTCAAGGCAGGAGGTCTGTCCACCCCCGAAAAGACACATCCGGCAGCCCCCGGCCCGGGGTGAAACGGCGGCGCCCCGCCCGCAGGGCGCCGGGCCTTCCGCCGCGCGCGCGAAGCGGCCGAGGAGGCCCGCGTGGAGCCCTCCTGTAGAAGGTGCGAAATTGTCCAGGTCCTGGCCGTGGCGACGTCGGCGTTCGGTCTCTTTGTGGGCCCCGGAAACGGCAGGGCCGTTTTTTCACCGTTTCCGAAAAAATGTCCCTTGAAAATGGAAACGGCAAAAAAACGGCGACTTTAAACGGCCAAAAAACGGCTCCAAGATTGGAACCGGAGCCGGAACCGGTAAAAAAACGGCCCTGTCGTTTCCAGGGCCCACTAAGTTCGGTCTTTTGCATAGCGTTGATCGCTCAGCATGGAGCGATCGGGGCTTTCCCACAGCGCAGATCGTCCGACGTCGGGTGATTCCTGGCCGCTGGCAGCGTGGGGTCGCGGCCGTGTCGACACGGCGAGAACCTGGCGTACGCCGCCCCCGCGGGGAAAGCACAGACGAAGAGGAGTCGAATTGTGGCGACTCAGGGGGCGGTGTGGTGCACATTCCCAGCACAAAGGAACCGTATGACTCACGTACCCTCAAATTATATACTCCACCCGACCACGCTGAACAATACGCATAGGAGGCATCAAGAACAGCCAAGGAGGGCCCCAAAACTGCCCAATTGGCCTCCAAGACGACCCCCAAGAGGGCCTCAAGAAACACAACCCGTCCTAATCCACAAGGACAGCGTATCTTTCTAGCATGTTCACAGGTTGTGTTTGATGACGAGGCGGCTCAAGAGGCCCCCCAAATCGATTCTAGAGGGCGCAGGAAGCCCCCAGAAGGAGCCCGATGCGGCCGAAGAGGGCCCCAAGACCGCCCAAGAGGCGCCCAAGGTGGCCCCAGAGGGCCCCAAAACGGCCCCACACGGGCCCCCAACGAGGCAACTCGCACCGATGTTCCGAGCCCTCCGCTCCAAGAGGACCCTCGAGACCGGCAGCAGGCGTCCGGGAAACGCCCCGCAGACCCTGGCCATCGCTCGGACGTCCATTTCCTGTGTTTTTTTCGGTTTCGTGCGTGGTTTTTTCGCCAAATGATCAGGGATGCTCCTCGATGGTCCTCGCCGAAGGAAAAATGCACACGTCCGAGCGATGCCGGGGACCCGAAGAGGTCCCCGAAGAGGTCCAGAGGAGGCCCCCGGAGGGTCCCCCAAACAGGCCCCACCCGTGGACGGCTTCCCCCTGCTTGGGGGTCGCAGACTGGCGCGAACCGCTCGAATACACTCCACCCGAGCACTCTGAGCAACTACAATCGGGGCGTTGACCTAAGGAACCCTAAATAAGGAACGAGGCCCCTTTTTTTCCATAACTTAAACTTTGATTTCCCATCGAGGTAGAGTAGGTAGAAACATGAAGTAGGAAGGCGGATATAGTGGATTGGGTCCAGGCCCCCCAAGAGAATCACAGAAACACAGCAGGAGCGTGTCGATTCTTGAAGTAGGGAGGCGCTTGAAAAAGATTGGGAGATAGGAATCCAAAAATACCTGCTTTCAACGACTGGCGTGTATTGTGGCGGCGTGGGGTCCTGACCCAAGGACCGATAAATGAGGAACGGAGCCCCTTTTTCCCCAAGTAGCCCTATAGGAAGTCCGAAAGTACACAAGGGGGGGTCGCCGCCCAAAAAGGCAGCGGAACGCATGCAAGCCAGAGGGACGACCGAGCCCCTTTTGAAAAAAAGTGTTCCTTATTCAAGCCCGACCGGGGGTCATAATTCGGGGGCGCGCAAACATGGATTAGCGATCCATGGATTGGGCGCGCGGTCACCACATCCATGGATCGGGAAAGGCGCCCTCCCCACAATGCGGCCGGTGCCGCCTCGCTCGGCGGCGGACATCCGCGACTTCCCCTGGAAGCGGGGCCCGTCGCTGACCCACGCCCCCCCGAGTCTCCATGTTTCTGCGATCGCCCGAGTAATGCGGACCCAGAGGGGCACGGCAAGAGGAGGAGGAGGAGGAGGAGGAGGAGGAGGAGGAGGAGGAGGAGGAGGACGGCACCCTCGCATCGCACGGTCGACGAAGACAGCACACGGCCGGAAGCGATGCTCTTCGTGCTCGGCACTCCAGGGGGGGGGGGGGGGGGCCACGTGCCGGGCCCGGGGCCTCGGTCGCCCACCCCGAGCCAACGCTGGACAAGATGCGACAGCAACACAGCAGGAGAAACGGGGGGCCGCGCGCCTCGACTCTGGGAAGCCTTTCGGTCGGGCACGTAGGGCGGATGTTGGACGAAACATGGAGATAGCCCCAAACTGCCCCCCGAAATGCTCACACATGCTCGAAACAGAGTCCCCATCCTATTTTGTGACTATTCTTGGATGCTCCTCCTGTAGAGGGACACGCCAGACTCGAGGATGTCTGGAAGTCGGGCCTCCTGGCAGTGCGCACTGGCCAAGATCTCAAAGCGGCCCCGGCCATGGCGACAGGCCTCCCCTCGGAGCTCCCCCAAAAAGCACGACGACGGTCACATTGGCGACGTGCCTCGGGGAGGGGCGCGAGGGTGGCTGCCTCCGGAGCAGGCGGGGGCTCCTCCGAGAGGGCGGGGGCCCTCTCCGAAGCGCCTGCCTTCTCTCTGCGGCAGAGGGCAACAATCAGAGGGCACTGCCCCGTTCCCCCGAGCTCAAAATTGGCACGCGCGGGGGGAAGGCTGCGGTCGAAGTGCAGCTCGTTCAACCCACCAGCAACATTGACCATTGGTGGGGGCATGGACAAATGAATGCGGCATGTGCTCGCCAATTTCTTCCGAGGCCTGTATGCCCCCCACGGGCAAGCAAAAAAGCACCAGCAGCGCTACACACGACCCGTATCACAAGGACGCACGGCAAGGCTGCAGGGGCCCTGGAAGGCCATCCCGAAGCTTCTCGAGCGGGGCGCGGCCAACGAGAGTGGCCAAAAATGGGCAGAGGAGGCAAGGATGCCAAGGGCACTCTTGGGCAGGTTGCCCTTCCTTCCTATGCGGGCTGGCTGTGCTCTCTGGGCCTGTCCAGGGGGGCGCGCTCTGGCCAGCACTTCGATCCGCACCCGGCCGTGGCGACGGAAGGCCTACCGGGGAGGCCCCCTCCGAAGGGGCGCAAGCGAGGGGAAGGCAGCAGTGATGGGCGCGCCAGGCCGTCCTGAGAAGACCACCTCCCTCTCTGCCCATCGCTCGGACGTCCATTCCCTGTGTATTGTTTCGGTTTTGTGCGTGGCTTTTTCGCCAAATGATCAAGGATGCTCCTCGATGGTCCTCGCCGACGGAAAAATACACACGTCCGAGCGATGCCTCCCTCTGGGAGGACCCGGCCGTCGTGCTTTCTGACGCTGTCCTGGCTGGCGCAGGAGGAGGAGGAGGAGGAGGAGGAGGAGGAGGAGGAGGAGGGAGGAGGGAGGAGGAGGAGGAGGAGGAGGAGGAGGAGAAGGCCGCGGCACTGTCCTGGCTGGCGTCGGAGGTGGCGTCCTCGGGCAGCCCGAAGAGAGGCCCGTCGGCGGCCTCGAGGACGGCGCCCTCGCAGCCGAAGGACGACGCCTCGCGGGCGGGTCGCGCACCCCCACCGCCTTGCGCCTCCTCGCAGGAGGGGGCCCTGGGGCACACAAATGAATACACACACAAAGGACAGGATTCCCCACGTTCTCCCATGTGTTCTGGGCGTTCGCCTTCCACCCCCCCCACACTTCCAGTGTGTTCTCCCATATCTCCGGGGGGGTATCGACGATGAAGTGTGTCTGTGTGCGCTTATTCCCTCTGATCTGGGGAGGGGCGAGTCGTGACTGCGACGCTGGTCTCTGAGGCCGCGTGGATCGTTCAAGACCTTCAACGATCGGCGGCTCCTCGATCGCCAGATTGCTCCACACATCGGCCCAGTGGAAGCTCCTTGACTTTTGTGAATGAAGGGGCCCTAGGACACGCAAATAAATGCACAGAAATAAAAGGATTCCCCATATTTTCCAATATTCTCTGGCTTTCTGTCTTCCCCCCCACTTCCCATATTTTCCCATATTTTCTGGGGAGCCAGCGATTAATTGTGTCTGTGTTTTTCCCCCTGCTGAGTGGAGGCGCTCGCCGCGCGGAGGGCGGCGGAAGTGCTGCGAGGGCGGCGGAAGCCGGCGGTACTGACAGTGCGCCTTCCAAGCCAGTTGCCCCAGCAGGAGCCCAGCAAGGCAGTCTTCCTTCCGGGGTCGGGCGAGACCCCGCCAAGCTTGGTCCTCTGACTCTAGTAAGTCTGGTTCGGCCAGAATCAAAATCCCATCCACCATTGAAGAAAAAAAGGTGAAGCAAACTCCCAAGCCCTTGAGGGATCCCGCCATGCGGGGGGTCGGCTGGACACAAGCTGGGGTTCTAAAACTCACGGACTCCTGCGTGGTGGGGCGCCTAGATGTCATCTTCAGGCGATGCGCGCGCCGTCCTGTCGCCGCGGACCCCTCGTCAGGGCCTCTTGAAGCCATGTTCGGTCATCTGGAGATCAACTTCACATGATATGCAGGTCGCGGGACCGCCCACTGCGTCGACTTGCGAACGATACTGCGTGCATCTTGGAGTTGTCGTCAGGTCGTTTTCAGATCGCACTCGCGTCATTTTTGGATTGTGCGGACGTCGCTCGGTCAGTTTACAATCACCCTTGGTGTGCCTGGGTCCATACTCTGGCCTTGAGGCCGTCTCGGAATCGCCCGCTGCTGATCGGACGGGTCATCGCATAAGCCGCCTGAGACTCTCAGTATTCCTCGTCGGGATCATGTTGGGCCACGGGGTCACCTCAGTTCTGCTTCTATGTCGTCGTCGGTGGCCTGGGGCCCTAGCGATACCACCTTGGGGCTATGAGATCACGCGGTCATTGCGTGCACTGTGCATACCGTCGGGGCGTTGACCTAAGGAACCCTAAATAAGGAACGAGGCCCCTTTTTCCTACAAATTCAACTTTGATTTCCGATGGAAAAACTGAGGAAAACCTGAGGCAAGCTGTGAACCAATCAGGGAACACGGAGCCCCTCCCCAACGAAAAGGGTTCCTTCTTCAGGGCCCCGACTGTACTCCCCCGTGCACCTTTCCAAGGAAACTTTTGTTGGAACCACGTGTTCGCCGGTTCTGGGCCCCCGGCGGCGTTCGCCCTTGAAGGCCTGCAGCGGGGTCGCCGCCGCGTCGGCGCGCCGCGAAGCTGCCGATTTTGTTGCCCCAGTCCCTCTGTGTTGCTGGGCCGCGGGGCCCTCTCCTCGGGTCCGCAGCGCCCCGCGTTTCGTTCCCTGCTCGCGCCTTCTACTCCACCTCCTCCTCCTCCTCCTCCTCGTTCTCCTCCTGGTCGTTCTCCTCACTCACTACTCAGTCGATCGATCATTCACTCACTCCTCACTCATCCTCCTCCTCCACCTCTTCCTCACTGCCTCCTCCGCCTCCTCCGCCTCCTCCTCCTCCTGCTCATTCTCCTTACTCCTCCTCCTCCTCCTCCTCCTCCTCCTCATCCTCCTTCTCCTCTTCTACTTCTTGACTCCGCGGGTTGCGCAGCATGCGCTAACCGTCGACCTCCTCCGCCTCTTCCTCCTCCTTCTCCCCCTTCTCACCCGTCCTCCTCACTCACTCACTCATTCACTCACTCACTCACTAGCTCACTGACTCACTCACCTCGCTCCCTTCCTCCTCTTCCTCGTCTTCCTCCTGCTCCTCCTCCTCCTCCTCCTCCTGCGCCTCCTCCTCCTCACTAACCCCTCACAACCTCTGCCCGCGCCTCCTCCGCCTCCGCCTCAGCTCCGAGGCGGGTCGCGCCTCCCCTCCACCTCCGCCCCTTCGAGAGGGGCGCAGAGCAGATCCAAGAAATCTGCCGACCTCCGAAAGTAGATGCCTGTGCAGCTGGTGTTATCCAGCGCAGTGCTTGCTTCTCTGTGGGTTAAGAAGGAGGGAGCGGAGAGGACACCTCCAAGCAACGATCACGGAGAGGGCACCTCCATCGCGATCAGCACGAGGCGAAACGCAAACGGCTCAGAGCGGTGTCCTGCCGACGCGTCGATGCTGGTGCAGGTCCGCATTCTTCCTCGAGCCACTGTGCGCGAGCGCGAGAGCACCACGCTGAAGACTCCGCCTTCCCCTCCCCCCTTTGTGGGCCCCGGAGACGGCAGGGCCGTTTTTTCACCGTTTCCGAAACAATGCCCCTTGAAAATGGAAACAACAAAAAAACGGCGACCCGAAACGGCAAAAAACTGCTCCAGGATTGGAACCGGAGCCAGAACCGGTCAAAAAACGGCGACGGAACCGGTGAAAAAACGGCGTCGGAACCGGCAATAAAAACGGCAAAACGGAACCAGTAAAAAAACGGCCCTGTCGTTTCCAGGGCCCACTGAGCCTCCCCCTGCTCCAAACAGGCACACGCTACGTAACATGGATTGGGGATCCGTGGGTCTGGCGCGGGGGCGCCCGATCCCACAGAGCGGGGAAGGCACCCCCCGAAGCATGGCGCCACTGCCGCCCCACTTGGCGAGACAGCGCGCCGCGTCCGCTTGAAAGCGGGGCCCGCCACCAATCCACACTGGCCATCGCTCGGACGTCCATTTCCTGTGTTTTTTGTTGGTTTCGTGCGTGGCTTTTTTGCCAAATGATCAGGGATGCTCCTCGATGGTCCCCACCGAGGAAAAATGCACACGTCCGAACGATGCCAAGCGATTGAACCCTCTGGACGCCCGGAATGGGTGCGGAACACATGGGCACGATGCCCACAAACAAATATGGTCCAAAAGCGGGACAGCCGCTGTTGGGCAAGCGGCCTTCTGTCTCGAATTCACATCGCCCGCGGCGGCGCGGACAACGAACCGGACTCAAAATGAACAGGAAATGCTGCTAATAGTCTGAACATATTATTTCCGTTGTCTGTACCTCCAAATCAAGCCGCAAGCTCCATTCCTGATGGTGCCCTCCTGTCAATCCCTTTCAGTTTCCGCCTTGCCACCGGATTAAGCCGCAGGCTCCAGTCCTGTTTGTGCCCTTCCATCAATTCCTTTACGTTTCACTCTTGCGACCATGTCTCAGGGACGTCCAAGAAGGGACGTCCAAGAGAGGGAGGCGCAAATCATGGTCGGCGGCATGTGCGCGGCCCCAAGGGGGGCCCAGTGACGTACTGAAATAAGAAGAGGCGCCATGAAATCTGGGAAGATATCATGGCCCCCGTCGTGATATCCAGCCCGCCTAGTAATCCGCCCCAGAATGTCGATCGCACCGAAACTTAAGGAACGAACAGACGGCATAAACATAAACTTGTGACGGTCCGCGCGAATTTCTTGGATCTGCGCTGGACCCCTCTCCCTGGCGCGCGGAACGCGCCAGGGGGGCCCAAGCGCCGATCCAAGAAATCCGCGCGGACCCCCGAAAGCTCATGTTTGTGCAATTTTTCTTCATCTTCTTCGAGTGCCGAAGCCCTGCCCCCGTCCCCCCACCCCCACCACATCGCCGATGCATCGCCGATGCGTCTCCGGTGCATCGGCGATGCATCGGCGATGCGGGCGGTGCATCGGCGACGCAGGCGTGGAGAAACTCTGGACCCACATCGAGCCGCATCGTCGACGCATCGCCGATGCGCCGATGCGGATCGAACCTCCGAGCCCCTCTGCCCCGACCCCGTCTGGGAGGCCTGGGCTGCCCCCGTCTCCCCCCCGCTGGCCATGCCGGGCGAGCCCATGACCACCTTCGTCATGTCCAGCGGGGGGACGGGCGGTCGCGGCGCCGCTGCCGGCGGCGAGGCCTGCAAGGAGGAGGAGGAGGAGGAGGAGGAGGAGGAGGAGAAAAGGGATGAGGAGAAGGAGGAGGAGGAGGAGGAGGAGGGACGACGAGGAGGAGGAGGAGGAAGAAGCGGAGGAGGATCAGGAGGAGGAGGAGGGAGGAGGAGAAAGAAGAGAGAGGAGGAGGAGGAGGAGGAGGAGGAGAGGAGGAGGGAGGAGGAGGACGAGGAGTAGGAGGAGGACGAGGAGGAGGAGAAGGAGAGGGAGGAGGAGGAGGAGGAGGAGGAGCACGAGGAGGGATGACGAGGAGGCGGAGGAGGATCAGGCGGAGGAGGATCAGGGGAGGAGGAGGAGGAGGAGGAGGAGGAGGAGGAGGAGGGAGGAGGAGGAGGAGGAGGAGGAGGAGGAGGAGAGGAGGAGAGAGGAGGAGGAGGAGGAGGAGAGAGGAGGAGGAGGAGGAGAGGAGGAGGAGGAGGAGAAGGAGGAGGAGAAGGAGGAGGAGGAGGAGGGAGGAGCAGGAGCAGGAGCAGGAGGAGGAAGAGGAGGAGGAGGAGGAGGAGGAGGAGGCGGAGGAGGCGGAGGCGGAGGCGGAGGCGGAGGAGGAGGAGGAGGAGGAACAGGCGATGGCACGGGATCGGTGGAGAGCACGTCCCTATACGTCAGCGTCGGGGATGAAATCAACTAACACAGTGCATGGCTGCGGTTGTCAGGGCAAAAACGAACGGCACTAAACCACTCGGAAGACATTCCGCTACACGGGAAAACACGTCCTCTCATTGAAGCGCGGAACGCTGGCGCGGCCTGGGGCTCAACCGGCATGGCAGGCGGCACGGAGTGGGGGACAGAGACTACATAGTCAAATCCTGGGTGTGCTACAACCCCCTAGTCAACATTGAATTGATGGTTGTGGCCGTCGGGACTCGGCGACACACCCAGAGATAGAACGCAGGAGAGACGGATGAGCACGAGATGCAAGGACTCAACTCTTCGGAAGCGCTCGTTGCAACATACTGTCTATGGAAGGACGAACCATAAGCATCATCTTTCGGAGGTCTGCGCGGATCTCCTGGATCGACGCTTGAAACCCCTCCCTGGCGGCGCTCAAGGCGCCGCCAGGGGGCTCCAGCGCAGATCCGAGAAATCCGTGCGGAGCTCAGAAACCTGATGTTTACGCCTTTTGTTTGATCGCTTCGGCGATAGCGATAGCTACCAAGCCTGAGTAAACTGAAAATCATCCAGACTAAACCAAATAAAAGCAAGTCGTTATTTTGTGGATAACCCTCATGGAGCGGAATTAAACTGGATTGGGCCAGATTGCGACCAAGGATGCATCATCGCTGATGCTAAACCCAACATCCCAAAATGTGCGACATCATAGATAAAAACAAAACAAACAAATTAGGAGGAAAAGCAAGCAGACACGGAAGGGCGAGAGGGATGAGACGAGCTGACGAAAGGGGACACTATTCCAAGGAGGCGGTGGGAGTGGCACAACCTTGCGGTTGTCCTCGCATGGACACGCGTGGAAGCAAGGCCGACAACGGCGACAATCATCGAGAACCCGATCGAACCGGCAACGCAACCGAAACCAGCCGGACCCGACAGGCAGGAAGCGGCCTCGATGGGCGCAAGTGCGACGCAGCAACGACACGGCAACCGGCCGAGCCGAACAGACCGAGCTGCAAACCAACTGCGCCGGCAATCGCACCGACCGAACCGCCGAAAGCCTCGCAGAAGCAGACGTGGAAGGTCACAGAAGAGGGAAGAAAAGTATGCACGTGCACACTGGTCCTGGCCATGCCCATCCTGAGCCCCAGGATCGGTGTGCATGTGCTCTCCTGGCTTGGCCAGGGAGGTATCTATGATAAGGATCCTGGACCCAAGGTGGGCCTGCATCGTATCGGCGTATGTCCATACGGCAGGTTTGTGTCGTGACGACCCTGGCGCTGGTTTCTGACATCGCGTGGATCGTTCAACCTTGCACGATCGGCGGCTTTTCGATCGCCCGATCGTTCCATGTAGGCCGATCTGATCCACTTGCGGCGTTCAACCTTGAACGCCCGCGGCGGGGTCGCCGCTGATCGACACGACGCGAACCGACCGTAGTTCTGTTCGTCAGGGGGGATCCGCCGACCCTGTCGGCGCGTGGAAGTCGCCGTCGCGCTTGGCCTCCCTGTCCCTGGGCCCGTCGCCGCTCCCCCCCCCCTTCGCTGGGCCCGGCTCCCCAAGCTCAAGCAAGCCAACCAAAGCGAAACCAACCCGAACTTGAACAACGTCGTGGTTAAGTCGAATGGGATCCCCTTCCGCTTGCTCCCTTCCCCCCGGGAGGGGTCCCGGATCAGCATACCATCTCGCCGGGGGTCCCGGGGCCCAAAAAGGCCCCAAGACAGCCCAAGAGGCCCCCAAGACGATCCAAGAGAGCCCCGAATCCCCAAATAATCGATCCAAGACGTCAAAGAGAGCCTCCTGACAGCCCAAGCGGCTGCCAAGAGGCTCGAAGAGGCCTCCAAGAGCACACCAT
Source organism: Prorocentrum cordatum (assembly GCA_963575745.1). Lineage (NCBI taxonomy): Eukaryota > Dinophyceae > Prorocentrales > Prorocentraceae > Prorocentrum > Prorocentrum cordatum. Next base: position 326,616 of record CAUYUJ010010435.1, on the reverse strand, counting down.
GAGGGCCCCAACAGGCAACATGTACCCATCGGTCGGAAGAAGTAGGTAGAAACATGAAGTAGGAAGGCGTTGGAAATAGATTGGGTTTCCGTCCGCCTCCTGAAGAGGAGGGAAGAAGAAAACCCCCCCGACTCTTGAAGTAGGAAGGCGCTCAAAGTAGATTGGAATCTGGGCATTCCAAAGTACCTATTTTCAACGACCGATGGGTATTGATTTTCTGCCAGTTCTTGGGAGGCTGGGGCGTCCAGTTCTTGGGAGGCTGGGGCGTTCTCGCCTCGTCGGCGCCCCAACGCCAGAAGAGAGCCCAAGAGGCCACCAAAATTGGCACTACAGGCCCTACAGAGCTACAGAGGCCTATCCAGTTATTAAGAACCCCCCCCCCTTTCCGGTGGATTATAACGCCCCCGCACCCTGGAGCGTTATGGCTGCACCGGAGGACCTGGCTGCGGGGACTCGGGGCCTAGCTAGGGCTTCGCAGGGCCTAGCAGTGCTAGGCCTAGCTAGGCTCCGCAGGGCTCCGCAGGGCTCAACAAAGCTCAGCAGGGCTCAGCAAGGCCTAGCAGGACTGACCAGGGCTCCGCAGGGCTGAGCAGGGCTTAGCAAAGCTTAGCAGTGCTTAGCAAGGCTTAGCAGGGCCCTGTATGGCTTAGCAAGGATTAGCAGAACCTAGCAGGACCCAGCAGGACTTAGCCGGGCTTAGCAGGGCTTAGCAATGCTTAGCAGGGCTTAGCAAGGCTTAGTAAGGCTTATTAGCAGGGCTAAGCAGGGCTTGGCAAGGCTCCACAGGGCTTAGCAGGACTCAGCAGAGCATAGCAGCAGGGCTTAGCAGAACTTAGCAGGGCCTAGCAGTGCAAAGCATAGGTTAGCAATGATTAGCAAGGCCTAGCAAGGCTTTTAGCCGAGCTCAGCAGCCCTGAGCAGGGCTTACAGGTAGCAGGGCCTAGCAAGGAATAGTAAGGCGTAGCAGAGACTAGCAAGGCTTAGCAGTGCCTAGCATAGCAGGGCTTAACAGGGCTTCGCAGGGCTTAGCATGGCCTAGCATGGCTTAGCAGGGCAGTAGTAGTAGCCGTAGCAGCCGTAGAAGTAGTAGAAGTCGTAGTAGTAGTAGTAGTAGTAGTAGTAGTAGTACTAGTACTAGTAGTAGTAGTAGTAGTAGTAGTAACACGAGTCGCACTAGTAGTAGTAGTCGTAGCAGTAGTAGTCGTAATAGTACTAGTAGTAGTAGTAGTAGTAGTAGTAGTAGTAGTCGTAGTAGTAGTAGTAGTAGTAGTAGTCGTAATAGTAGTAGTAGTAGTAGTCGTGAAGATAAGAGTAGTAGTAGTAGTAGTAGTAGTAGTAGCAGTCGTAATCGTAGTAGTAGTAGTAGTAGTAGTAGTAGTAGTAATAGTAGTAGTAGTAGTAGTAGTAGTAGTAGTCGTATTCGTAGTAGTAGTAATAATAGTAGTAGTAATAGTCGTAGTAACAGTAGTGGTAGCAGTCGTAGTAGTCGTAATAGCAGTAGTGGTAGTAGTAGTAGTAGTAGTTAGTAGTAGTAGTAGTAGTAGTAGTAGTAGTAATAGTAGTAGTAGTAGTAGTAGTCGTTGCCGTACTCGTTGTCGTAGTAGTAGTAGTAGTAGTAGTAGTAGTAGTGGTAGTGGTAAAAGTAGTAGTAGTAGTAGTAGTAGTAGTAGTAGTAGTAGGGGTAATAGTAGTAGTAGTAGTAGTAGTAGTAGTAGTAGTAGTCGTATTAGTAGTAGTAGTACTCGTAGAATTAGTATAAGTATTAGTATTGTTAGTAGTAGTAGTAGTAGTAGTAGTAGTAGTGGCAGGTGGTAGTAGTAGTAGTAGTAGTAGTACTAGCAGTAGTAGTAGTAGTAGTAGTAGTAGTAGTAGCGGTAGTAGTAGTAGTAGTAGCAATAGTAGTCGTAGTAGTAGTAGTAGTAGTAGTAGTAGTCGGCGTCGTCGTCGTCGTCGTCGTCGTCGTAGGAGTAGAGTAGTAGTAGTAGTAGTAGTCGTTTATGTGGATTCAAACCTTTAACTCTTGTGGGACGCAAGACACGGGAGGCAATTCAAATGAGGAGCTTAGACGAGCCAAGCAATTACTAACTTGAGCATGTCCTGCTTGTCTGTTTAAACTCGCCAGTTGGACGCATTGTATGTAGTACTCCATCTAATTAGACATGCGTGTTTATAATGTAATATAATATCATATAACGGAATGTATTCGACTATAATATATGATAGACAACACCATATAATATGACATAAGATGATATAGCCTAATATAATATCACCTACTATAATATAATATAAAATGATATAAGCTAGCAATGTATACTTTAATACAATGTAATATAATATAATAGATTGAAATATATCATCGGGTGATATAATATTATATGGGATACTATAATATAATATTACATGACGCATTACAATACAATATATCATGATACATTTTAATATGCAATACAACCTATAATTTATACATCACAATAATATAGTATAATATAACTTATAACATAATATAACAATATAATACACATTATGCTAGATATATGATGGTATGTGACAACATTTGTATAGTATGAAGCAATATGGTATAATAAGCTGTAACAATGTACATCTCATACATACACATATCATATATATATATACACACCCACCCCCTGCCCGGCGGCGGGCGGCGCCTTTGCCCTTCAAGAAGTCGAGGCCGCGGCGGCAGGCAGGAGCCCCCCTTCGTCAATCTTCCTCCTCCTCCCCCACCTTTTGTTCCGCTTCGCCCCCATCCTCATCCTCCTCCTCTTCGTCTCCCCGCTCTCTCCTTCTTCAACTCCCCTTCCTCTCCCAATCCTTCTCCTCCTCTTGTCCTCCTCCCCCTCCCTCTCCTCCTCCTCGTCCTCGCCCTCGTCCTCCGCCTCCTCCTGTTCCTCCTCTTCTTCGTCGTGATGTTGTTTTCTCGTATCTGATTTCGGCGTTGATCCCTTTGATGTCGTTGCTGCGCCCCCCTGCCCAAAGTCCGCCGGCTGGGTGCCCCGTCTCTGCCGGGCTGTTCTGAAGGGCCCCCGAAGGAAAAGGGGCAGGAGGGAGGGGGGGGAGGAGGAGGGAGGAGGAGGAGGAGGAGGAGGAAAAGGGAGGAGAGGGAGGAGGAAGGGGGAGGAGAAGCAGGAGCAGGAGGAGGAGGAGGAGGAGCAGCAGGAGGAGGAGGAGTGGTGGGAGGAGGGAGGCGGAGGAGAAGGATGAGGAGGAGGAAAAGGAGAAGGAATAGGGGGGGGAGGGGGAGGAGAAGGAAAAGGGGGAGGAGCAGGAGGAGGCGAGGGAGGAACGTCTTCCTTCTTCGCCAGTGCCGCTGCGATGCACTGAGACTTTCAGCATCGCTGGTCTACTCGCTTGACAACCCCTGCTACACTACTCGCTTGCCTACCCCTGCTGCATTCCTGAACCGCAATTTCACTGCTACACCCTAGCTATACATAAGAACCCATAGCCTAAAGACCGAGAATGTTTGTCACCTCGTCCTCGTTGATGGTTTCTTCGGGCGTAGTGCTGACTTCCTCGGAAACTTCTGGGTCGCTTCTCGGCCAGAAAGTCATGACTGCTATCAGGACGGCACAGAAACATAATGCATGAACGCTGTTGCCTGCAAGGTCTTTCATCAGCGCGTCGCTGATGCCTGCATCCTTCAACTTGTGTATCTCCAATGAGTCGATCGGCCAGCCCTGCACCGAAAGGCTTTCGAGGCCACTGAGAATCCTGTTGAACTGCTGCTCCCTGCCTTTTTCATCGCCGCCACGAGGGAGCATGTAGATTTTGCCGCGGGGGGTAATGGTCGGCAACACTCCATCCTTGCCCCGTCCACACCATGCAATGGTTTGGCTGACGTCCACGCTACAAGCCTCGGGACGCATTATCGTCTCATAAGCAAGTGCCATCCGCTCACGTTCACACATCGAATGGAACCACGGGCTAGAAGCAATCTCAGGCGAAGGCCGGCACTGGCTGACCACCATCCCGACCTTCTGACATGCATCCGCCAATTTCTCCCTCCAGTCCTGCTTGGAATCGTTGCTGCTGCTGCTCTGCGAATCCTTTGATTGGAGGTGCTCCAGCTGGATCTTTAAGTACTCGTGGCCTGGCATGAGAAGGAAATCTTTCAATGCGAATGGTCCGATCTGAAGCTTCTCCACAAGCTGCTTCATTGATCTCAGAACAGCTTGGGCCTCGTGCGGCGCCAACCCGCTGCGCTGGCAGGACAAGCCCAAGATGAAGGCGCGCGTCCTGGTGGTCGCCGCGCCATAGTTGAGTGCGTCCAGCTTCATAGTCTCGCATGCGAATCCGACGCTGGCCAACTTGTCCACCATGCACTGATAATTGTCCGAGGACCCCCTGCGCATCTCATCGACGTTCTCACCGAGCCACATTTTCACAGGGTGGGTCGCCAAGAACTCAATCAATGCCTCGAACGTGGCGGCAGAGCTGCCTCCGCTCCCTCCCTGCTTCAGGATGCCAGATTTCTTTGGCTTCGATGAGTTTAATTTGCTGAGCTCCTTGCAACTGCAGGCGCACGCAACGATGAAATTGTTCAGGTGGTCTGGGACAGTCTTGCACATCTTGGCATCGCCATCACCAGACTTGTGAACGGCGCACTTCGCCGACGCCTTTGCCATGTCCACGATGTCACTGAATGTGCGCGGCATCTCTGCTGCATCTTTGAAGACGAAATTCTGAATCCAGGCCCTCTTGTTCGGGGCATTGTCGCACGCAGTGCAGGTAACATAAGTGGTGGACCCATCCACAGTGGAGAGCAATCTGTCGCCTACGACGTGCTGAATCTCGGAGCCAGAGCAAAGCGAGACTACTGACAACTTACGATCGGGCAACGCCGCCAGGGTCTCTTTGAGCTTGGTCATCTCGCCACTGGACAGTTTACTGAGCATGGCCTGCATAGCCTTGTCCAGCTGGCTCCCGGGTGGCTTGGGCCTCTTGGCTGGAGGTGCGCCGCAAGCTGCTGGCCGCTTTAAGGCAGCCTGATCGCTCATGCCCGCAAGTCTCACTGGGACGCTGGCAGTTTGCGTTGCGGCAGGGGCCGAGGTGCCTTACCTGAAAGTTCGAGCCAAGACAGGCGACGGCAGCGATGGCGATGATGCGGATGCGATGTCAGGAAACCCAGGATGCAGGAACGATGCAACACCTTGGACCATTGGGCGTCAAAACTGAAATCATCTGAGCAATGGCAGCGGCGGTGACTATGCGCAGCCGACACCAACAGCAAGGATGCAAGGATTCAGCGTGAGGACGCAACGCCAGTAAACGCAAACATTAACCTTATCGAAGCCATACCCAGGGAAGCTCAAATGAATCGAGCACTGCGTTGACTACCGTGGGGAGCTTTCGTGCGTGTGATTCCCTGCAATGCAACACAACGCATGCCGAGCACATGGCCCCAGGAGGTTGCGACGACAACGACGCCTGGGCAGCATTGGGCCGACGCCATTACCGAATGCGAATTCGCCTGTGCCTACATTGTTTGCTTACACAGAACGAACGTGAATGGCGGATGGGGATGTATAAAATATACTAATGTATAACAACACTGTCTGTCTTCCAAACCCAAGGGTGATGTTAGTTTCACCTCAGAGCATAGCAAACGTAGCCTGGTGAATCAGAACTGTGCTAGCTGCAGTGCACTGCCCCACCAAAGCGCACTGACGGCTTTCGCCCAAGAAAACAAGACAACGTATCAGCCCACTACGATCTAGCTCTTGCGAGCTTTCTTCTTGGGCTTGACGGCGGCAGGGCTCGCGCTGGCATCTGGGCCAGCAGCTCCGGATGGTCCCGAACCGTCACCCTCCTTTGAGGGCTGGCCCGAGCCAAGCGAGAGGGCAGCCTCCACGCGGTCCTTCAAGTCCTGGCCCCACACGTCAGGCTCCTTGTCCTTCATGAACTCGACGTAGACGCTGTTCAAGCTGCTGCGCACCTTGTCCCCGGCCTTGTCCTTAGCACTGATGTGCTTGCTCTTCAGCAGCGTCTCGCAACCCCAAATCACGGTGAGACCTGTGGCCTTGGTCGCGATCGTCCGAGCGGGCGCCGCATGTGGAACGCTTGCATCCTTCACCACCCCCAGGTTGTCGACCATGACGTCTACATCGTGAAGCTGTTCGTCGATCTTGGCTGCGGTTGACTTCACCTGCTTGGCTTCGTCCGAGGTCGACTCCGCACCAAACCCCTGAATGTCCCTCTCCAGCTGCGTCGCCAACTTCGACAAATGCTGATCTAACGCTTTACACTGACTGTCAATGCGCTCATGCATCTGCTTATGCGCCATCTTCACAAACTGGGCGATCGGTGAGGAGTACTTCTCGCCAATGTAGTTCTGGAGCGTTAAGACCGCAGAGCCCCCAGCATCATTCAGCTGATTGCAAGAGTCCCAGGCAACCTTGAACGAAGCATCGTCGTACTTGAGGTTATTGTCCAGCGCTGTGTGGAGATCGGCCTGCATGCAGACCTGCACCCAGTTGTTCAGGTAGCCCATGGCAACTCTGAACGCTTCCTTCTCCGGAATCCACTTGGCCATCTTCATCAGGTTGGAGTGCAACGGGGCGAAACCAGACAACGTCGCCCTGGCTTTCGACGACGTTTCAGCTAGCAAGGCGTCTGGCAAGCCTGTCTCGAGTAAGCCCTTCATCTCCTTCAGCAAGTCCTCGATCTGGGGCTTCACGACTTCGCTGATGTCGCAGTTCCTCTTGACGATCTCGGCAGCCTCATTCGCGTGCTTGAGCAACGACGGTTCAAGCTTCAAGTTGCTGATCATCGAGTCTATCTCAGCGAACATGGTCACCAAGCCCTGGATGTTTGGTTTCGAGTCCGAGTAAGCAAAAACAACCTTTCTGAAGACCTTCCACACATTGTCAACGGCGTGGGCCGCATTGAAGATCGCCCGAGAAGAACCAGCTGGAGTCGCTAAGTCAAGCTTCTTCTTCGACAACTTCTGGATCAGGGGCGGCTTCGCGAGCGAATGGAACTCGACCATCTGGAGCTTCTGATGGGCGTGCTGGAGCTGAACGAGGGCCGGTGACTTCTCGAAATTCTGGGCGTCAAAAAGGGTGGCAGCAACGCTCGGCAAAGTCGTCATCGTGGTAGCCAGAGACTGCTGCATGCTTTTCTCGAGCCGCTCGATAAGCGTCATGAAGGCCTGCAGGTCCTGATCGGTAGAAGCCTCTTTGACGATCTCTTCCACTGCGCGGAAGAGTGCGGCTCGCACGGTCTCCACGTCCTGCGAGCTCAGCGACTCTTGCCTTTGCGCCGCATCAAGCTTGGAGACTGCCTGGGACAATGCGCTCCCCGATTCTGAAGCGCGCCTGGCCGAAGCTGCCTTCTCGCACCAGGACTTCAGGTTCTCGAACTGCGACAGCACGAACGCGCTCGCTAGCACGCCAGCGTACCCCGAGTCCAAGCGCAACCCATTCAAGCGCTGAGTAGCCTTCTCCTGCTCGTCGCTGGTGACCTCGTCGGTGGAGGCGCCAGTCGCATTGAGGAGAGTGGCGATTTCTTCCTGCGCAGCCGGCGCGAGAGCATCATCTCGGACCCCGATCTGGAGCAGCGCCTGTGGGCAACAGAAACGGAGGGGGATGGCCGTTTGCCCTGGGCCATCCTCGGCCCACGGAAGGACAACCTGCGACGCCCTCGCGAGGGTCGTGGCCCTGAGGGCGGGGCCCCAGTAGGAGCCCCGCCTTGCTCTGACCGATGGCCTGCAAGATGGCCCGCAGAGACGCCCCAGACCCCCTCAAGAACTCCAAGAGGGGGGGCCCAAAGAACGCCCCGTTAGAAGCCCAAAAGAGCCTACGGGATCCCAAAACAACTGCCCAGACACTTCCAACGCATCTCCAAACAGACCCCAGGATAGCTCCAAGACGTTTCCAAGGGTAAGCAGGTATACAATCCACGAAGGGTAGGTTGGGCTGGTGGCTGGTGTGGAATCGCGAAGCGTATGCCATTTTGCTGTGCGGCCTGCAGCTTGTTCACTGCCGCGGCGTCTGTCTCCTTCTTCACGCCAGTGACGTTGAGGACGCGCTTCTGGATGCAGATCTCCATGACATGGGCATTGAACTGGCAGCGATGTTCATGATCATCCAGCAGAGGACTGGAGGTGGTCAGGATAGAGCCAATGTCCTCGTACTTGTGGTAGCGCAACAGGTCGTCCACAGCGTGCTTCGTTTTCCTGAGAATCAACGCGATCGGCAAGCTGAAGTCAAAACGAGAGCAACTTACCTCAAGCGCATCGACCTTCGAGATGTCTGGCTTCGGTTTCACCAACTCCGCGAGCACAGCTGACATGGTGCGCGTGTTCGCCCGCAGCTTGCGCACCGTATCTAACGCCTCTGGAGGCGTGCTGCCTCGATTCGTCATCTTCCTGTCGATGTTGCCCAGATCCTTGACGATCTTATCAAGGGATTTCGTCACCTCGGTCAGCGCCTTATCCACGGCTGCAGTCGTCGAATGGTTCATCACCTTGCTGTCAAAGGGCTCCGACACCAGCTTCGTGCTCATAATCTCGTTCACTTGGTCCTTCGTCTTGAAGTAGCCCTCGTACGTCAACAGGCCGTCGACGTTGGTGGGGATGCGCGCAGCCTTGCCCTTGCCCTTGCTAACCTTTGTAGGTGGTGGGCTTGCCGCTGGCTCTGGTTGCTCGTCGTCGTGCTTCTCCGGGCTGCGCTTCAACGAACCAGCTGTTTGCTTTTGTTTTTGCACTGTGGGCGCGGCGGCCTTGCGCTTGCTCTCTGCCTTTGGCGCTGGCTTGAAGACGCTGCCGAGTAATGAGCCAGCCAGCACCCCCTGCACATCATCGTCGGAGTCATCGGAGTCCTCGGCGTCCTCGCCATCACCATCGCCGCCTCCGTTTCCCCCAGCCTCGGGACGGCTGCCGCCAGAAGGCGTCGGCGGTTCTGGTAGCGCTTGGAGTTGTGGTTGGGCCAACTGCTTCATGTCAGCGCCAGAGGCTGCAAACTCTGAGGCTGCGCCCACCAATGCACCAAATTTGTCTTCCTCTTGTCCCTCGCGCAAGCGTTCCTTACCTGAATCGTGCTCCTCGCGCATGACTGCGCGGATATCTGTGTCCACTTCGACGTCGTACTCCCCGTCTGGCAACTTGCGAAGTAGCACGCACATGGTGAGGCCCTTATGCGGTAAATTAACTTCCTTCAGGACATGTCCATCCTCCTTCGGGTTCGATCCTGGGTGTCTTTTCATCCACGTAACCAAGTCCACAGCCCTGAACTTCTCCATAACCCGGGTGCCGCCAGATTTCAGGACCTCCACTGCTTTTATGCGAGCTTCCGTGATGTTCGAGAGGATCTGCGTTCTCTTTGCGCCCCTCAACTTTGCTCCGATTTTCCCAGCGTTGATAAGTTGAATCAACCTTTCAAGGACTGCGATCCACTCGCCCGTCAAGGTATTGTCGGTGTTCTTCTTCATCTCTTCCAGGAGCTTCTCTAGATTGGCAAACTTCGTGGCGAAGCCCCCCAGTGCGAACGCCCAGAAACACAGCCTGCAGATCAGTCCAACTGGCCGCTCCAATGTGCCTTTGAGCCACGGCCAAGCTGGATTCTTTTCGCTCCGTTTGAACGGCCCCCTGACCAAAGGATTCAATTCATTACTCGAGTGCTTGCAGCACTTGCAAGTCATGACGCGCAGGAATGTGATAGTCGAGAGGAATTGATCGGTGATGGCCTCAGAGCACGTGGCTGCATCATCGCCTGCGTCAGTAGCCCCATCATGCACGTCGTCACCGCCGCTGCTGGTGACTAAGTCATCGAGTTCGCACGGCAGGCACTCCATTGCCCCCGAGAAGGGCGAGAACGTCAAGAATTCAAAGGACCTGCGCAGACAATCTTGAGCCGCGCAGGCTGGGGCAATGCAAGACAGACCCATGGCTGACTCAGGCCCCCACGGGGCCATCTCGGGCCTCTCGCGCGGCCATCTCGGGGCCTTCGGGCACGGGTGTCCAACGCTGCCCCGACGAGGTCGAAGATGGCCCCGCGAGGGGCTCAACAGGTACCCCGAGGAAGCTCGCTAGGTACCCCCATGATTCGCGATATTACATGTTTGTTAACGGGCTTTCTTAGTGTGCGTGTAGATAGGGCCGTGAACAACCCAAAATCGAGCGTCAAAATTTTTTTTAAAAAATCGAGCGTCAAAATTTTTAGAAATATTGACGCTGGTTTTTGGACCAGAATCCCCCCCCTCGGGGCTCGGGGTGGGGTTCTTGCGCCAGCGACAGGCACGTGCACACTTTTCCTATGCACTACCAGCTTTCAGACGCATGACATTGCCTCGAGGTCGAGTTGTTGTTGGCTCCTCCTGCTTCCCCTCACCTTCCCCTTCCCCCTTCTCCTCCGCCGCTCGTCTTCCCCCTGTCCTCCTCCTCCTTCTCCGCCTCGCTGTTCTCGTGCCCCCCCCCCCCCCCAGGGCCTCCGCACCCCCTGGCCCCCCCCGCCCCCGGCGTTCCCGGGACGGACCACCCTGCACTCATGACGGGCCGTGCCGTTCTCATGGCGGGCCCGGCGGTCTCCTGACGAGCCCCTGTTCCCGCGGCGGAATTCTTTATGCCAGAGGGGGGGGGGGACTTAGCGCGCGCGGCCCAGCCGTCTACTTGAAATGCATCACGCAGGTTTCGATATCATCGATATAAGCGCTCATATACTGTATAATATACTTATATCATAGTATTAATTGCCGACCATATTATATACACTGGCGCATAATGATAGATCTGGCCGTTTAAATCACAACCATCTAAAAGGACCGCTGAGAGAATCACGAGGGCCCTGAGACAATCACCACCACCCCTGAGAGAGTCACGAGGGGCCTGAGACAATCACGTGTCTAATTAAAGAGCATGATATTCATTTTTGATAATTAGATGTATATTAATATTATATTATGATAACTAATGTGATTAGTTACATGAGCTATCATTGATATTGATCAATATCTGATTGATATGACGCACTCATCATCAATATCAAAGGCTGAGTTGATAGTGAGATCACGGCTGTGCCAAATGGGGAGGGGGGAATGAAGAGCACTGGGGGGGGGGGGGGGGGGGGGGGCGCCGCTAACGGGCTCAACAGGTACCCCGAGGTGGATTAGGGTTAGGGTTTAGGGGTTGGGCCAGGGTTGGGGGTCTGAGGAGGAGGAGGAGGGTGAGCGGCCCTCGCCGTTCAGGGACTTCGGCTGTTCGCCTGAGGAACCCCGGTGTTCTCACGAGAGGCCTCTCCCGCCGCTAACGGCCGCTCGCGCATCCTTCGATCAACCCAAGACCTCCGGGCACATCCCCCCCTCCCCCCACGCTGCTCAGACGAGGGCTGGTCTTGCAAAAGCAAACTGGCCTCTGAAGAGAACTCTGCCCGCGCCCGCCAACTTCCAGCGGGGGCTCCGTCAGGCGAGCCCCTGCGGACACTAGCCAGAGGACACGAGCGCAGAGGCACGAGCATGACCTAGAGCAGCAACGCTCGCTGGAACAGCAGGGGGAAGGCCAAGGCACTGGCAGGATCAGGGAGGAGGAAAAGGAGGTGGAGGAGGAGGCGGAAGAGGAGGACGAGGGGGGAGGAGGAGGGGGTGAGAAGGAGGAGGAGGAGGAGTGGATGAGGAGGATGACATGGAGGACAGGGGGGAAGGAGGAGGTGGAGGAGGAGGAGGAGGAGAGTGAGGAGGAGGAGAAGGAGGAGGAAGGGGATGAACAATACTGATGATGATGATGATGATGCTGCTGCTGATGATGATGATGATGATGCGCTGGCACCTCGGCTGCCCAACCTCCGATTGAACCGCATTCACTGGAGTCGCATGGCACAGACGAGCGACCGCTGGCGGCATGCAGCAGCCGTTGGCATCGTTGGGATGACCAACGCAGAGTCTGAGCATCGACGGAAGCATGTAGCAGCCGTCTCACACGCGATGGACGCCGTTCCCCAGAGTTCAAACACGAGCACACAGCCCGCATACTCCTAGTCCGATTCACTCTCGCTTTGGTCCACGGTGATGGTAGGGTAATTATCCATGTGCTCAAACTCGTCTAACCCCCACGTGAGCATCAGCCGCTGGAACTCGATGAAAGGCATCCACCTGTCGAGAGAGATCTCGTTCGCAATGTATGTGGTCTGCTGCGTCTCTGTGTCGCCGTCGCCTGACATGAAGCCACGAACGCGCCACACCTTCTGAGACCCCCAGCCCGGCTGCTGGCCGAGCAACTCGGCGTCGGCCTCGAAAGCCACGCCTGAAGCCAGAACGTCGAACAGGCCAGAAGGAGTGATGAAGTGAAACACATTGTCGTCTTTATTGTTCGGGCCAGTCACCACTCCGAAGAACTCAAAACTCGAATCATCCAGCGTGCGCTCGGTCATCTCGGGATCGGCCAGTGCCGCCTCGGCGCTGCGTTTCACGCCTGGCATTGCCGCTGATGGCGTAACTGGTCTGGCACAACGGATCCGACAAGAGTGGAATAATCTGTGGCGGACTGTTTGAGCCAAGATGGCTACGGAACGCTCATTCGAAGACTGTCAGTTCAGACCGTGCGTCTGCGATTTGTTGGGCACGGTCGTCTTCTCAACACGCTCGGGCTCTAGTTTACTTGGACGGCCTAGCCTGACGCGGAGCCTTGCCCCTCAATCACCCACGGTGTGTCATCGAGACCCTGAGTTGACCTCTCTGGAGCCTACGCAGGGCCCGCCCTAGGGCCTCTGGTCGATGCTCAGTCACGTCACGGAACAGGAAGCGATGGCTGAGGTATGTTGAGTTTGATGCTGTTTGGTGTTGCTGTTGATCCGCAGATGATACAGATGATTTGAGGATTATGTCGCTTGTGCTGCTTGTTGTTGGTCGTTGCCATTGCTGTGTTGACACTGCGATCATTCGTTGCCATATGCTGCTACTGTTCGTTGCCTTATGCTGCTGATCGCTGTTGTGCTTGTTGTTGGTCGTTGCCTTATGCTGTGCTGCTGACTGTTGTTCGTTGCCTTGTGCTGCTGCTGCTGCTGCTGATGGTGCGTCACTTGTGTTGCATGCTGCATGCGGAATGCTGATGATGGCCCCGATACTTCTGATGGCCCACTGGAGGACGCAAAGGGCGATCGAATGTTCAAGGGTCCCGGATGCTGCGCAACAGTCCCGATTGGTCTCGATTGAACCGGTCATCTGAAATCCCGAAACATCCTAAGGTGCTCAGCTTTACCTGTAGGTCCGTATGGAAGGTCTATACCTGCCTGGAACCAAGCACACAAGGACGGCACAGACGCTGACTTGTCTACAGTGCGCAAAGGTGGCTTGCATTGGTGCAAGCGGCAGTACACGGACACGCACTCCTTCTTCGTTCCAACGTGCATGGGCTTAATGCGCCCGATGGTTCTGCCTTCTGGGTCAGTTACATTTTTTGTATCCGCATTCCACTTGGGCAACTCAGCTTCAGCAAGCAAAGCAGGCAATTCTGGGTCAACCTCACCAGCGGGCGGATCGATGGCGCCCCCTCCAGCCATGGCGTCATCCGGCAACGGGCCAGGGCCAGGAACAGGAGCAACACCACCATCTGGGGCAAGTGGGGGTGGCTCAGGTGGAGCTGGCTGTGGAGGTGGGTCGTCGCCTGCAGGTGGATCATCTCCAGGTCCTTCGCTGTCGTCGTTGCTACCTTCTTCCCCATCGCAGACGTCGTCGTCGCCGGCATCTCCAGCGCCGCCACATAGTTTAGCTGGCGCATCCTTCGGACCTGGACCTGCTCCTTTTGCACGCTTGGTGTTTTTGCCCTTGGCCGCAACTGGCTTATGAGCGAAGACACTGTCCACGATGCTGTCATCGGTTTTCTCTTTGTTGCGGCTCTTTCGCTCCCAAAGTCTGGCCGTGATGTCTTCGATTGACTCAACTACCACGACGTCCAATCGGATGAAGCGGTAAGCCACCTGCAGCACGTCAAACCCTGCGTCTCCATGAAGCCCAGCCAACTCCAAAGTAAATTTGCACAGCCGCGTGTACTGAGAGGCACCCCCATCCAATAAAATCTTCACGTTCGCACATGGCCCCAGATCACGATCTGACTCGCAACGCGCAAAGGTGGGCATGACAGGCTGCTTCAGCCTGTTCACCAACATGACCAAAACACCGTCGCGGACGTCTGCGGCACGAGGGTAAATCATAATAAGAGGATGGAAGGCGAAACAGTGCCCAGGGCACACCATGTGGTAATCGAACAGCGCGACGCGACACAACAACTGCGAGCACTTGCGAAACCTCTCCTTGAAGTCATCCGCCAACTGCGCGGCGCAAACTCCAAGCCCGTACTTGCGACAACAAGCGTCGTCATTGGGCTGCGCAGGTAAGACCAGCGTCGTGTATATCTCATCCTGAGTCATGGCCTCCCATTCGTCACTCAAGCTCTTGACAGAATATCTCATGCCCTCAATGAACTCCTCTGTCAGAGGAACTGCGTCGTCCCCCAGACCGAACGGAGTTCGCTCACGCGGCACACTTGGCTGCGCTGGCGGCCTGACTCGCCTAGCTCGAACTGGAGGCACATGAGGGATCTCTTGTTCCGCCACCGCCCTCTGCTGCTCCAAGGACATCTCACCCCACTCGTCAGACAGCGCACGCATGCTGACACCTGGATTACCGAGGCGGCGAATGATAACAAATCGCCGCCAGCAGTGGGTCACGTCACCGAGGGAGCCAGCAGTGGCGCCCGGTGCTGCAACTTCGAAGTGGTCTCGGCGATATTGCTCACATGCAACTTGATACATTGATTTCAGCTCTGCCAGTGCGTGATTGCTCGCTAGCGACGGCGTCGACAACGGGTGGCCAGAACAGCAAGCGTTGTGTTTGCGGGCTCGTGCGAAGCGGTCTTCGGTGATGATGTTACTGCACGGCACCCTGTCAAAACAATCCCCTAGAAATCCTGCCAGCCCTATGGGCGTGAATGGTATAAGCCCCAGGGAGTCCGCTCTGTTCAACCCCCATTCCTCCCCTTCGGGGAGGGCCCCCCCCGCCCCCACCCCCTCCCCCTGGACCTGGAGGGGGGCGGGGGGCCTGCGAGATGTTGGGGCGCCCTTGTTCGGCTCATGGGAAGGTTAAGTCCGACGTCCCACCCCGAGGATCGTGGCCCCGACAGGGCAGGGGGGGGGGGGGGCCCAAGAGCCCCCCGACCCCCTCCAAAGAAAGCACCACGACGGCCCAAAGGACGCCCCGAAGGAGCCCCCAACGAGGAGGCGCCACGGGGACCCCACAAGGACCCAGAGACCCCGGGATGGCCCCTAGATGCCTCCAAGAGACGACAGGCAACCGCGCCCAAGGCAGCCGCGGCAAGCGAACGACAACTCCCGATGGTCGGGGCGGGGATACGCAAAGCGTAAACAATTGAATGTGATCTGGATCCCGCGCCTGTTCCACTGCCCCCAAAGATGCCTTGAAGCGGTTGGTAAAACCATCAGAAGCTACGTAACGGCAAGGCCTGCAAACTCGGAGTGCATTGATCACATAAGCCTGCCGACTGAAAAAAAAGACGCACACGCCATGCCCCTGCCACTCCCCGAAGGATGAGATGAGGCCCCAAGGCACTCATTTCGTCATTCGGGAAGAAGCGGAGGCAAACCAGCGGTGTGAATCTTCTTTCTCTCAACATCGGATGCCTTGTCAGCCTCGGGTATCCTCTCGTCTTCAGACGATAGAAGCGCAAGCGGCCATGGCCATTCGTCTAGAAATCCAAATACACAGCGGAGAGCAAGGCCAGAAGCGAAACCGAGGTTCATGGTAGAGGTGCTGTGCATCATAGAAGTGGTCCATCCATTGTGACCAATAGAAGCCCAACCAGTATCGTTCATGTCCTGCAGCGCGCGGTTGATGCTGACGATTGCCTTGTTTGCTGGCGAAGTGGAGAAGTGCACGTAGGAGGTGACGCTGGCAGACACCCCGCGACGAGCCCCTGCAAAAGTTTGACCCATGAAAGCTTGAGCAGGGACGAACATCGAAGACACTTGGAGCAAACGATCTTTTGTTTGAACCTGTTGCAACCACGCTACAGTCTTCTTCCATCGCACGTTCTTGATGAGCTTGTAAGCATCCGTACTATCAGGCCCCACGAAGGCCTCCACTGCATCCACGATAGGTCCAGGGACATTCTGGTTGCAAACCTGGTCCCGCACAGACGTGATACCCCTTGGCAGTACGCCATGCCACTGCGCGAAAGACCACCAAGCACACGGGCCAAACAATTTGTTCCAACGGTTGATACTTGGAATCGTTGGCCTGCACCGTAGCAGCGAGTGGTCAAATAATCCGAATACGTAGTTCACGCTGTCGTCGAACGTATTGCAACCGCAACCCACTTCGAAACTGCACTCATGGATGATGGCGCCATCTTTTGCAAGCCAATCGCCCGGGCAAGCCATGAGAAGCTTGCGGCGGGCATCGACGCGAACAGAAACATGATCATCATCGGCTCCGTCGGACGGCTCGAGATACTCCAGCTCTGCCCTGTTGACCAGGTCCACGATTGCCTGGTTCTGGCGGGAGAAATCCTCGGCTGGACGATCCCAAACGACCTGCAATCGTCGGCGGATCTCATGCTTAGCTGCTGCCCTCATCAACCGAATGTTTTGCCCACGATGCACCAGTGTAGTTGCGCAGAACAAGCTGTTGATAAGGCCAGGCTCCATGTTGATCGCGTTGCTCAGTGACGCGAACATCATGTGCATCATGCAATGCGAGTGAATAAAATGCATAGCACGGCGGAATAATATGCCGCATCCCTGATCATCTCCTGCGCTAGAGCAAGCTGTGGCATACATCTTACCGAGCTTGACCAATGACTTGGCCTTGTCTGACATGAAAATCAAGCAAGTCGGAACATTGTCCGACTGATGAATGTGTCCACCCGCCCGGGCCAAAATGGCAGCGCCCAACGTTTCCGCCGTCGTGTCGCTCACGATGGCGGGGGGGGATGACGAATTCCATGCTGTTCGTGCTCGCTGGAAGCCTGCAAAAATGTTTACAATGCAGCATCATCAAAGATTTCACCTCGGAGCCCGACTCAGTGAAAACATCGCACTCGGTTTCGTCGACTGCAATCTCAATGACTCGATGTTTGACGTGCAACTCTGCCCTCAACTCATCCTGGCGCTGGCACTGGTGACGATATATATGTTGGGCGACAGCGTTGCGGACGCGCTGAACGTAACTATGGCTACTCAAGAACACTTCGGCAATGGTGCGGGCACTGGCTGCCATTGGGTTTGACGACACAGCTCTAGAATGTGATTTTGAACTCTTGCGCCCAGCATATTTCGGTGGTTCCAGCGCCCTCAACCCAAAACAAATGCGAATGATAGTCCCTGGAAGGAGAGCCCTCCACCGCCCCGATCCCATGACGCGCGTCCGTCTGATGGCATTGATATCTATGAGATCGGCTTGCCGAAAAGCTCTCCGATTTTGACGCTTTACCTGGTCCTTCGGGGATCATCAAACCAGCGGAACTAGGATTCGCGAAGCCACCGATGCCGACGTTCGATGCCCCACGCGGTGGCGGAGGATGCGGGGGGGAGGTGGCGGAGGGCGGGCGTGAATACAGGAAGCGAAGGACGAGGATGTAGGAGCTACCTATCTCAAGGCTTGCACTTGAGAAATAGACGCGGGCTTTGGAGGCCTTGGATGCTTGCCGCGGGGCCGGTGACGCTTGGGGCCCTGCTCCACCCCCCTATCCTCCTCATCCTCTTCCTCCTCATCTTCCTCCTCCCATGCTCCTCCTGGCACCTTGGCCCCCGCCCCCGCCCACCTTCTCGCCCCCTTCCTCCTCCCGTGCCCCTCCTCTGATCATTTCGTGACCCCGAGACTCCTTGACGATATCTGAGACGGGCCGCCGGGCGCCCTTCGCCTTCTTGGCATATCTCATCATCCTGGCATGAGACTTCGCCATGGCGGACCCGGGCTGGTTGTTGCGGTGACATTCGCCGCCGCCGCCCACGGGGTCTCCCCCGTCAACAGCGGCGACGGCGTCGACGATGTCTGCAATCATCCCTCGAGCTCGTCGCGCGGCAGCCAGGGAGCAAGGAGGGGCAAGAGAGATGCGCGGGGGCACGTTGAACAAATGATACAGTTGCCACCTGGATAGGAACGCGCGGAGTTTCTGGAGCTTCATTCGCCGATCATTGCGAGGCTTGCACTGCGATCAAAGCCATATTCAGGCGGTAAACCTTCGGTGCCCGCCTTGTCGCCTTCGATCGTACCCCCCTGGGTGTATAGTTTCCTTTCCTGCCGCGCGCATGCTATGCAGCCCCTGAGGGCCAGCCCTTTGCCGACGCCCATCGGGGCCCTCGGCATCAACCCGCAGTTTGACGGCAGCGGGGCGATCGATGTCCAAGACTCCCAGGCGTTCTAAAGCTAGCTTGTTCTGTGTTATTCCCAGCCTCCGCAGTGCGTGCAAGGCAAAAAGAGGTCTGGTCGCGTGGGGGACTGATGCTGACTGACTGACTGACTGACTGACTGACTGATTGAATGACTGAGTGACCTGCAATGGAAGTGCGACGCTGCCACGACGTCGAGTTACGAAACAAACGCAACCGAGAAGTCTGATCCAAAATGGGTTGTGCACCTACTTATCACTTGGCGATGTGGTACCACTGGGCCCTCTCATTGTCGCGAAGGCTCTAGAAGGCCAAACGATCGGAAGCCCAGACACGCGCAGCAGAAATTAAGTCTTCGTTTCGCCCCACAAGAGATTCGAAGAGGTGCTAACACATTGGCCCTAGACTGTCCCCAGACGGGCAAAGGGCGCCTTGAGCTGTACCTCGCGAAGGATCCAAACATGTGTGCAATTGTGAATGCCATCGTCCTGTAGTCGTTATCATGTTGTCCTCCCATTTTTTGGTTTCCAAGCGCACTGAAAGGCCAGCAAACCGTTGCCAGAGTGAGGAATTCGCTGGGAGACCCCCAATCTTTTGACACAAAATGATGAGGGGTCTCCCATTGTTTCTTGGTGTCTCATAGCGACACGAAACAACCGACGCGCATCCAGAGCGAGCGAATGCCGCAAACCATACGACGCCGTCAACAATTTCGGCCCCGCGCGCATCTTGGGACAAAGCAAGTCCCGACAAACTACCGCCCAAGACCGCTCGAAAGGTGAATTCGGTTACGTCGGCCTCTAAGGACCCATTGGAACTTATACTGGGGCACGCGACACAATTCGGGAACCTAGAAGGACGCCCGACGCCCACAACGTAGAGCCCCGCTGGGCCCTCTGACCCCTGAGACCATTTCACAAAATTAACCTTTCTGGGCCGAAAGCGAAATCCAAAACAATACGCACACCGTAAATCATGTGCATTCGCAATACGAAACAAACCGCGTACACACGACAATTTGTATAAAGCCCGTCCCGGATTACCCCGGGGGAAATCCGGGACGGGAGGGGGTGAGATATCATTCTATATATACACAGTATTGGTTGTGATGACCAAAGTGTATTCTATTTATCAGAATTTTTATTATATATTTGATACATGCAAGAATGTAAGATCTAATACATAGTGCTGGTTCTATGTACTAGACTGCATCAAATATACCATAATCTGCTTTCATGCACTTTAAACGCACAGTCATTGATATGCTATATTTATATGTTTATATTTATGATGTATGTATATATATATGAATATGTATATTTGTATGAAATATGTATACACATGTATGTTTATTTGTAATAGAATAATATATTACAAGTATTGTATACATACTATATATATGTAACTATGATGGTTTTTATATATATATTATATGCACATACATTATATATTTATATCAACATATACATGTATAATATATATATATACACATATATATATTATCCATATATATGTATATATATATATTAATATATTAATATGGTAATATCTATACATAAATATATATTAATCATGATATGGTACATCTAAAAGAACGCATCTAAAAGGACACATGATAATATAGCCGTGCGTTGCTCTGGGGCATATCAAAATGGCAGGATCTAAAAGGACCTTGACCGACCGCGGCCACAAGAGGCAGGCCTCTTTAAAGCTCTGGATCCTCATAAGTAGTAGTAGTAGTAGTAGTAGTAGTAGTAGTAGTAGTAGTAGTAGTAGTAGTAGTAGTAGTAATAGTCGTAGTAGTAGTCGTAGTCGTAGTCGTAGTCGTAGTAGTAGTAGTAGTAGTAGTAGTAGTAGTAGTAGTAGTAGTAGTCGTAGTCGTAGTAGTAGTAGTAGTAGTAGTAGTAGTAGTAGTAGTAATAGTCGTAGTAGTGGTAGTAGTAGTAGTAGTAGTAGTAGTAGTTCAAGCAGAGCGTGGCTTAGCAGTGCGTAGCAAGGCTTAGCAGACTCAGACTGCTCAGACTCACTCACACTCAGAATCCGTGCGTGCCCGCTCCTCGGGCTCTCTCGTATTTCTGGGTCCGCCGGTGCTAAGATAACGCGGGGGTGCGGGGCGGGGGATACCCTGGGGTGGCCCCCCGGAGGATGCAGAAGGAATCGCATGGGAAGAGGAGGAGGAGGAGGGGGAGGAGGAGGAGGAGGAGGAGCTGGGAAACAATCAGAAAACACAGGAAAAGCATAATTGTGCCTGAGTTGTGGGTCAGGGACTTGAGAAGTGCCTGGGTTGTGTGTCAGACACTGGAACAGTGCCTGGGTTGTGGGTCAGAGACTGGAGCAGTGCCTGGGTTGTGACTGAATCCTTCTGCTCAGACTCACTCACAGTCAGACTCATTGTGCTCAGACTCACTCACATTCAAAATTCGTGATCCTTCTTGGCATTGTGGTACTATTCATTAGTATGAGCATTATTATTCTGATCACTCTTGCTTGGTTTATCATTCGTATTGTGATACTCGTGCTCAGACTCAGGTCTGAGCAGGGCTTAGCAAGGCTTAGCAGGGCGTAGCAAGGCTAAACCTCGGACCGCGCTCCGGCCTACGCCTAGCAGGGCTTGGCAACGCTCAGCAGGGCTTAGCAGGGCCTCGCAGAGCATAGCAGGGCCTAGCAAGGCCAAGCAGGGCTGAGCAGGGCTTGGCAGGGCTTTGCACGGCTTAGCAGGGCTTAGCAAGCGCTAACAAGACTTAGCAGGACCTAGCAGGGCTTAGCAGGGCTTAGCCTCGGACCTCGCTTGGACCAGGGCCGCAGGGCTTCGCAGGGCTTAACCGGACTTAGCCTCGGACCTCGCTTGGACCAGGGCCGCAGGGCTTTGCAGCGCTTAACCGGGCAGGCCATAGCAGGGCGTAGCAGCGCTGAGCAGTGCTGAGCAGGGCCTGCCTAGCAGGGCTGATCTAGCAGGGCTTAGCAGGGCCCTGTACAGGGCGTAGCAGGGCTTAGCAGGGCTTGGCAGGGCTTCGCAAGGCCCATCGGCCCGCAGGGCTTAGCAGGGCTTAGCAGGACCTACCAGGGATAGAGGTCCACAGAGATCTGGGCTAGATCCTTGACATTCGTTGCGACACCCTCTCTTGGCCTCATTGGGGCGGCCACCGATGGATTTTGTTTTCTGTTTGCGGCGGGTGCTAAGTTTATCGTTCTGCGAAAACTGCCCGCCTGGAATATTGAAAAACCGGGTGCTAAGAATAACCTAGGGGGGTTTCTTAATAACTGGATAGGGTTATCCCTATCCCTATGCTGGGCACCTCCTCATCACGATGCCAATCTTAGGGATTCCCTCAGTTTTTCAAGGCGAATCCATGAGATTGTCATCGCTTGTTTTTCAGAGAGACAGTGTTCGCCGCCTGTGGACGCCAAATACGAAGCACAACAATAAGCGCTGCACAACGGGTTTGCCGCCTGTGGGCGCCAGCTGCGGTTGTTGCAGTAAGCACTGCACTAACTTACGTAAGTGAAGAAGGTTGCGGAGAGCCCAGCTCTCTATAATGAAACAAAACATGCTGGTAAAGAATAACGAGGACTCAAAGTGACGAGGTAGCGGCAGCGTAGTGGCCGCCATGCATGTTGCTGCGTTGTCTGCTCCAAATGTCGCTCCACGGATTGATCATCGCTACTGCTTGGGGTACAGTTGAACCTAATTAGTTGAAATTATTCAGTACACGCAATGCCGAAGCAATGCTTCGAACTCACAGGGCGTAGAATCGCGTAGAACGCAAATGCGCTCATACATTTGCAGAAGAAATGTAAGAAACCATGGGGGCACGCTCGTGTCCACTCTGAAGAAGAAATGGTCAACTTCTGACTTGGCAGTGGGTTCCGTGAGATATGGCTCCCAAACTCAGAATGACCCAGTAGACATCTGGAACGCAATTCTTGGAGAGGGAAGGCTACTGGCATTGGCCGAATCAAAACTGGAATCCCCAAGCTTGCCGTCTCCAGACGCCTGGTTGAAATATGCGCGTGACCCCGATGTCACAAAGAGACTTTCGTGTTCTCGAACGCGAGGCCGTCGTCGCAGGAGTCGCCAGGGTCGTGGTCATCCATGCGCCGAAGCCTCGGCGACGGCGCTGGGGCTGGAGGTCTCTCTGGCGAAGCCGACTCGGTCCGCGGGGAGTGCTGAGCGGGTGGCAGCGACGATGGCATCCCGCTCAGAGCACGCGCGACCGGCAAAGCCATGGTGTTGTTGAGCTCCATCATCGCAGACCATTTCTTGGTTATCTGCCGCTGCTTCCGCCGAATTGCGGACTTGGACTTGTGGCTGTCGCCGGCCGCATGATTCTCGCGCGACTCGCTGGGCATGAACTCGGGGATATTGGCGATGCGCTCGTTGAAGGACGGAAGCTCATCGCGGGACGAGGCGGCCCCAGCGGACCAAGCACGGGGGGGCTCGGCTGCAGGCCGGGTGCCCGGCAGCCCGGCTGGCTGGACGGCCCACAGGCCCTCGGACATGTCCGCCCAGCTGCGACTGCCCGAGCTCGACGTCCAGTTGTCCTCGCCGCTGCTGTCGCCCTCGCTGTTGTCTGGCTTAGCTGGGTGCGCTGGCGCGGCGCCCGTCGTCAGGTGCACGGCGTGCAGCATCGGGCACTCCCTGCCTCTCAGGCAGCACCCGCGCTGGTATGGCCTGCAATAGTTCGCGTCAAGCCTGGCCATGCTACCTCTGCCGCACGGCGAGGCGCGGGCCTACGAGCCCGGCATGCCGTCCCGGGCGGTGCTCGGGGAAGAGGCCCCGCGTGCCCAGAGAAGGGACCCTGAATCCGCATGGGCTCTGGAGCTGGAACGGCCCTTGAGCCAAATGGACGGAAAGATTGTCATCGCCTTTGGGTGTGTCAATCTTAGGGATAGGGATACGTTCGAGGCCCGACAGAGGTTTCCCAAACGGCCCCGAAACGACCCACAAAGACGGCCCTAGAGGCCTCCCAGCCGGCCCAAGAGGCCCCCTGAACGGCTCCAGGAGGGTGCTCGCACGCGAGCCCGGACGAACATCTCGAGCCCTCGGCGCCGAGAAGCTCCCACGAGGCCCCAAGTGCCCCCAAGAGACTCCCAGAAAGCTCGAAGGCCAGGGGCACTTCTGGCTTTGAGTCGGGCATGTCCTCCTAGAGGTGGAGTTTGGAATAAACTTTCAAGAAGGCAAGAAGCATCAAACATAGTCCAAAGAGCATGTGCACAAATCGTCACCAGACAAATTGTTTATGATCCTTGACAAGTCCTCCTGTGGAGGGACATGCCCGCCTCAAAGTCCTAGCAACGCTCGAAGGTGGTGGGCGTTTTCTTCTTCGGCGTTTCGGCATTAGGCGGAAAGGGGAGTGAGGAGGGGGTCTGGCTCCGGACCTCTGCTTACTGCGGCTGTTTGGAACCGTGCGTCGTCTGGGGGAGACTCCACCTGCTCGAAACAGACGCCCAACACAGCCAAGATCTACTCCATGGAAAGGGGAGGGGAGGGGGGTGCGAAGGCCCGCGCCGATCGGCAAATTACACCAGAGAAAAAAACCCAATCAATGGATGGTTTGATCGATGAAGAGATCGACTGGGAACCCGGGAGCCCGGAACCCACCGAAACCGGCCCGGAGCCAATAACCAAGAACCCGCGGGAGCCCAGAACCCTCCGAAATCGGACCAGAGCCAACAACCAAAAACCCGGGAACCCGGAACCCGGAACTTGGCAACCCAGCCGGCCACCAAAATCGGCGGGAAACTTTCGCCGATGAGTTCAAAAACGCGGCTTGGGGAACAACAAGTAAAAAAAACGACAACCATGAGGGTGGAACCCTCCGCTTCTCCCCGGACTGGTACCGCTACTCCATGTTTTCCTCCTCCGACCAGCGCCCGAGGGTGGAGCCCTCTGCTCGCCCGCGGGGCCCCCGCCCCTGCGGGCAAGCGTGCGGGCTCCGCGCGGGCACACCGGCGGCCAGGGCTGCGGGGCGGCTCGCAAGGCGCGAGCCGCGGGTCGGCGGCGCGGGCGCGGGCGCGAGCGGGCCGCGCGAGGCGCCGCGGATGATCAACCCAAAATTCTGTGGTTAATCAAGAGGGCTACTCCAACTCCATATTAATCGGCCCCCCTAGAACCGGACCCCCCTCCAAATGAGACCAATATTCCGGGAGAGCGCGTTTCACTGAAAGGGGCCCTGGGACACACAAATAAATACACACAAATAAAAAAGATTCCCGGCGCGTTTCGAACCGGGGGGTGGGCCCCCCCCCCCGACTCTCGGCGCCGTCGATCAAAACCAAAGGAACCCCCTCCCCCCCCCCCCCTCCCGACACCCCTCCCGACACCCCTCCCTCCCCCCCCCCTCGGGGGGGGGGTTCTACCCCCCCCCTTTCGGCGCTGGCGCTGGCGGGCGCCGGCGCTGGCGGCCGCCAGCAGCGCCGACGGTGGGGACGCAGCGACGATGACCAGAGGCAGCCCAAGGGGGGCGGGTTCAACCTCGCTCCCCCTAGCGCAGGCGCCGGCGCTGGCGGCTGCAGCAACGCCGACGCTGGCGCCTGCGACGGCGGGGTCGCAGCGACGATTGCCACCACTACCACCACCACCGCCACCACTACCACCACCACCACCACCTCAACCCACCACAGCCACCAACAACCAAGCACACAACCACCACCACCACCACAGCCATTACCGCCACCACAAACATTACTATCACAACTCACCACCACCTCCACTACCACCCTAAAGACCCAACATCACTACCACCACCACCGCCACCACCACAATCTACCACACCACCACCACCACCGCCACAACCACCACCACCACTACCAGCAGCACGACCCACCACAACCACCACCACAAACCACCACCACACCACCACCACCACAACCAAACAACCACCACCGCCAGCACCACCTCCACAAACCGCCGCCGCCACCACAACTCACCACCACCACCACCACACCACCACCACACCACCACCACACCACAACCACCACCACAACCCATCACCACCACCACAACCACCACCACCACAACCACCACCACCACCACAACAAACCACCACCACTTCACCACCAAACCACCACCACCACCATAACCACCACCGCCAGCACCACCACCACCACCACCCACCACCCACCACCACTACCACCGCTACAACATACCACCACGCCACCATCACCACAACCACCACCACCGCCACCACCACCACCACCACAACCCACCACCACCACCACCACCACCACCACCACCACCACCACCACCACCACAGTCGTCCTCGTCGACGCTCCCCGCCGCCGCCGCCCGCCGCCGCAGGCGCTGGCACCGGCCCAGAAAAGGAAATCGTCGTCCCCGCCGCCGCCGCCAGCCGCCGCCGACGCAGGCGCCGGCCCGAGGAGAGAGGAGAGGAAAGGAAGGGGGGGGCTTCGAACCCCCCGCCCCCACTCCATCCAGGGGGGGGGGGTCCAGTTCCCCCCCCCTCCCAGCGACCACAGAACGCGCTTTTTCAATATTCCTGACCCCCCGCTTCGACGGGGCGCCTTAATGAACCAACCAGGCCCCGTAAACACCAGTCCAGAGAAAACGCCCTATTAAACCGGACCCCCCCAATTACAAACAAAAGCCTTGAAAAACCGGATATGGGGGACGATTGATCAGGGATTTGGAATCAAGGTTATCAAGCCCACATTATTTTCCGCCCTCTCCCAAAAACGTTTAGGGATTCTTTTCAAGAGCCCGAACACTTTGGGAGGGGACTTGAGTTAGGCTAGCGGGTCGCGCGGCGTCGCAGAAGGCGCCTCTGACGATTAACCAAAACATCGGCGTGGCGAGCGCGGGGTGGAGATGACAAGGAGAAGGCCTTCTCAGAAGGCGGCGGGACTTCTCAGAAACCCTCGAACCCTCTGAGACTTGTTTGTTTTGGTTTTCGGGGGAGGCTTGGAAAACTTTCAGAAGTCCGGGGGACTTCCGGACCTTTTGGAGGAAAAAAAAACTGTTTCCTTCTCGCTTTCCCCCATCGCTCGCCGCCGAAAAAGAATCCGTACCCTTTTGGGAGGGGACCCAACTTGGGAACGCCAAGCACCTGAGGGATAGGGGGTCTTTCTTTTTTGCAAATGCACCAGAGCCTGATAACACGATGAAGACGGGGACCTCAGTGAGGCCACGTGTTCATCGTCGCGGTATTGGAATTACGTCGGCAAGTCCTGATACAAGCGGATTTTGAACGAAAACTAAAGACAGTCAAACAATGTCCCAAAATGGCCCAGCAACAATAACACAATCGTCTTCCGATTAGTTGTTGTCTATTTTGGAATAGTCCTCCTGTAGAGGGACGCGCACGACCTTATATTAGGGTTAGGGGTTCATTCGTGATCGATGATATGACCAGGGCGCCGAGGCGACCGCAGCCGCGGCGACGAGGGGCCCAAAAATAGGCAAGACGACGCGAGGACGAGAACGAGATCGGGTGAGGACAAGTCCCAGGTCGTACTGGATGCAAAAATCAAACATACTAAACCCACACGAAGAAAACAATCCATTAACCTGGCGAAGGAGCCAACCATATGCAGTGAGTGCCGCAATTGCGAATATCCTCGCGCGTTCCCTGTGGGGCCAAAGACCGCATGAGGGGTGCGCCGATTGCGTGGCGGGGTGCACAACACGAACGAAGACGATAGGTCTCACTACGAGAGATTGAACGCGGGTGAAATTGAGCGTGAGTCTGAGCGTGACGGACTCTGCGCGCGAGTGAATACATTGGCATGAATGCGAGCATGGCCGCGCCTGGTGTGTCTATATATATATATATATATGTATGTATGTACGTGTGTATATATATAGGTGTATATGTGAATGGTTCACGTATGCCTGACCCTGAGGATTCGTGGCACTGAGCGAGGCCGCCGCAGGAAGCTTCCCCTGGAACCCCGACAGCAGCGCCCGCACGCTGCGACGCCCATGTCGGCACGCTCCTCACGCGGATCGCGCCCGCTTCCTTCCCGCGTTTTTTCTCCCTCTTTGCCCGTGAGCGCAGATGTCCAAGTCTGCGGGCGCGGCGCCGCACGGTGCCCCCGCGACGCGCGTTGGTCGCCCCGGAAGGGTCCCGGCGACGCGCGCGGGTCGTCCGCTGCGCGGAGCAGAGAGAGCTAGCTGGCCGGCTGATAGCGGGCGAGGCTGTGGCCGCAGAGCTGAGCGACGACGGGGGTGAGCGAGGCTCTGGGCAGAGCGCGGCGCGGAATTCCCGCGACGCGCGCTGGTCGCCCCGAGAGGGTCCCAGCGACGCGCGCGGGTCGCCCGCGGCGCGAGGCCAAACAGTCAGACCATCGAGAGACGGCGAGGCTCGGGCGGGCCGCTCCTCAGGTCAAGTCTCGCGGATAAGCTCGGTGAAGCTCAGCTCCCTGGCGAGGGCCGCCGCCTCCCTCCTGCACTGTTTCGTGCGCGTGGCAAACTGCTCCAACTGCTTCCGCAAGCCCTCCGGCGGCCCTGCCAAGAAAAACTCGATGCAAACTGCGCCACTGGGACCTTAGGAGGAGCTCCCTGTGGTCACGAAGCGTGTGGGGGGGTTGCCAAAATGGGGCGGCGGGCGGCGGCGCCATGCGAGCTGCGCCAGTGAGGCCGTAGGTGGAGCTTCCTGTGGGGCCACGAAATGTGAAGGGTGTCCGGACATGGGGCGGCGGCGCCATACGAGCTGCGCCGCTGGGGTCTTAGGTCGAGCTCGCTATGGGGCCACGAGACGTGTGGAGGTGTGCCAAAATGGGGCGGCAGCGCCATGCGAGTTGCGCCACTGAGACCTTAGGTGGAGCCCCCTGTGGGGCCACGAAACGTGTGAGGGGTGTGCCAAAATGGGGCGGCGGCGCCATGCGAGCTGCGCCACTGGGGCCTTAGGTGGAGCTCCCTATGGGGCCACGGAACGTGTGAGGGGTGTGCCAAGATGGGGCGGCGGCGCCATGCGAGCGGCGCCACTGGGACCGTAGGTGGAGCTCCCTATGGGGCCACGGAACGTGTAAGGCGTGTGCCAAAATGGGGCGGCGGCGCCACGCGAGCCGAGCCACCTGGACCTTGGGAGGAGCTCCCTATAGGCCACGCAACGTGAGAGGGTTGTGCCAAAAATGGGGCGGCGGGCGCCATACGAGCTGCGCCAGTGGGACCTTCGATGGAACTCCCTATTGGGCCACGAAGCGTGGGGGTGCCAAAATGGGGCGGCGGCGCCACGCGAGCCGCGCCACCGGGACCTTACGAGGAGCTCCCCATGGGCCACAAAACCTGTGAGGGGTGTGCCAAAATGGGGCGGCGGCGCCATACGAGCTGCGCCACTGGGACCTTAGGTGGAACCCCCTATGGGGCCACGAAACGTGTGAGGGGTGTGCCAAAATGGGGCGGCGGCGCCACGCGAGCTGCGCCACTGGGGCCTGAGGTGGAGATCCCTATACGGCCACGCAACGTGCGAGGGGTGTGTTGAAACAAAAACATTATGAAGGCAGGGGCAAGGCCTGGTAGAAGGGAGGGGGAGGAGCGAGGAGGAGGAGGAGGAGGAGGAGGAGGCGGGAGGGAGGGAGGGAGGGAGGGAGGGACCCGGGGCGCTCTCTCTTCAAAACGAGGACCCAACCACATGATGGTTGGGAAATAACCCGAGGAAACCTTTACTTTAAGAACCTTCCCAGGTTATCGTTAGCACCGCACCAGGATTTAATATTTCCAGGGGACTGTTTGCGCAGAGCGATACCTTTAGCACCTCGCACACATCAAAACATACATTCAGTGGAGCGTCGAACAGGGCTTAGCAAGGCTCAGCAGGGGAAAGCAGGGCTTAGCAGCGCTCAGCAGCGCTCAGCAGGGCTAGCAAGGCTTGGCATGGGCTTAGCAGGGCTCAGCAGGGGGCGACCCAGGTTTAGCATTGCTTAGCAGGGCTTAGCGGGAGCTAGCAGGGCTCAGCAAGGCTCAGCTTGGCCCCGAGTGCTCTCTGCGGGCTCCTCCGGTGCCGAGGTAACGCTTCCAGGGTGCCGGATGCGTTACACTTTCGCCGGATGAGGGGTGTGGGGGGGGTTCTTAAGTGCTTCCTGGGGTTAATAATAGAAACATCGTCCCCATACTATTTTTTGTGTTTACTATTTTTTGAGTACTCCCCCTGTAGAGGAACAGGCCCGACTTAAGACAAGTCGAGAATCTCTGAGGTCCGGCGGCTCAGGAGGGCGTATCGGGCGCCGCGGCCTTCCCAGAGCGTTGCGGAGCGCTCTGGGGGCCTTCCAGAACGCTCTGCAGCTGATTCCTCCCCGTCCTGGCCCCGTCTGACGAGATCTGTCGCCTCCCCTCCCCTCCCGGGCCTCCGGGCCGACCTCCGCGTGCGAGCGCGGCGCCGCGGCTGCGGACGTCCGAGGGAGAGAGGCGGCATGGGCATGCGCCTCCGAAGGACCGCGGGGGGGTTGCTTCGATCGGCGGTGGGCCGCCCTCCCTCGCGCGCGGAGCGCGCCCATGCCTCGGCGGTGGGCCGCCCAAAGTCCAAGAAATCCGCCGAAGCCCTCGACAACCGTACTCCAGATTTCGTAATAAAAGGGGGGGGGTCTGGACCCTCCAAGACAAGCCATTTCAGACCCCCCCCCCGTGGGAGAGCCCTCCAAAACATCGTCCCCAGACCCCCCAGGCCCTCCAAGATAGCCTGGAAGAGACACCCCCCGAAATGAGACCCCCCTCCCTTTATTACGAAATCTGGAGTATGTTCATGCCGCTTTTTGGGGGCAGCGAGGGGGAGGAGGCCAAGGGCATCGGAGCGCTGAGCAAACGAGAGAGCGCCGCGGCAAGGCTGCTTGCACGGTCGCCCGTGCTCTCGACTCCTCCTCCCGCCTCCTCCACCCCTCCAGGGTCCTCAATCCTGCCCAGTCCTCCGTGCGAGAACAACGACAACCCCCTCCTCTCTCTCCCCCCTCCTCCCCCTCCCCCCTCCGCCATCCTCGTTGCTCCTTTTTGTTCCTCGTCCCCCTCCCCCCTCCACCTGTGCGGCACTCCACTCCCCGTCCGCCCTTCTCCCTCCGCCCCTGCGAGGACGAGGATGACAAGGTGGACGAAAAGGAGGAGATCACGGTGAAGAAGATTGGCGAGAAGGAAACGGCTCCTGAGGGAAGCGGGCACTGGATGTCCCCCAGGGGCCACCTCGCCATCCCGAACCGCTCCGTTGGACGGCCCTGAAAGCCTGGGGAGGGCCTCGAGGCGCCCGGGCAAGGGCGCGACATCATTGCCTCGGGGACCGTTTCCGTCAGGGCCCGCGTGCTCCATGGCAACGTCGCAGGCCTGGAGATTGACACCAACACCAATATCGGCGGTGTGCATCCACCGAGGGAGGAAGATCCCGATCTCGGCGATGGTGGTAATATTCTGGCTTCCAAGGTGGCCGAAATATTGCCACCAACACCGAAATGTGTTGGTGTTGGTGGCCATTTCTAGGCCTCCAACAACGGGAGAGCGACGACGATGGCGGCGGCGGCCACGACGACGAGCGGCCGCGGGGAAGGCCTGCAGGCGCGGGGATGTCATGCAGGGCGGCTCGAGGGTGAGGAACGAGCGCCCGTCGTCGAGGACTGTGGCGGGCCCGCGCGAGCCGACGGACGAAGAAGAACGTAAGGCAAGCAGGATGCAGGAAGGACATGCTGGTGCTACGCGCCCTCCTTGCTGGCGCACGCACACACAGAAGGTGTGGCACAAACCGGGCGGTGCGGCCAGAAAGCGACCCCGCCACCGAGCGCATCCTGTGACCATGACCCGCCACACCCCGCCTGCCGGGGGGTGAGAAGGCGTGCGAGACGACTGGCTGTTCACCCCCCCTTCGCCCCCTCCCAGGGGCCCAACATCGACTTTCAGGTTTTGTCGGGCGTGTCCCACTACAGCGGGATTTTCGATACAAAATAAAAACCCTCAAATACTCAAAAATACCCCTCAAATACCCTCCAAAAAGGCAACAAAAATATTCAAAACATAATCCCCACACTATTTTTGGATTATCTTTTGATTATTTTTGGAGTATTTTTGATTTTTCGTCGCAAGTCTCCCTGTAGGGGGACAGGCCCGACTTAACCCTCCCCCCCCCCCCCAGGGGCCCAACATCGACTTTACGGGGGGGGAGGGGCTGGGGGCGGGGGGGTCCGGGCCCTACGGCGCGCCCACGGAGACTCCGGAGCTTCCAACCTCTGCCCCGTCGTGGCCTCGAGGACGGTCCCAGACGGCCCCGGATCCTGGAGCGGTTGGCCCAAAGACGCCTGCAGTCAACCAGCGTTTGGCCAAAAGACGCCCAAAGACGTCTGCCCCGTCGTGGCCTCGAGGACGATGCCAGACGGCCCCGAGGCCTGGAGCGGTTGGCCCAAGACGCCTGCAGTCAACCAGCATAGCAAGGGTGCGCGATGCGGATGCAAGGGCCCTGGACGCCCATCTCGAAGCTCTGCGAGCGGGGGGCGCGGCCAGCGAAAGCGGCGAAGGATGGACCGAGGAGGCAAGGGTGCCAGGGTACCCTTGGGAAGGCTCCCCATCCTTACTACACGGCTCGAGCCAACCTGTTCCTTTCTTCTGGGATTCGAACACCGATCGTGCTCGTGCCGATGCTCTCCCGATGCGCCGTGGCGTGGCGCCTGGCTCGGCTTGACTCGAGGGCCCCGCGAGGACCACAAGGTACCGAGAGCTGCCGAGCACCTCCCGTCCGGTGCCTTGGGGACGCGATGGGGGCCTGCGTCCCTCCTCGCCGTCGTCTGCCCTCCCCCCGAGGGCGGGTCCGCGGGGGACTCGCCGCGCCCAGAGAGGCGGCGACGGCGCGACCGCTCCGTCACCGGATTCTGGCCTCCTGCCGGTGCCTTCCTCCCTTCCTTCCTCGCCGCCTTCTCCGCCCGTCCCCCTCCTCCGCCGCCCCCTCCTCCTCTCCTCCTCCTCCTCCTCCTCCTCCTCCTCCTCCTCCTCCTCCTCCTCCTCCTCCTCCCCCTCCCCGTCCTCCCCGTCCTCCCCGTCCTCCCCCTCCTCCTCCTCCTCCTGGTCCTGGTCCTGGTCCTGGTCCTGGTCCTGGTCCTGGTCCTGGTCCTGGTCCTCGTCCTCCTCGTCCTCTTCCTCCTCCTTCTGTTCCTCCCCCCCCGACGACAACTAAAGGGCGGCGGGGGCTCCCGTCTGCACCAGGTGCGGCGAGCCCGCCGCCGAGGCGCAGAGCACCCGCGTGCAGCCGTGCTTCAGGGTGGAGAGGGTGGCGGCCTGGCCCGCATCCTGGCCACGGGCAGGGTCGATGGGTCATGTTTCCACCACCACAGCCACATCTAGGAAAGGGAGAGGAGGAGGAGGAGGAGGAGGAAGAAAAGGAGGAGGATGAAGAGGAGGACGAGGAGGAAGAGGAAGAGGAGGAGGAGGAGGAGGAGGATGAGGAGGAGGAAAAGGAGAAGGAGGAGGAGGACAAGGAGAAGGAGGAGGAAGATGAGGTGGGGTGGAACAAGGGCCCATCAAAACGTCATTCGGCATCAGATCGGGATCTCTGAAACAGAGAAGGGGCGGCACCATTGCCATCGAGAGGAGCTGAAAGAACAACACCACCAATCGAGCACCCGCGTGCTGCCGTTTCTTGAGGGTGGACACGGTGGCGGCCTGGTCCGTGTCCTAGCACGGGCAGGGTCACAGGAACAAAGGAAACGACACGACCACCACCAGCACGAGGAGCTTGGGGATCGAAACAAACCCGTTGAAAGTTTTGGTCGCCCCAATGGCGCCCAATAGCGCGCCCTTGCGGCGCTATTGGAACGCTATTCGGCGCGCCTGGGCGCTCTTGGGCGCTATTCGGCGCTATTGAACGCTTGTCGCGGATACGCGCCACCGTGTCTGCACCACGTAGTGGAGTGTCCCAAGGCTCATGCAGCCCTGAAGCATTCAGGATTGGAAAGTTTGAACGCGGGGCCCCAACATATACGCCATCGCCAGGTGGCTATAGGAAGGGAACAAAACGTGCGCGCGACCGCCTTGACAGGGGTCCCACTGCCTGCCCCCACCAAGCGCAAGTCAGAGTGAGGGTGCCGAACGGTCATTGTCCCTGGGTGCGTGGCTGAATAAGGGACTCATGGTGAGAATTCTGTTTGTCGCGTTGTTGATGATGCTGTTGTTGTTGGTGGTGTTGTTGTTGTTGATGTTGTTGTTGTTGTTGCAATTGTTCTTGTTGTCGTAATTGGTGTTGTTATTGTTGTGGTTATTGTTGTTGTTGTTCTTTGTTGTCGTCGTCCCACCCGACCCACCCCGCGACCCACCCGCGACCCAGCCCGCGACCCACCCCGTGACACACCCACGACCCACCCCGCGACACACCCACGACCCACTCCACGACCCTCCCGCGACCCACCCGCGGCCACCCCGTGCACCCGCGACCCACCCCGCGACCCACCCCACGACCCATCCGCGACCCATCCGCGACCCATCCGCGACCCACCCCGCGACCCACCCGCGACCCTCCGCGAGCCACCCTCAAGGAAGGAAAAACCACTGGACCTGACAAATGACGTTTGACGTTTACTGAAAAGGCCATGGGCGTTGACTCGACAGCCCTGCCCTGTTCGATTCATTCCTTGTGCGCGTTTCCTAGCGACCCACCCGCGACCCGTTTGCGACCCACCCGCGAGCTACCCACATTGGTTTAACGAAAAAATATGCGACTGCTTTTGTGAAACTTTGGCGCCTGCGGCGGGCTTCTCCAGAGTCTCGCAAACTGCCGACGTCCCCACCGTCCCCTCATTCTTATCCGCATCTGCGCGGTGCTACGTATTTGCCACGTGGTCATGCGCGCAAACTGCGGCCGCATTCGGTTGCGAATAATTGCTCCCAAGCACCCTATGGCAGCACGGTGGTGGTGTATAAAAACGATGGACCCCCCGGGAATGTTATACACCACCCCGAAATATGCACCACGTGAATGTGCTGTTTTGTTTTTTGGGGGGGCATGCAACCACGTTCCCAAATGACGCTGCACACGCGACATGTCATCACCGCAAGATTTGACGCACCCTGCAATCCATCGTCGAAACAATAATCCCATCAATAACGATGACAGAAAACCAACCCACGGTGGTGAGGTATATGCGTGAGTCCCGGATTGAACAGGTTAAGGGCCAGGGCCATCGGTTTCAGAAGGATTCCGGGGGATTTCCAGGCATTCCCCAGGATTCCCTGGCATTTCTGGGGATTCCCTGGCCATCGCTCGGACGTCCATTCCCCGTGTTTTTTTTTGGTTTCGTGCGTGTTTTTTTTCTCGCGAAATGATCATCGGGGATGGACAGACCCCCCTTTAGTAAAACGTGGTTTAGTGAAAACTACCTGAGGCCCAAACCTGGCGGGCGCAAGCCTGGAAAATAGCGGCCACGGCGCCCTCTCGAGAACCGAAAACGGACAATTCACTAATCGACGTGTCACTGTTGGGGGTTCTGTCCACCCCCGAGATCAAGGATGTTCCTCGATGGTCCTCGCCGAAGGAAACATGCACACGGCCGAGCGATGCCAAGTATTCTCAGGAACGTCCAGGGATTCCCCCGGGCGTGGCGCGCGCGCGCCCGCCGGTAGCGCAGCCGTCCAACCATGGGCCCAGAAAAAACGCCCAAGAAGACGCAGAACGCGCCACTTGGTTTGGCCGTGCTTGACATTACCGTCGGGGCGTTGACCTAAGGAACCCTAAATAAGGAACGAGGCCCCCTTTTCCTATACGTTAACCTTCGATTTCCAATGGAAAAGCTGAGGAACACCCAAGGCAGACTGTAAGACACCCAAGGAACACCGAGCCCATCCCCAACGAAAAGGGTTCCTTCTTCAGCGCCCTGACAGTACTTGGCACTGTCTGGCAGTGCTTCGGGCTGCTTGACATCAACTGGCACCGCACGGGCATCCCCGGGCAACGTCCGGGGGCGAAAGATGCCACATCCATCGGTTTCTGCTACAAGCATGTGGAACACCTGTGGGCAAAACCTCCCGCAGATTATCTTCTGGCAGTCATAGCTACCAACACTGAAGTCAAGGTGCTGATGCAAAAGTTCGACCATCCTCAGTTCGACCACACAGGAACCTCAAAAGATACCCACAGACACGCGACGTCTTGATTTTTCCGATACGGCGTCCCTGGAAGTCCCGACACTTTCCCCTGGACCTGCTTTTCATCCTGAATCAATGTTTGACGGTCCCGAGGCCCGGCGAGGGCCCCCCGAGGCCGAAAACGGACAAAGATCTCCCGTTCTGATGTTTTAACGACGCGATCATGTCTGGGCCAGCACATCTGGTCTTAGGGCCAACGTTCTTCCCGAGAGGTTGGGGGGAGGGCAACCTTTCATTATTTACTTGAACGCCCCCTGAGGGGGCAGGCTTCGCCGCGCCATGTTTGGACACGTGGAAACTTTGGGAGGCTTGGTGGAGGAAGAGAAGGACAAGTGAAACGGTCCCAGAGCGCGAGCAGAGGGTCCAAGACGGCCCCAGAGGCTCCCCCCCCAAAACACCAACAACTGCCCTAGAGGGCGCCAAGAGGCTCCGAAAACGGCCCCAGAGGGTACCTAAAGGCGTCGAAGACGGCGGAAGAAGCCGAAGAGGGATACGGAGAGGAAAAAAAGGGAGCAACGCGAGTTTGTTGTTGGGGCTCAGGAGGCCCCCCACAGACCCCCTTGGCGCGCCCAAGACGGCTGAAGAGGCATCCAAAAAGTGCGGCCAGACGGCCCAGGATGAAACCGAGAGGCCTTCAGCTCTCGCCCTCGCTCGCGCTCGCGCGCGCGGCGGTGTCCGAGCTGGCTGCGTCTCGGGAGGCGCACGGCGAGCCCATGTCGAAGACCTCGCTGGCAGCACCAATGGCGTAAGGTTCGGGGGCGTGCCAGGGGGGGGGGAGTGGGAGGGGGGCGGGCCCGAGGTCACCTAACTTCGCGCATCGCGCTTAACGATGCGCGACCCGTGGACATCTTCGCGCTACCGCGCCGCCCTCTGGGAAAGGAGAGACCAGCGGCCCAGGCCGCGACGCGCTACGCGCGGTTCTCTTCGCGCCCCTGGGGGTGACCTGGCAGCCTTCTCAGGCGGCGGGGCTTCTCACAAGCCCTCCGGCCTTCTGAGGGGCCCTCTGTGGCTGCGGGGAAGGCTTGGAGAGCTTCTCAGAAATGCCGGAAGCCTTCTGAGCCTTGTGGAAAAGCCCGCCCCCTTTCACTTCCCCCCTGGGTCCGCAGTCGTGGAGTTTGCAAGATCGTCCACTAGGGGAACAAACAACTACGCAGTGATACGCTTTCCGAGGTCCGCGCGGATTCCTTGGATCGGCGCTGGAGCCCCCTGGCGGCGTCTCCGGCGTCGCCCCTGGCTCGCTCCTCGCGCTAAAATAAGGAAGGATGTCTAACATCGTTACGAGAAAATCCGAGCACAACCGCAGACCGACCGAAGCGACAGCGAAACCAGAGCCGACCGACACGAGCAGGCCGCAAGCAGCCAGAGAGAGCGCAGCTGCGCAACAGCAGCACGACCACTGATCGCACGGAGCCAGCCGTAACGCAACCGAGCCAACCGAACCGCAGACACCCTTGAAGGGGCCCAGGGACACATCAATAAATTGGCACATAACCAGAGAACCCCATATCTTCGAGATCTTTTGTCTGCATGTTCGTCTACCCTTCCGATTCTCTAATTGTTTTCCAATCTGTTCCGGGGCGTCGGCGATTCTTAGTGTCTGTGTGTTCTTTCCCCTCATGAACACGCTCATTTTGGGCATCCGCACGCTGAGCTGCAGCGTCTTGCTGTTGGTCCGGGTGGGCGCGTGCTAGCTACACTCGAGCGCGAGGCCAACAAGTAGGACCGTTCGGCGCCGACGTGCCAAGGACTGGGAGGCGCTCGAAGTATGTACCAAGGTCTCTGGTCGGCCTGGCAGCTCGATGCACCGGCATCGTTAGTGCTATCCCCATGCCTACCTAACCTCGAAGGGCCTTGAGTTTTCATCCGCCCCCCCTGTTTCTCTCGGCGGGGAATGAAGCTCGTCCCTCCTCTTTCGCCTGCTCCTCAATTCCTTGTCCTGATAGATAACACTTCCCTGTCGCACCCCGAGCCCAATTTTTTGGGCGGGCCAGGCGTTTCGCCTGAGACTTTCTCACCACGTATGACCCTGAAGCTAAAGCAATTTCATAGATGGAGGGCGGGTCGTGTTCAAAATGTGGCTCTTGCCTTAGCGCCACGCACATTCGTTTTCAACATTGCAGAAGAGTTTCACGGATTGACGGCGGTCCGTTTTCAAAATGTGGCTCTCGCCTTAGCACCGAGCACATTCGTTTTCAACAGTTGCAGAAGTTTCGCGGATTGGGGGCGGCCCGTTTTCAAAATGTGGCTCTCGCCTTTGCGCCGCGTGTAACGTTCAAACACATCGCAAGAGCTTCACGGATTGGAGGCGGCTCCTTTTCAAACTGTGGCTCTCGCCATAGCGCCGCGCGCATTCTTTTTTTTTTACTTTGCAAGAGGTGCACGGGTTCTCATGACCAGCTTACCAGGAATAGTGTTCTGGAAGGATTCCCGATTATGAGGGTGCAACAATTACGTTGATTCGAAATGCGGAAGTCCCAAGAATGGCGTTCTGGCATGATTCAGGACCGTCAACGTCGTCGTCGTCGTCGTCGTTGTCGTCGTCGTCTTGGTTGGTCCGTGGCGTTGGAATCCCGAAAACCATGTTTTGGCATGCTTCAGGGACTTCAGACGGTTGATTTCCAACGAGGCAGGTCTCTCAGTGGAGACGGATCGTTGTAGGGGCCTATGAAAAGAAAGCTTGGAGGGAGGGTTGATTCCAACATTGTTGATGCCTCCCGGGTGTACACAGGTCATCCTCCTCTTCGTCCTCCTCTTCCTCCTTCTCCCCCCTCCTCCTCCTCCTCCTGCTCCAACGTCACTGATCAGTCTTGGGATTTCATTGATCCTCGTCCCCCAGCTTCTCCTCCTTCTTCTCCTCCCCCTCTCCTCTTCCTCGCCCTCCTTCTCCTCCTGCTCCTCCTCTTCCTCCTCGTCCTCCTCCTGCTCGTCCTCGTGGTCGTTATCGTAGTCGTCGTCGCTGTCGAGATCGCGGCGTAGATCAGTTCCCCTATTTTGTTGAGCGGACTGGATTCTCTTAGGGGGTTCTTTCTCCCAAGGAACAATCCATTGTGGGGTACCCTACACGGAGGAAGATTTGAGTTTCTTATCTTGGGGATTGTCAATCGGAATCAGTGGTTGCATGTGTAGTAATGATTGAAGACATGGTTGTAATCGCGATTGTCATCGGACTGGACTCTCTTAGGGGATTCTTTCCCCCAAGGAATGATCCATTGTGGGGTATCCTACACGGCGGGAGATTCGAGTTTCTTCTTTTGGGGATTCCCAATCGGAATTAGTGGTTGCAATTGTACTAATGATTGAAGACATGGTTGTAATCGTGATTGTAATCGTGATTATAATCGTGATTGTAGTCGTAATCGGAATGGTGCTCGTAGTCGTAATCGTAGTCGGAGTCGTCTTCGATGCGGAGAATGTGGTCCCTCTATTGATTGGCGGGCTGGATAATGTTGGGGGGTTCTCCCAGGAATCTTAATCCCTGGGCGACCCTGCACGACAGAGGGACGCTAAGCACGAGTGCAAGAGGATTGCAATATAGATCGACACACTCTTCGCCAAATTCGTTGCTCACAATCTCCTCCTTCATCTCGTCGTCGTCGTCGTCGTTGTTGTGCGGTGAATGCCGCGGAGAAATACTACTTTTCCATTCTTAGTCGGGCCCCGGTCCGTCAATAAGGGCGTCGAACAGACGGTTAGCTTCCGTGATCAGAGGGGGGGGTTTCAAACGACCGTTAGAGGTTACCCCGTAGGTCCTGCTGTCCGTGGGGACAGATTCGATTTCCGTCGGATTTGGCGGCGTCGATTTCCACCTACGGGGGTTGGCTGGTGGCGCGAAGGAAGCCTGACAAACTGGGGATGGGATAGGCCTGACGATGCTGAGCGCATGGGCGACCCAGCTCCCTCAGCTGCTGCATGCTAGCGCGTCTACGCAGCGAACTCCTCCGCCGAGCACCCGGGCTCCCTGGCCGGCCAGACGCCAGACGACTTGGTGCAGTTTTACATCGGACACCGCTGAAGACCCCCAGAGACCCCCGGAGACCTCCTGCAAGGCCATCCACGGCGACACCCAAATCGAACACCGACTACAACCAACAGGACGCAAGCCGTGTCGAGGATGCAGCGACGAACCGACGACACGAGAACCGTTCGGACCGATCCGACCGAACCGCAGTCCCCCTCGGAACCCCACCCGAGGGGGGCTCAGAGACCCCCAAGGACGTCCCGAGAGCAAGCTCGTCCTCGCCATCGCCCCCAGGCATTCCTACGCCGGGCCTCGGGCACGCCGCCAAGAAGGGGGGCGTCCAAGATGTGGGGGCGCAAACCATGGCCGGCAGCACGTGCGCGGCCCAGGGGGGGCCGG
The DNA here is from genome assembly GCA_963575745.1 of Prorocentrum cordatum. NCBI lineage: Eukaryota > Dinophyceae > Prorocentrales > Prorocentraceae > Prorocentrum > Prorocentrum cordatum. Next base: position 286,850 of record CAUYUJ010010435.1, on the reverse strand, counting down.
GGGACGTCTTGAAACCAGACGAGGCGCCATGAGAGAGCTGGGGAAAGTGCAGTGGCCCCCGCCATGATATATCCACCCCCCCTTGTCATCACCCCCCCTCTCAGCCGCCCCCGAGCAGCCCCCTCACTGGCCATCGCTCGGACGTCCATTTCCTGTGCTTTTTTCGGTTTCGTGCGTGGCTTTTTTTGCCAAATCATCAAGGATGCTCCTCGATGGTCCTCGCCGAAGGAAAAATGCACACGTCCGAGCGATGCCAAGCTCAGTCCTCAGTCCTCACCTGCCTCCTGGCCCCCCCCCGAGACGCTCAGAGCGTGCGTCGGCGCTGCGCAGGGCCAAGCACGACCGCCGGGCCCGACCTCGGCTGGGGCTGGCGCGCTCCTGCGAGCGGCTCCTCGCCGCACGGCACGAGGAGGCGACGACGCGGAGGGGTGGCCCTGGACAGGAGTGCCCTCTGTTGAGGGGCATCAATGAAGGGAGGGGGACTGGCAGCGGGGGGGGATGCATCCACCTGGAATCGGCGACACATCGCCGATAGATCGGCGATAGGCTCCCGATACTGAGTCCGCACCGTCCTGGGCGGGTCTGGGGGGCTATTGGGCCCCTCTCGGCGACCAGTGGGCGATTGGGGGTCGATGCGTCCCCCCCTCTGCCTATCCCCCCCTATCGTTGCCCCTGATCTGCTCTGCGGCTTGAGAACAGGGCGCGGGGGGGGCAAGCCCAAGCGCGCAAGCCGCTGCTGCCGCCTCGCGTCCAGCGGTCGTTGGCGGCGCGGGGCGCAAGAGGGGGAGGGGGCGCGCGAGGGAGGCGGCCTGCCAAGCAGGACGGTGACCTTCTAGTCGGGTGTTGCTAGACGCGCCCCTGGCCCAAGGTGCCCCCACGATTTCCAAGGATGCCCCCATGGCCTCTAGAGCACCCCCTCACGAGGCCCAGAGGGACACCAAGGGGCTCCGAAATTGAAGGACCAGCTGGGGACACCTTGAGCTAGAGGCACCTTTAGCAACCCCCGATCTAGGAAGACACATGGCCTGGAAGACCTCCCGGCGCCTCGGAAGGGGCTGCACCGGCACGGATTGGACACATAATCAGGTCGGACGTGCCAAGATGTACAACAGCGCCATGTGAGCGACGATCCAAAACGGGTCTTACGCGAGATGGCACAGCGACCTTGCGCGGCGGCCCACGCGGGCCGCGAGCGCGGCACGCCGCCTTGGAAGCGAGCGCGATTACGCACGACCTCGAGCGGGCAGCTCACGCACCGATGTCGGCGCGAGCTATACCATCGGTGGACGTCGGGCCGTCGGCGTGTCGGAATCGAGCCGGACCGAGGAGGCCCGGAATCGGGATCGAGACGGAGCGATCGGATATCGAGACGTGCCCTGGACGGCGAGAGAGGCTCGGCCAGCTAGGCCGCGGGCGACGGGCTTGATCGAGGGGCGAACCGCGCCCAGCTCGCCTACTGCGGGGGCGACGTGCAGGCGGGGAGGGCTGGGAGGAGTTGATGGGGGGAAGCAAACAAGGAAGGGGGAAGGGAAGGAGGGAGTGAGGGATGGGAGATGAAGAGGAATAAGGAAAGGGGGAAGGAGGAAGAGAGACATGACATGCCCCTGCTCATCTCCTCCATTCCTCCCCATGTCCGGCATGGGGAAGGATGGAGGAGATGAGAGGGGAGGAAGAAGGGGAAGGAAGGAGCTGAAGAAGGAACTGGGGAGGACGGGGAGGGGAAGAACGAAAACGAATCTGGAAGAGAAGGCGGAGGAATATCAGGGATCAAGGGTCAGGGAGAAGAAACGCGAGCAAAACCCAATCGGAAGAAACAAGAGGTAACTCGTGGGGTGATTTCGTGGGATCGCGTACGACTACAACGCAAATTCAATTCAAAAACTATGCAACCGGATTGCGCCAAATTAGGTGCATGATTAAATCGGGCCAAACGGGATTGAACCAATGTGAATTGGTTTTCGACAACGGATCTACCAACGCCGATGCTGACTTCGGCGTGCGGGAGACAAGATTCGTGATATGAACTCGCAAAAACGGGATTACTTGATGTACGGCTTGGGTGTACATTGTTCAACCAGCGGTCCCCATATGCTCGATTGAATGATACGGTCGAACGCTTTCTTGGATTCTACGGCGGTTGACCACGATGGAAGTTGCCACGCATACGCAATATCCTGCAGTAGCGTTGCTGTGAGTAACTGGTTGGTGGTGCTGCGGTGAGGTCGAAACCCTGCTTGGTAAGTGCTCTGGCTGGTGTCTAGTAGTTGATGTAGTCGGTTGCAAAGTAGCTTTGAGAAGAGCTTGCGCAGTGTAGGAATGATTGCAATGTGTCTGGAATGTTTTGCTTGTTGGGTGCCTCCATTCTTGTGAAGTACCTTTATTACTGTGTCGCCAGCTGGTCGGTGTTGGAAACTCGGGTCGGATGCCCAGAAAAGTCGGCAGCTCTGTTGGACCGTAATTGGAGCAAGGCGGTCTCCAGCTCGTTTGTCGTAAATGGTGGGATTCTGTCAATTTGAACGTTTTTTTCGTTGCTCTGGTTGCTGCCGTCTCGATCGTTGCTCGTGTTGCTGGCGTTGCGTCTGTCGCCGCTGTTGTTGAGGACTGCGTAGCAAGTCGCAACAAGATCTGCTGTAGATTGTCCGTCGTGCTGTGTCTCCCAGTCCTTGTCGATCATTCTCGTGATGCACGTTCGTTTCTTGATTCTGTCGGCACAACTGATGACATTGAAGTCCTTACGCTCGGATAAGATGCGATCGATTGTTGCCCGCCGGACTGCTCTTTTGATGGCCCAGATCTCTTTGATGATGTTTGTTGAGCTGGGTCCTCGTTGCTGTCTCGTGGGATGGTGCGTCACGTCTCTGATTGAGTAGCTGAGTCAGTGCATCGCTAGCTGTGCGGCTGCTTCGGTGTCGGTTTGTGCTCGCAGGTTGCAACTGCAACAACATATCTCGAACCGATGTTTAGATTTGCTCAGATTGTACTCATAGCCTGGTCCCTTGAAGAAGTTTGTCGAGCTGTCTTGAAAGTGAATGCTAGTTTTGCGTCAGGACAGTGGGTGGCTATGCTGGTCGTGGTTGACGTCGGCGTTGTTGTCGCGTGTTGCTAGGCGGTGTGTGTTCGTTGTCAGAGTTGAGCGCGCACGACAATCGCAGAGCTCGATGGTCAGAACCCATGCCGATGTCGCAATTCGACTCGTAGTCTGTGTTCGCCACAGCTTTTCATTCGCCAGGAAATGATCGATTTGTCTGTCTGCCTTCTGGGGAGACGTGTAAGTAATCGATTGGCTGCTCTGATTGTAAAAACGAAGTCATTGATTGGCAAGACGACGTCGTTGATTGGTTGCCCACTGTTTTAGCTATTGCCCTCGAGCGGTCATGGGGCCTATCCCGTGCTGCCCCGAAGTACATCTTGCACTTACTCAGCGCCCCCCCTTGTACAAGAATGCTGCGTGCATGCCCCCTCCCGAGATCGCGATTTCTCGTGAACAAAACTATGGATCCGCGCTCCCGTGGCTACGTCTCCTCGTGAAGACAACGATTGACCCGCGTCTGGAGCTTGCAAGACTGCCCACGCAGGCAACCCAGGACACAAAGATGGCCCAAGATGCCTCGAAGACGGTCCAAGATGGCCTGAAGGCTGCCGAATATGGTCTCAAACGGCCCAAGATGCCTCCACGAGGGCCCATAGCAGCATCAACAACAACATGACCTCCAATAAAGGCCGAAGAAACCAAACTCTGCTACTTCCTGTGTTTCTGATGCGTTTCCGAGTTCTAGCTTTTTCGAGCTTCCGTGAGCTCAAGACGGCAAAAAAAAAACACCGCGATGGTGCCAGGACGGCACAATAAGTCCCCAAGAGTGTCCCAAGATGGGCCACGAGGACCCCACGATGAGCCAACATGCATCCAAGACAACCCAAGAAGGCCCCCATGGGGGATCCGACGGCCTTGGAAGGCCCCTTCGACAGTCAAACCGGGCGCCAAGACGGCACCACGGCGGCCCCCAGACACCCACCATGACACCAAGAGGGCGCCAGCACGGCCCGAGGGAGCTCAAAGACGGCGCAAGAGGGCTCAAAGGTGGCCACAGTGGGCCCCCCCAAACCCGCAAGACTGCCTCACAGGAGGCCGAGACAGCTCCAAGACAGCGCGAACGAGATCCATGAGGGCTCTTCACACAGTGACGACGGCGTTCATCCTGCCTCCTCCTCGTCGCGACCCCAGACGCGTCGGTAGGGCGATCTCGGCGCTCCACTCCAGAATTCCTCACCGTTTAGATCCCGACGCCTGGTCTTCGCGGGCCGGAGCGCTAAGCGCGACAGGAAAGAACAACCAGCCTTATGTCGCTCCCATCGTACTTGAGAACCACATCCCAGAAATAATTTCGAGCACGGGAAAAGCGTCGAAAGAGTGTGGATAGAGTTTCGGACGAGTGTCTCCCAGGGCCCGACACGTGAAAACCCTCGAGTTTCGGTCCTTTGCTGCTGCTCGAAATTCTTCCTGGTGGTCGAGGTTAAAGCAGCTTGGAACATCATAAGGTAAGCCATGGACAGGAAACATATCCAGGTAAGGCGTCCGCACATGACGTCAAAACACGACCTGGGTGAAGACCAGAACGCCCTGGGCGACGGGCCAACAGCGCCAAGTCGTCGAAGCAGTGACGACCACGGTCACCGCCACGCACACTCGTTGTCACAGTGTGGCTCTCGCCCTAGCGCCGCGCGAGTTCGTTTCAAGAGTTGACGACAGTTTCAAGGATGGAGTGCTGTTTCTGTTCAAGATGTGCTTCTCACCATAGCGCCGCACACATTCATATGAAAAATCTGTGACAGCTTGAAGGGCTCGTATGTTTGCACTCTCACAAATGCTGGGTTCTGGCACAATTTAGGGCGGTCAGAGCTCAACAGCCACGTTGACTCGTGGTCTTGACATCCAAATAATGGTGTTCTGACGCGGTTTAGGGATCAGGACGCAACACTCATGTTGATTCGCGGCGTTGAAATCTCAGGACTTGTGCTTTGGTACGGTTGAGGATTCTCAGACGGTTGTCTTTCAAGTGGTCACTTCCCTCAATGAAAATAAATTCCTGTAAAGACCAGTGGACAGAGAACTTCGAGGGACAATTTACTGCAAATCGTTGATGCGGCTAGGGTTTACACTGGTCCTCCCTCCGCATCCGTGTCCTCCTCCGCATCATCCTCGTAACGGCTCCCCCAAAGCAAGAAAAACGAGGTTTTACACGTGACGGCCTTCCGTGCCCCCCGAACACTCGCCGCGCAAGATGCTGGGCTGGCACGGCGGCGACTGGCCGCAGGCAGCTAGGCAATTCGGAGACGCGCAAAACATGCAATACCGATCCATGGATCTGGCGAGCGGTCGCCAAATCCATGGACCGGGGGAGGCGCCCTCCCCAAAATGCGACCAGTGCCGCCGATCGTTTTGCGGCGGAAGTCCGCGATTTCCCATGGAAGCGGGACCCGTTGCTAATGCACGCCACCTTGATCCATGTTTGCGATCGCCTGACCCTGTAATGTCGCTCCTGGTGGGGGGGTCTGCGTGTCACGTTTCACGTGCCAATCTTTTGTAGGTCGCAGACCGCCCCAGCAAATGTTGGTTCGAGCTCCGTCCATGGTTGGATTGCACTGCAGACAGGTCTTATCTGATCCTCCTCCACCTCCCCCTCCCCCTCCTCCTCCTCCTCCTCCTCCTCCTCCTCCTCCTCCTCCTCCTCCTCCTCCTCCTCCCTCTCCTCGTGGTCCTCCTTCTCCTCCTCCTCCTCCTCGTGGTCCTCCTCCTCTTCCTCCTCCTCCTTCTCTTCTCTTCTTCTCCTCCTCCTCCTCCTCCTGCTCCTGCTCCTCATCCTCCCCCTGGTTCTTTTCCTCCTCCAGCTGCTCCTCCGCCTCGCTAGGGCGCGGGGCGATGTCACACCTGGTGGTGGGGGGTCTGCCCGTCACGCTTCTCGCGCCGTTTCGCGTATAGGCTGCAGGCCGCCGAGCAAATGTTGGCTCGAGGTTCGTCCTTGGTTGGATCGCACTGCAGAGGTGCCTTCTCTTATCATCTTCCTCTTCCTCCTCCTCCGCCTCCTCCTCGTCCTTCTCCCCCTCGTGGTGCACCTCCCCCCCTCGTGGTTCTCCTCCTCTTCCTCCTCCTCCTCGTCCTTCTCCCCCTCGTGGTCCTCCTCCCCCCCCCCCCTCGTGGTCCTCCTCCTCCTCCGCGTCCCAGCAGCGCCGGCCGCCGCCGCGCCCCGCGCCCGCCGCCTCCGGGCTTCCAGCCTCCGCCCTGCGACGCGGTGAGGCGCGCGGCGGCGCGGGCGGCCAGGGCCCGGACGGCCTCGGGGGCGGAACAAGAAGGCCGCCGCCTCTCGCTGTCACGAGCAGCAGAAGTCGTTCAGCCCCCCACGACCCCCTCCCTCTTCATGATCGACGACATCCTCTCCAATCGACTTGCGAGGACAAAGCCACATGCATCGAGCCAAAGCCACTCCAGGTGGATCAGTGTAAACCTGAGTATGTCCAAGCAAATCTGGAACACCCTCGACAGCTCCAGCGCGAATCGAGGGAAACCAAAACTCATTGAGGCCTTTGTTCTAGATTCCGGGAAGTTTACTTACATGCAAGGAGTGTGGGGTGTCGCGAGGCCCGAAAGGAACTCTGGACTGTACGCAGATCGGGATTGACATGCACGCCTTTTCGGCCCAGAACCGTTTGCAAAGGCAACGGAGGGGGCGGGGGAGGGGAGATGCCACGCAAGTGACCTTGTCTGAGCCTCGGGCCGCCACGACCACCACCGATCGTCCCCGCCAGCGCAAGAACTACGAGGAGGGGACTCAGACGCCCGGCCATCTCAGGTCGGCGACTCCGAGAGATGCGGTCAGCAAGAGGTGTGGTGCGCAACCCGCACCCTGGGAGGCAGGGCGAGGACGGTGTCCCCCGAGCCCCGGCGACGCAGACCGCAAGCCACACTCTGGCGTGACCACACCCTTTGCAGTCACCGACTGGGGGCCAGGCGCACACAGCTGCTGCAACAGAAGGGTTAGCATATGCCACTACTGGATTGGCAGAAGTTGCCAAATGATAGATTCCGGAAACCCTTACGGGGCGTGAAAACGACCACAACCACTGCTTTTCTTTTGTTGCCGCCTTCCGGCCCGCAGAAACAAAGCAGTGGTTGTGGTCATTTTCGTTGAGCTTGGCGCCAGGGAAATGACCACAACCACTGCTTCTTTGTCGGCAGGCTGGAAGGCGGCGCAAACAAGAAGAAGTGGCTGTGGTAATTTTCCCGTCCCGCAACACTGCATCGATAGATTGACTGCATCTCTTCCAAGTCAATACTTTACTTCCGCAGGCGGACCTGCCGCCGACTTGCTTCTGCGGGCTTCCGTGGGGGAAGAGCTGCCGACTTATCGATCCCTAAGGCGACCAACACCGCAGCTCTTCCATGAGCCCCAAAGCAAGGGGGAACGACAGAGGGGGACCAGCTCAGGGGGGGAACATCGACCCTGAATCGGCGAAACATCGCCCACAAATCGATGACATACCCCCGATGGCGAATCCAAACGCTCCTTCCGGGGAGTGGTGGGCTAGCAAATCCCATCGGCGATTACTGGGCGACTGGTGGTTGCTGCATTGAACCGTGAGCTGCTCGGGCACACGAACGGGAAGCCCGGGCGGTTCGCGAGCAGGAACCTGCCAAGGCCACCATCCTCCTATCACGCCTCCTTCCTCCCCCTTGTCGTCTGCGTCGTCGTCGTCGTCCTCCACCTCCTCCTCCTCGTCCTCCTCCTCCTCCTCCTCCTCATCTTCCTTCCTCGTGCACCTCCTCCTCATCCCGCCCTCTTCTCACACCTTGCTGTCCCTCCTCCTCGTTCTCACATGCATTACGGATCCACGGGTTGGGACAGGCGTCCTATGGCGCCGATGTCGCCTGGCTTGTTTGCTTGGGTACTCGAGTTCTGCGCTTCCTCGATGAGCCCATCCTCCCTCGTGTCCGCCGCGGCGCGGCGTCGTGGGCGCAGGCTTAGGTCAGGCATGTCCTCCCACAGGCAGATTTTGGACGAAACTTACAAATTCACCCCCCAGCAAAAAAAGACTCGATCTCTTGTGGAACAAAAGATCTAAACATCGTCCCCAAACTGTGCTTGGACTATCTTTGAATATTCCTCCTGTAGAGGGGCATGCCCGACTGAAGCGCAGGCCCACGGCCAGCTTCAGCGCCCAGTCCTTCTTCTGAAACGGCTGACCGCCCGAGCCACGACGAGGAGTGGCCGCAGACGCCGGGCCAGGACGAGGCTACGCTCGGACGCTGGCGGGACTGGGCTCGGTGGGACCTGGTGGAGCGGGGTGTACTTTGTGCAGGGCAGGGGGGTCAGGCCTGCAGAACACCCGAAACGGACGTCAAGGGGCGCAACCTACCTGTTCGGTCAAGCCGAGACTGGTGCACCCCATCCGGCGTCAAGCCAAAACTTTGGATATGAGCGAGTGTGCGGACTTTGCACATCTTCGTCGGCTTAACCAACGCGGCGTTTGACCACCTTGACGTCCCTTCTTTGGTGGCCCTGCAGAGGAAGGCGCTTTCTGACCCTCGACCCTACTCAAAATGTACTGGGGGACGCCAACCCCGCCCCATTCCACTGACCGGAACTGCCGTCACAAGAAGAAGAACCAGCCACGGCAGACCTGGCTCAGTGCTTCCAATCCATATTTGGACTTCGGGGCCCAATGCCCAGCCGTCGCCCCTTAACCCAGATCCTGGCTAGACCCGATACGCGTCGGACGGAAGGAGTGGGTAGAAACATGAAGTAGGACGGCGTGGAACGTAGGTTGGGCTTCACCCCGCTGCCTAAGAGCAGGGAAGAGGGAACACCACTCGAGTCTTAACGTAGGAAGGCGCCTGAAGTCGATTGAGACGTGCGCGACGATCAAAAAAGGTCTCACGCGAGATGACACAGCGACCTTACGCGGCGGCTCACGCAAGCCGCAAGCCGCCAACGCAACACGCTGCATTGGAAACGCGGGCGCTTTCGCGTGACCTTGCGAGCGCAGCTTACGCGCCCATGCCGGCGCAGTCGACCTCCCTTTTTTGCCTCGCCCACCTGGGCAGCCAACATCCAGAAAGACCTGCCTTCGACGACCGACGGGGACACGCTCGTGTTGGCGCGCCCGGGCTTCTCTCTGGCTCCCTCGGTTGGCCCACCCTCCCTTCACGCGGGGGAACTACTGACCTGGGTCACTACGAACTCCAGATTTCGTAATAAAAGGGAGGGGGTCTGGACCCTCCAAGACAAGCCATTTCAGACCTCTCCCGTGGGAGAACCCTCCAAAATATCGTCCCCAGACCCCCCAGGCCCTCCCAGATAGCCTGGAAGAGACCCCCCCCCGAAATGAGACCCCCCTCCTTTATTACGAAATCTGGAGAGCCCAGATCGGTCAGGCCCTGCAGGCTCCTGCAGGATCCTGCACCCGAGCCCGGGCCTGCGCCTCCCTGGCCCGCACCCTGGTCTGCGCGACGCCTGGCCCTGCAGAGCCCCGCAACAGACCCGGCGCTCTGACGGACCCCCGCCCGCTTGCCTCGAACCCCGTCTCCCCAGTCGGAGCCCCGAAGCAGTGCGGTGACAGACCGTGCGGTGGCCTCGAGATCCCCCAGGGCCTCACCGCACGGTCTGTCACCGCACGGTCCTGGGGACCTCGGAGGCCCCTTGCCGCCCGAGACGTCCCCGGAGAACGACCCGAGCCCCAGACCCGTGCGAGCCCCAGACCCGTGCGGTGACCCCGAACCCCCAGCGGCTCACCACACGGCGTGGTCACCACCCCGTTTTGGGGGCCCCCGGCTTCAGCGGGCCCCCATCACGCTGCCCACCCCCCCCGCCTGGGGGCGGAGGGCGGCAGGCGGCGCGGCCCCCCCCGTGGGGGGAGGGCCGGGGGGGGGGGGGGCCTGCCGCCTGCGGGCGCCGAGCTCCGCGTCCAGCTCCGCGAGGGCCCGCTCGCACTCCACCGCCTGTGACGCTCCCCGCGGGCGGACGTGGGGGCTGCAGGCAGGGGGAGGGCTTGCCGTCGCTCGGACATCCAGTTCCCATGCATTTTTTTCGATGTCGTGCGTGTTTTTTTAAATGCTCGATGGTGCAGGATGGTCCTCGATGGTTCTCGCAGAGAAAAACATGCACACGTCCGAGCGATGCCAAGAGGGGGGACGCCTGACCCCCCCCCGGCTCCTCCTCGAGCCTCCTGCCCCTCCCGCGCCTGCCCCTCCTCCTCCCCGCCGCCCTCCGCCCTCCCCTCCCCCTTCTCCGCGCCCTCTTCGTCGCCCTCTCTCTCCTCCCCCCTGTACCTGCACGAAGAAGCCAGGACGAGGGTCGATTCGGGCAAGGATGAATCAAGGAGCCCTGAGACCCCGCGGCTTTGGAGGATGTCTCGGGCACCGCCGCGGCCGTCTCGGAGCGTTCCGAAACGCTCTGAGGGGACGGCAGTTGGCGGCGCGCAAAAGCGGGTACGCGGAGGGGAGAGGGTTTCTTGAAAAGAGGTGGCGTCTATAGATCAGCGACGGGCCCCCGCGAGCGAAACCAGACTTTCCTGGGCGGGGTCGACTCAGTGCCCTATCGGCGATGCACAGGCGATTGGGGGTCTCGAAGCTCTCCCCTCCCCTAAGCCTATGCCGCCCTGCCGCTGTCCAAGGTGAGGACTAATCCAGAATCCAGAATTAGATCGAAGGCAAGGTGAGGACATATCCTCTTATCCCCATCCAGAATTAGAGCGAAGGCAATTCAAGATGAGGGTGAAAGTGAAGAGTCTCTGCAAACTGGCGGGGCTGCACGATGTGTCGGGCGCCACGAGCATTCCGCTCTGGCACGAACTTTCCTTATCCTAGGCCTGCCTACTCCGCCTCTAACGTTGCCCCGTGGGATTTGGATCATAACTCGGCTCTCTGGCGGCCGTTCGGGACGATGCGGGCACCCCTGGAACGCCCACGGCGAGGCGCAGCCGCTGAAAGGCGTCCCGAAGCTGGAAAACGGCCACGAGCCGACGCAAGCATGGGAAAGCCCCGAGCCTCGAGCCTCGGGCCTACACCCCCCTCACGTCGCCCCTGTGCTCTGCAGGTAGCGCGGCGGCATGTGCTCGTGCCTCTTTCGGCGCCCGGAGCCCGGAGGCCCCAGCAGGGCCCCCGACGGCGTCAGACAGCGGCTCGGGACGACACGTCTGTCGCCCGGCAGAGGTCCAGGACTCCCGGCGCCCGCAGGAAGAGTCGCGACGTCGGAGAGCTTGGTCTTGGTTGTTTTGACCGTCGTGCTTCTCCTCCTCCTCCTCCTCCTCTCTCCTCCTCCTCTCTCCTCCTCCTCCTCCTCCTCCTCCTCCTCCCCCTCCCCCTCCCCCTCCTCCTCCTCCTCCTCCTCCTCCTCCTCCTCCTCCTCCTCCTCCGCTTCCTCCTCCTCCTCCTCCTCCTCCTCCTCCGCTTCCTCCTCCTCCTCCTCCTCCTCCTCCTCCTCCTCTGAGCTCGTCACGAAAGGAGTTCGCCGCGAAAATGCATCCACAGGCACCCGCCGACGAGCTCTGCCTGCACCTTCGGGGAAGGTGGCGGTGTAAAAAGTCGCTGGCCCTCAGTGGCGATTTCAACACTGCCACCCTCCCTTGCGGCCCAAGAACAATCCGTTGGAGGGGGGTGTCTGTGTATATACATACGTATATGTATGTTATATGTATTCTTTTATTTCTGTGGCGAACTGAACAAGCAAAATCGTAGAACACCGGAACCCCCTCCCCCAACATTTGTGTATCAGTTTTCGAGCCGGATCGATCCACAAGGCGAAACCACCAAGTGCGAATAAAAGCTACTGCGACGCCATGACCGCAAGGCCCCCCCCCTCCTGCAAGCTGGGGCCTTCAGTGGAGCTCCCAATGGAGCCTCGAAGCGCTATGCTGGGTGGGGGTCCCCGCATGCGGACACCGCCACTGGGGCCTTCGGTGGAGCTCCCTGTGGGGCCACGAAGCGCTGTACTGGGTGGGGGAAACGCATGTGGACACCGCCACTGGGGCATCCGGTGGAGCTCCCAAACTAATCGCTGTACTGGGTGGGGGGAAACGCATGTGATCACAGCCACTGGGGCCTTCGGTGGGGCTCCCAATGGAGCCACGAAACGCTTTGCTGGATGGGGGGAACGCATGCGGACTCCGCCGCTGAGGCCTTCGGTGGAGATCCCACTGAGGCCACGGAACGTGTGAGGGGTGTGCCGAAATGGGATGCGGAGGACAAAAGCAAAAAGGGGGAGGAGGAAGGCGAGAGGAGGGAGGGGGAGGAGGAAGGAGAGGAGCGGAGACGCTGGGCGCTTCATCTTCAAAACGAGGACTCAACACTGCAGGATGGTTGGAGAAAGACCGCCATTCCCCCAGCGTCAATAGCCTGACGACAGACCCAACCATGCGCAGCTGTGAATACCGCATACGTGAGTATCGTCTTCGGTGGAGCCACCTATGAGGCCACGAACGCTGTACTGGGCGGGGCAAACGCATGCGAACACCGCCAGTGGGGCCTTCGATGAAGCTCTCTGCGGGCCACGAAACGCCGTACTGGGAGGGGGACACGCACGAGAACGCTGCCGCTGGGGCCTTCGGTGGAGCTCCCTGTGGGGCCACGCAACGCCGTACTGGGTGGCGCGGGACGCATGCGTACACAGCCATTGGGGCCTTCGGTGGAGCTCCCAATGGGGCCACGAACCGCCGTGCTGGGTGGAGCGGGATGCGTTCACAGCCACTGGGACCTTCGGTGGAGCTCCCTCTGGGCGACGAAACATGTGAGCGGTGGGCCGAAATGGTTGCCTGGCGCGGAGAGCAGAGGCAGGGATGGGAAGAGGGAGGAGGGGGAGGAGGAAGAAGTGAGTGAGTGACTCGGGGCGCTGTCTCTTCAAAACGAGCACCCAACACCACAGGATGGTTGGGAAAGAAGTCATGTTGTCGGCGCACTGCCAGTCAGTCATCCACCCCACCTGTGGGGACAAATTTTTCGCCCCAGGCCAGCTTCGAGAATCCCGGGGCCCCCGAGACAGGCGGCGTGACGACGACATCGCAAAAAAGGCGCCAAACTTGAACAATGGCGACATCGCAGGTCTGGGTCCCTTCCCTCCTCCGGTATTCTTGCCGCTCTTGCTGATGCCTCCGCGCCGTCCCTGCCCGGGCCCATCCTGAACCCAGGATGTGCCCGAGGCCCAAGCCCCTCGACGCGCTCGTACAGCGCAGCGGCAGATAAACAAACACGCAATAATACATTCACGGACGCCACGCTGGGCAAACCATAGAAATGCCTGGAACAGGGGATCCCCAGACACTTCCAGGAATACGCCCAAGAAGCCTAATCTAAGCAAGCAAACCGTCGAAAAAACATAAATAATCCGAAACAAGGTGTCCCCGAACACTTCCAGCAAAACGCCCGAGAACCCTCCTTTGGGAACGCTGAGGTGGGCACTCAGTAGATGACTGTGCTGATATTGCTGGGCCCCTCCCCCAAGAATGCCCCCCAGAGCTCCCATACACGGTATGGGGCTTTCTAGATCTGGCTGTAAATGTCGTGGTCAGTCAGTGATGTCAATCCTGGTGTCTCTCTACGATGCTGAAGGGCAATTCGGGTAGTCTGTGGGTGGAGCGTGTATTGGTACCTGCTCTATGTCAGAATGGGCGTGTTCCGCTGCTAGATACTGTGTGTAGTGCTGTTGGTGTTCCCGCACGGTATTGAGGTATTCGGTGAGAACTACCGCCTCATATTCGTTTCGCTTGTTGTGGGAGTCGCCGTTGGGTGCGATGTTGATCCTCTCTGACCGTCTTCGATGGGTGGCAGGTGCTGTTGGCTGAAAGTAGGCACGGATGGCTGCTTGCGTTTGTGCTGTGCGTCGGTGAGGTGAGATGTCAGCAAGCCATCCACCCTTGGCGGTGGAAATATTCGGCGGGGGAGACCGCGGGAAGGGTAAGTCTGGGTGGTGGTGATGGTGCTGGTATTAGTGTTATACTTATGGTGCTGGTGATGGTTGTCCTGCTGTGTCACTGCTGGTGTCGGTGTTGCTTTGCTGTGAGACTGCAGTCTGCAGTCGTAGCGGTTGCTGGGTCGTGTTCTTGAACTTTGCTTTGGTTGATGGCCTCGGTATGCTGTTGGATGGTGTCGCTGTCAATGGAGGTCGAGAAGGTGCTGCTGGCTGGGTCCCGTGTGACATGGTCCAGTGTGACATGGTCCAAAGAGATGCCATATGGGCAGCTGACTTCTGTTAAGTAGTGCCGCTGGTGCCGCTGCGCCTGGTAGGTCGTCGGCCCATGTAGCTGCCAGGATGTTGAATATCCATTAGGCTACGTTTAGGTCAGGCATGTCCCCCTACAGGCGGATTTAGGACGAACATCTTCAAAGATCCAGAAAATAAATCGTCCCCAGACTAGTTTTTGTTCGACTATTTTTGAATCTTCCTCCTGCGGAGGGACACGCCCGAGTAAAGCTTAGCAGGTCGTCGGCCCGTGCAGCTGCCAGGACGTTCAATACTCATTCGGCTACGTACGTGCAGGGCGTTGTCCAGCAGCGGTGCCGCGCCTGCACGTGCGGCCGCCAGACCTCGTCGTGGATGTGCCGGTTGGCCACTGCTGCGCAGAGCCGATCACATCTGCGCCAGGGCCGCATTCTGCCTGTAATGCGTCAGGGCTGTGGCCGGCTGTGGTCTTTGGGCTCCCGCGTTATCGGGGGTAACTCGGGCCCAGGGGAATTCGGGTCTGGATTCCCGAAAAACGAACCCGAGTTAGCCCTGACCCGAGTTACCCCTGATGATTCGGGGCTCTGGACGCCTTAATTATCCGGGGCAACCCGGGCCCAGGGTAACTCGGGTTCGGATTCCCATAAAAACGAACCCGAGTTAGCCCTGACCCGAGTTACCCCTGATGATTCGGGGCTCTGAGGTCTTGCTCGTTCTGGAGCTGGTGGAAGGGGAATCGAGTCAACTGGCCGTGCATCTGCAAGCGGCATCTGATGTGGTACGTGAAGGGTGGTTGGCAATGCCGTCGTATGTGGTTAGTGGGGCCG
The DNA here is from genome assembly GCA_963575745.1 of Prorocentrum cordatum. Lineage (NCBI taxonomy): Eukaryota > Dinophyceae > Prorocentrales > Prorocentraceae > Prorocentrum > Prorocentrum cordatum. Next base: position 271,819 of record CAUYUJ010010435.1, on the reverse strand, counting down.
TGTGTGTGTGTGTGTGTGTCTGCGGTCGTAGCAGTGGTGCTCTCTTCCTCCTTTTCCCTCCTTTTCCTCCCCCTCATCCTCCTCCTCCTCTCCCTCATCCACCTCCTCCTCCCTCCTCCTCCTCCTCCTCCTCCTCCTCCTCCTCCTCCTCATCCTCCATCTACTCATCCCCCGTGTCACCCCCCTTCGCCCTCCTTATCCTCATCCTCGTCCTGCCCCGCCATTCTCCAAAAGCCTCTCCACGTCAAGACACCTGCAAGAGCTCTTTTTACACGGCTGCTGCTGGTCCCAGAATTGTCACGGCCCGGGCCACGTACTGCTCGATGGCGGCGTGGAAGCCGTAGTGCAGGGCATCCATGTCGATGTCGTGGTCCGAAGCCATCGCTGCAGAGCGGAGACCCAAGTCTGAAACGGAGGGTGAGCCACCAAAAAACGGCTCCAGGGGCGGCGTCGTGAATAATCACAGCTCGTCGCGAGGATCATCAATGTGGAAATGCTCGAAAAGCTGGCGAATCAACGGATGATGGGAACTGCAAGAGGTCAAGGCGGTCAAGACGGACAAGGAAAAGACACACACACACAGAAATCAGACGCTCGGTAGACGCGGCACGTTTGAGGACGCATGCGAATGAACCCCGTCCTTGCCTAGTTGCCTGGTCGCATGAGGCGACGAGTCGTCTACAGAACGTCCACAGGGTGCTTTTGGGGATATAGAAGCTGCACCATGGAGGAAGGTACGGATGCAAAGAGGACGCTCTCGACGACAGCGAGGAGGGGGGTTTGAAAGGGAAACGTGGAGAATGAGGCGACGAGAGGGAGAGGCGGAGGCGGATGAGGGTAAGCAAAAGGCCTTGGGTCATCTCCTGGAGATCTGATGTGTCGCTTCTTCTCCCAGCATGGGGCCGCCGCAATCCAGAACTTTCTACTAGACGAGGACAAATAAGGAATGTCTGAACACCGGCGGGTCTGAAGGATGTATCTCGAGGAGGGGCCAACAAACCAAACATTCCTATAGGCCCGATGGGCCTACCAGGCCATGTTCTGAGAAGGAACAAATGTTTCAGTCCGCCACCGTGCCAGCACGGAGTGGGCGTGTTAGAATGCTCGTCTGCTGTCTGGGGGGGGGGTCTTGAGTCTTTCGGCAGCCGCCCCAACGTACCCGGAAAACGCCCCACCGTACCTCCCGCAAGCATGCCTAAACAAAATCGCTCCCACACGGAATTTGCTCTCAGGCGCTCTCATCTGCCTCTAGACGGCCAGGATGGTATCCAAGATGGCTTGGCTTCCAAGAAAGCCAAGGTAATACCAAAACGAGCCAAGATGGCAGAACACGGCTCTAGAAGCTCCCAAGACGGCGCCAAGACGGCCCCAGAGGCCCCTGAAACAGCCCGAGGCGGCTCCAAGACGCCCTCCAGGAGATCCCGAAGAGGCAGTAAATATTGATGTCCCTTTGGTCTCCGACTGACACTGATTGTGATATTATCAGCGCTTGGTTTCTGACCGCCCAAGTCGACCCGGGGGCCTTCAAAACAATTTCAAGACAACCCATGAGGCACACAATGAGGGCCCCAAATCGGCCCGAAAGGAGCCGACCCCGATGAGGCGAAACATATTGATTACGGCTAAACTTCAAAATATCATCGGGTTCCCGACCGTACACGACGGCCGAAGAGGCCTCCATGATACATCCAAACAGCCCATGGCCCCCCGAGAAAAAAGGCTCAACTCGGCCCAGCACCACCTCAGTAACCCTCAGAAGTGGCGGCAGCCTCGCAATTTGCAGTCCTCCAAAATTGCGAGGCCGAACATGAATCCCCGGCGGGAGCACACGATGCTGGACCCCACAGCAGCAACCTTCGAAGATGGAGACAGGCTTGCAACTCGCAGCCCCCGAAGGGGCCCCGCATGGCAGGGTCGAACCTGAATCCTGAGAACCCCCCAAAGTGGCAAGAAGTACAGGTTGCCGATGACCCGCTCGGATTACCAACATGAAGTGCGGGACCCGTAGGGAGGGGGCTCCCGCCTGAGACTTCCTCACAATTCACTCACAGACGAGGCTCCCGCGTGATACTTCCTCCAAATTCATGCCTGAGAAGCCCAAACGTTGCGACAATTACAGGTTGCCGATGACCCGCTCGGATTACCAACATGAAGTGCGGGACCCAGATACTTCCTCCAAGTTCATGCCTGAGAACCTCAAAAAGTGACGACAGTTATAGGTTTCCGATGACCCGCTCGGATTACCAACATGAAGTGCGGGACCAATAAGGCGGGGGCTCCCGCAGGAGACTTCCTCACAATTCACTCACAGATGAGGCTCCCGCTTGATACTTCCTCCAAATTCAAGCCTGAGGAGCCCCAAAGTGGCAACATTTACAGGTTGCTGTTGCCGATGACCCGCTCGGATTACCTACATGAAGTGCGGGATCCATAGGGAAGGGGCGGCTCCCGCCTGAGACTTCCTCGGGTGACATAAGCGAGTGACGGTGATGAGTGAGTGAGTGAGTGAGTGAGTGAGTGAGTGAGTGGGTGGGTGGGTGGGTTGGTGGGTGATGGTGATGGTGATGGTGATGGTGATGGTGATGGTGATGGTGATGGTGATGATGATGATGATGATGATGATGATGGTGATGGTGATGGTGATGGTGATGGTGATGATGATGATGATGATGATGATGATGATGATGATGAGTGGTGATGAGTGGTGATGAGTGCGATTATGATGGTGGTGGTGATGATGATGATGATGATGATGATGATGATGAGGGGTAGAGAGAGAGGGAGGAGGCGGAGGAGAGATCCTGCGCGGAGGGTGCAGAGAAAACAATAACCTCACTTAGGACGTGGGGAAAAATAATCCCCAGACTATATTTTGAGTATGTTTGACTATTCCTCCTGTAGAGGGACACGCCCGACTTAAGCTCAGGGCGGGGTAGCGCTGGCCTGGAATCGGCAATGCACCGGCCATGCATCGGCCATTGCCCGTCGACCAAGCCGCGCGCTCCTGGGCGGAGGAGGAGGAGGAGGAGGAGGAGGAAGAGGAGGAGGAGGAGGAGGAGGAGGAGGAGGGAGGAGGAGCGGGGCATCGGCGACAAATGGGCGACTTGGGGTCGGTGCGCCCGGAGCCGCTCCCCTCCCGTCGTTGCCCCCGAGTGCATCGGGGAGAGTGCACGGCGGCAGGGTGGAGATCCACTAGAGAAGACTGGGCCAGGGCGAAGAGAAATTGGGGCGAGGACACCTCAAGAGTCTCTGAGACCTGGCGGCTCCGGCTGATGTCTCGGGCGCCGCGACCTTCCCAGAACGCTCCGGGACGCTCTCAAAACGCTCTGAACAAAAATGTATTCCGAGACGTTCAAAACGCTCAGAACGTTCCGAGACGCTCTCATAACGTTCCGGGACCTTTGAGAGCGTCCCGGAACGCTCTGAAGAAGATGTATTCCTCGTCCGAGCCCCATCCGACTGGACCAAGCATGCTCTGGGGAAGCGAAGAGAGCTCCGCCCCCGTGCCCTCGAGGCACGAGGTGGAGCGTCCTCGGGTCTCCTGTGGGATCTCGCGGAGCCTCGATGCTCAACCCTGAGGATTACTTGGAGGGCCGCGGACCCCAAACCTGCCGAATCATATCTAGGGCGCGTCGCGTGGCACCCCGTGGCCCGTTGCTGAAGGGGCCCTAGGACACACACACACACACACACACACTTACACACACTTACACACACTTACACACACTTACACACACTTACACACAAATACATACACACAAATGAAAATATTTCTCATACTTTCTTATATTTTCTGGGTCTTTGTGTCTTCCCCACCACTTCCCATATTTTCTGAGAGTCGACGATTAATTGTGTCTGTGTGTTTCCTCCCCTCCTGAGTTGCGTCTTCTCGCATGTCTTTTCCTACGCTCAGAGAGGGGCCCGAGGCGGGCAACGGGGTCCCGCGAGGCCCCCGAGGCAGCTCAAGAGGGCTCCGAGTCGCCGAGAGGTCGCTTCAGAACGCCCAAGACGGTCTCAAGACGGCCCAAGATGCCAGCAAAACGCCCCAAGAGGCCTCCCAAGAGGGCCCCAAAATGCAAACATAATTGATGCTGCGAAGGTTGTTGAGCAATTTTGGCGTTACGGCGTATCGCCTGTTCGGCTTCCCGACGCTCCAAGACGGCTTCAGAGGCCCCCAAGATCGCCCCAAGACCGAAGACAGCCCAAGAGGCCTCCAAGAGGGCCCCAAGATCGCCCCAGAGGGCCCGAAAACATCCGAAAAGACCTCAAAGTCGGCCCACGAGGTCCTCAAGAGGGCTGCAAGAGGGGGCCCAGACGGGGGACCCGAACGGACATTTCGAGCCCTCGGCCCCGAGTGGCCCCCAGGATGCCCCAAGAGGCCCCCGCGAGGCCCAGAAGGGGCTCCAAGAGGCCCCAAAACAGCACCCCAGAGGCCTCAACACTCCCTCCATGGGGGCCCCCGAGAGGCCTCCCACGAGACGCCAACGAAGATCCAAGAGGCCTCGCACCCTCAACCCAGGCACTGTGGAAGGGTGGGCCGAAGAGTATTAGGTACTGATACCGCAACTCCCCAAACATCTCCTGGGGCGCGTTCGGGCAAGCGTTTCGAGGCGGATCCAGCCGTAACGACGAGGGCCTCCCAGCAGTCCTGGACCGGCGAACACGAGGCAAGGCCAGCTGTATCGGTACCTTGTCTCCTCGTAGATTTCGCACAATCGAAACTGTTTGCAAGGATGCGCGATAAGGATACACTCCCCGTGGACGTTCATGTCAAAGCTTTTTCCCAACCATCCTGTGGTGTTGGGTCCTCGTTTTGAAGAGACAGCGCCCCGCGTCCCACCTTCTTTCCTCCTCCTCCCCCTCCTCCCTCCTCCCCCTCCTTGCCTCTGCTATCGGCACACCTCTCACACGTTTCGTAGCCCCGTAGGGAACTCCACCGAAGGCCCCAGCTGCTGCTCTCGCATGCGGTTCACCCACCCTGGGCGAAGGCCCCAGTGGCTGCTCTTGCATGCGTTTCCCCCACCCAGGGCAGCGCCTCGTGGCCCCATAGGGAGCTCCACCGAAGGCCCCAGTGGTTGCTCTCGCATGCGGTCCCCCCGCCCAGGGCAGCTTTTCGTGGCCCCATAGGGAGCTCCACCGAAGGCCCCAGTGGCTGCTCTCGCATGCGGTTCCCCCGCCCAGGGCAGCGTTTCGTGGCCCCACAGGGAGCTCCACCGAAGGCCCCAGTGGCTGCTCTCGCACGCGGTTCCCCCACCCAGGGCAGCGTTTGGTGGCCCCATAGGGAGCTCCACCGAAGGCCCCAGTGGCTGCTCTCGCATGCGGTTCACCCACCCAGGGCAGCGCTTCGTGGCCCCATATGGAGCTCCACCGAAGGCCCCAGTTGCTGCTCTCGCACGCGGTTCCCCCACCCAGGGCTGCGCTTCGTGGCCCCATGGGGGGGCTCCACCGAAGGCCCACGGGGCTGCGCTCGCATGCGGTTCCCCCACTCAAGGCAGCGCCTCGTGGCCCCATGGGGAGTTCCACCGAAGGCCCCAGCTGCTGCTCTCGCGTGCGGTTCCCCCACCCAGGGCAGCGTTTCGTGGCCTCATAGGGAGCTCCACCGAAGGCACCAGTGGCTGCTCTCGCATGCGTTTTCCCCGCCCAGGGCAGCGCTTCGTGGCCCCGCAGGGAGCTCCACCGAAGGCCCCAGTGGCTGCTCTCGCATGCGGTTCCCCCACCCAGGGCAGCGTTTCGTGGCCCCATAGGGAGCTCCACCGAAGGCCCCAGTGGCTGCTCTCGCACGCGGTTCCCCCACCCAGGGCAGCGCTTCGTGGCCCCATAGGGAGCTCCACCGAAGGCCCCAGTGGCTGCTCTCGCATGCGTTTCCCCCACCCAAGGCAGCGCCTCGTGGCCCTATAGGGAGCTCCACCGAAGGCCCCAGTGGCTGCTCTTGCATGCGTTTCCCCCACCCAGGGCAGCGCCTCGTGGCCCCATAGGGAGCTCCACCGAAGGCCCCAGTGGCTGCTCTCGCATGCGGTTCCCCCACCCAGGGCAGCGCTTCGTGGCCCCATGGGGGGCTCCACCGAAGGCCTCAGTGGCTGCTCTCGCATGCGGTCCCCCCGCCCAGGGCAGCGTTTCGTGGCCCTATAGGGAGCTCCACCGAAGGCCCCAGTGGCTGCGCTCGCATGCGGTTCCCCCACTCAGGGCTGCGATTCGTGGGCCCATAGGGAGCTCCACCGAAGGCCCCAGTGGCTGCTCTCGCATGCTGTTCCCCCACCCAGGGCAGCGCTTCGTGGCCCCATAGGGAGCTCCACCGAAGGCCCCAGTGGCTGCTCTCGCATGCGGTTCCCCCACCCAGGGCAGCGTTTCGTGGCCCCATAGGGAGCTCCACCGAAGGCCCCAGTGGCTGCTCTCGCATGCGGTTCCCCCACCCAGGGCAGCGTTTTGTGGCCCCATAGGGAGCTCCACCGAAGGCCCCCGTGGCGCAATTCGCGTGCGGTTCCCCCACCCAGGGCAGCGTTCCGTAGCCCCATAGGTAGCTCCACCGAAGGCCCCAGTGGCGCAATTCGCATGCGGTTCCCCCGCCCAGGGCAGCGCTTCGTGGCCCCATAGGGAGCTCCACCGAAGGCCCGTCCCAGTGGCGCAGTTCGCATGCGGTTCCCCCGCCCAGGGCAGCGTCTCGTGGCCCCACAGGGAGCTCCACCGAAGGCCCGCCCCAGTGGCGCAGTTCGCATGCGGTTCCCCCACTCAAGGCAGCGTTTCGTGGCCCGAAAGGGAGCCCCACCGAAAGCGGCACCCACAACGCGTTACGAACAACTGCTTATGGTTGGGTCCTTCGCCAGGATAACTGAGAGGGGCTGGCCCCATCGAAAAGGGTTAAGGATGCACCGAGGAGGCAAGGCCAGCTGTACCGGTACCTTTTCTCCTCGGAGATTTCGCATAATCGAAACTGATTGCAAGGATGCGCGATAAGGATACAATCCCCTTGGACGCCCATGTCACAGCTTTTTGAGAGGGGCTGGCTCCATCGAAAAGGGTCAAGGATGCACCGAGGAGGCAAGGATGCACGGGTACCCTCGGGAAGGTTACCAGCCCTTACGGTCGCTTTCGACTTGAACCACCCCTCTCCCTACATCTCCACGGCCGTGACGCCTTCGCAACGCGGATCCCCGACGTCTCGGCCCACTCCCCTGGGCTGGCATTTCGTCCCAAGCAGTCTCCTGACGTGCTTACGTCCCCAGGGCCCGGCGAGGGCCCCCGGAGGCTCAACATAAAAAAAACAGTGACAAAAACAATCTTGAACAGGGACCGACCACATATCGGCATTCTTAGTGCTACCACTAAGATTTCCTATACAATCCCCAATAAATGTTCAAAAGAAGCCCGATGCATTCAAACCAAGACGGTCTCAGCCAGAGCCGTTCTAAGCACATGTCGCGCAGACCACAAAAAGGTTCTTAGCCCATTCTTTGGTGGGCCTCTAGGCGAGCCAGGACGCTTCGCCACTGCTTGAAAATCGCTCGTCGTGTTTGTTATCGGGGATCTTCTGACCCGGGTCAATCCAGGCCTGGGTCAGCCAGGGCTTGCAGAATCCTGCAAGATCCTGGAAGACCCTGCACCCAGACCCGGGTCAACGCGAAGGATCCTGCAAGATCCTGCAGGATCCTGCACCCAAACCCCCGCCAATGGGAGCCTGGCCCTGCAGGGTCCTGCAAGATCTGGCGCTCTGGCGGACCCCCGCCTGCACTGGCCCCCGTCTCAATTGCCCCCGATGCTACTCGGCGCGAGGGGGCCCGGGCCGTCCGACCCGAGCGGGCGCGCGGGCGCGCGGGCGGCGGCGGCGCGCCCGGCGGCCGTCGTTCTCGCCCGCCTGGAGCGCGTACATCAGCTTGCCTGGGCGCGATCCCCGGGGTCGACTGCACGCAGGAGTGACCCCAGGCAGAAGAGACCTTTGGTGCGCGGCTTTGGGGGCACTTCCGGGGGGGACAAACCCAGGCGCGCAGGACGCTACTATCGCATCGCATTCGGCGATCGGAGGACCCCATTGGGCCCGCACCAAAGGTCACTCCGGCGAAAGGTCACTCTTTACGTCTAGTCGGCCCAGGACCAAGCGGCGCCGAGTCGGGGCGCCGGCCCAGGCCACAGGCAAGCAGCGCAGGAGCGCCAAGAAGCGAATCGAAAAGCCGGGTCGGCGATCGAAAGGAGTCGGGACGGCGGAAATCGGCGGCCGAGCCCGGAGAAGGCGAATCGGAGGAAATCGACAGGCTACGGACTCGGACTCGGAATCGGGATCCGAAGTCGAATCGAATCGAAATCGGAGGCCATCGAAATCGAATTGAATCGAACCAGGTGGAATCGAAACGAGCCCTGCATCGGCACTGATATGCTGGGGGATGTTTACGCATAGGGGTATCGTCCTGGTACGGGCGCGCAGCAGCCTCTATGAGTCACCCACTATGCAACTGTTCAAAAGATACCTCGCCGATGCACTGATCCGCCGCTGTGCCTCCAGACACGCTGAGGGCGTGTCAGGATGCCCCTGGTCTGTCCGTAACAGGGTCCCCAGAATTCCCCACAGCCCTCCCCCTTGGGGGCCTGCAACCTGCCCTTGAAGCCCCCTGGGGTCCTGCAGAATGGCTTGGAGCTTGGTGCCGGTGGCAACCTCCTGGCCGCCCAAGACGCCCGAATATTACCACTATTGCCGAGATCAGAATCGTCTTCCCTCGGTGGAGGCAACCGCCGATACTGGTGTATGTGCACACCCCTATTGGCTACACGCCAGAGTGACCCTAGGCAAGAGTGATTTTTGGTGCGCGACCCAAGCAAGGGGGCCCTTTGGGGACACCACCAGGCGCGCAAGCCGCTGCTATCGCATCGCATTTTGCGATCGGGGGTACCATTCGGCCCGCAGCAAAAGTCACTCCAGCCAAAGGTCACTCTTACGTGTAGCCGACTCCGAGACTCCGATCCCCTCCCTCAATCGCGTGGCACGGTTGCGACGTGCCGAAGGCGGCCAGATGTAGAGCACGCGCCCTGCAAGCAACGCGGAGAGGTGCTCCGAACGCGGCGCATGAGCACGGCGATGCGCCAACCGCGCCTGCGCGGGGCAGCACAGGCTCAGCCCATCCGCTGCGGCGCGGGCGCTTGTGCCAGCGGCACGCCAACCTTTGTGCAGAGTTTCTCGACCTTCGGGTTCTGCTGCCTTGCCAAGTGGAGGGTCTCGTCCTGGCGCTGGATGTTGCCCGTGTCGCCGCGCAGCCTCATGCGCTCTTCGAGGTCCTTGTTGATATCGTCGACAACCTCCGCCTGGCACCCACATCCAGGGCTGATGAGGCCGAGCGAGGACGAGGTAGACACACAGCAGCCACAGCATCTAGTGACAGTCACGCTCCCAAGCTCGCCGTATGGGCGCCGGCTGGTGTTCTTCGAGCAGCAAGTAGTCGTGATGAGTTGGATCTCTTCTGGCTCCAAATTCAAAAGTTTAGCCCCGATCCCGCAAGTGCTGAGCGTGTGGCAGCAATCGGTCACGTCATAATCCTTGTGATCGAACTTGGGCGCGGTGTGCTCTGACGCGTGTGGCACAGCAGGTATGGCGACACCAAGATGCACAAGCATGGCGTCCACCCTGGCAGTCATGGCCTCCAAAATCTTCAGGGCCTCCTCGGCGCGCAGGATGTTGCCGGTGTTGCCTCGCTCCTTCATGCGCGCCTTCAACTCTTCCACGACATTCGTGACCAGTTCGCCGCTGCAGCCGCAGCCCGGCGATATCGGCACCTTGTTGCCTTTGTCGTCATCCGGGCTCAGGTTGGACCTGAAGCTGGCGCAGCAGCCGCAAGCCTCCAGCTTCTCCACGCTGCCGAGGTCGCCGTAGGGTAGCCGCTTGGTGGAGCCGCCGATGCAGGTCGTGGTCTTCAGCACGGCCTCCTCGGGCTCCAGTGTGAGGATATTCGACCCACAGCAACAGAACTGCGTGCCGCAGTCCGTGACATCAAACTCCTCCGTCCCAAACTGCTGCGCCTGCAGCGGCTCATCCGCCATCGGTGGCAACCAGATGTGAGAGAGCCTGGGACGGCGAGTGTAATCTTGGGCCCAAACAAGATCATGACAAACTCTGGACATTTCGAAGGTGCTCCGGCACGTATTTTCCTGAGGGGGAATCCGCGTCCGGTTCCGCCTCCACTCCGCCAAAATTCCACCCGGAGGCAAGACCGAGCACGCCCTCGTTGTACTTATGCCGGTTTCCGCTGGTCCTTTTTTACCCCTCATCTTCAATCCTGATCTGTGTGATGCTTCCACCTCCCTCCCTCCTTCATGCTTCCTCCTGCCCACCTCCTTCCTCCTCGCCCACTCTCAGACTCTCTCACACTCAGACTCGCTCACGCTCAGACGCACTCAAACCTAGACTCACACGCAGACCCACTCATACCGAGACAAGATCGAGCTCAGACTCACATTGAGACCAGTCGTCCGCTGACTCACTTGCACGCAAACTCACTCACACTCGGACTCCCTCGCAATCCGAACACAGAGCTCAGTCAGACTCATACCTCAATCTCACACACAGACCCTCACGCAAACATGCTCGCAACCAAGCTTGCACATTTGTTTGCGGAGGTGCAGTCTTTTTTTGTTGCGGGGGTCCTATACTCACCGCGACGTGGTAAACGTGGCACTATGGGGCACCCCAGGGAGGAGCAGGCAGGGAGGGGGACACTTGCCCGCTTGCGCCCAGATCGGGATGCCTCCGGCAGCTGGCGGCAGGTTCGTGCCGTGTCGACCCCAGAGATGCTTCCTGACACCGCGGGGATCGCTCAACCTTGAACGATCGGCCGCTTCCAAAACGTCAAACCGCTCAACACCGACCGATTCTGGTTCGCCGGCGGCGTTCAATCTGGAACGCCGCCGGCGGGGCCGTCGCCTGTCGACACGACGCGACCCTACCGTACCTCTTTTGGGGCACCCCAGGGAGGGAGCGAGCGAGCGAGCGAGTGGCGCAGCAGCAGTCGGATCGATAGCTGAGGCCAGCGAATGGGGATCGCGGGAGGGTGGGCAGAGATGCCAACCCTCCTGCTAGAACAGGGCGACGGTGAGGGCGCCACGCCGCGTCCGTGGCGAGCACCTCCCGAGGGTACAGTGCTGGCCACGCTGTACGCCAGGGAGGGGGGGAAGCCTGCCCGTTCGCGCCATACGTGCGGGCATGTCTTCAGCGGTTGGCTTGTCTGCTGGCCCAGACCGCCTGATCCCGGGGCTTTGCCCTCTCTTGGCCTTGACGTGAGGCCCCTCCTTCTGGTTTTCCTCCCTCTGTCAATGAAAACTGTGAGCGGCCCGCCTAGCTTCGACCAGAAGAGGCTCGCTCTTGACCCGCGGATCAAAAAAAGTCTGCTGGCCCAGGCTCATGTCTTTTGGGGGCCCCATGATCGTCACGATATAGACCAAGCGTGGCATTTGGGCACCCCGTGGAGGAACCGCCGGTACGGGAAATGCTTGACGGGTCGCGCCCGGCTGGTTGGGATCGTCGAGCGGTGTTCTCCATGTTTGGTGGCCAACGCTCCTCTGTGATAGACCCATCATCACCGCGATATGGCAGTCGTAGCATCTGGGCACGCCAGGGGAGGAGCCGCCACCGAGGGGAACACTTGCCCGTTCGCGCCCAAACTGTGGGGATGCCTCACGTGGAAAAATATGTGCAGATGTACATGCATGGAGGTAACCTTCATAAGTATGTACATTCATGTATATCGATATCGAAACAAACAAGTGTGTGTACATACATATATACACATATCTATGTGTACATATGTGAAAGTGCGGGCATCCCGCCCCCCTGGACAAAACAACAACGACACCATAACGGAGCGCACGGGAGCGTCGTGTGAGAGGAGAGAGGAGGGATATGATGAGGAATAAGGGGAGGAGCAGAGGGAGACGATTGAACAGAGGGAGACGACACTAAAAGGCCATCTTCCTCCTTCTTTCCCATTCTGCCTTCCTCCTTCACTCTCTTCCGGTATCATCTTCCAGTTCTTCCTCTTCCTCTAGACGCGGGGTGGAACACTGAACACACAAATGGTAACCACACAATCACAAAATAATAACAAACACAGATTGAGAAAACAGTGGAACCATAAGGAGCAACATCAAACAAACAAAAACATTGAGACTTACTCATTCGACCGTTCTACTGCTCCACCGTCCCATCTCTCCTCGTTCGAATCCCTTTCCCCCCCCCCCGCCCCCCGCCTCTTCCTCCTCCTCACGCCTCAGTCTTCTTCCTCGGGAAGGGGGAGGTGGGAGGAGGGCGCAGGAGGGAGGATTGAAGGCGAAGAGGGGGAGGGCGGGGAGGGGGGGATGAGGAGGAAGAGGATGACGGGGAGGAGGAGTGGGGAGGGGAGCGAAAGGTGAGGAACGATGAGGTGGACTGAGGAGTCCGTCCGCCGTGCGCCGTCCGCCCTCCTCCTACGGCCTCCTCCTCCCGCTCACTCCTCATCACTCCTCCGCCTCCTCCTCCTCCTCCTCCTCCTCCTCCTCCTCATCATCATCATCATCATCACTCCTCCTCCTCACTCCTCCTCCTCATCCTCCTCATCACTCCTCCTCCTCCTCCTCCTTTTCCTCCTCCTCCTCCTCCTCCTCCTCCTCCTCCTCCTCACTCATCACTCCTTCTCCTCCTCCTCCTCCTCCTCCTCCTTTTCCTCCTCTTCCTCCTCCTCCTCCTCCTCCACTCCCCATCTCCTCCCTGTCGCACCCAGAGGCCGGTCGAAAGGGCGGACTGGGCGTTTCCCCTGAGACTTCCGCACCACTCGTGACCCCGCAGGGCAAACACTGGCAGCGGTTCCACGGATGCAGGGCGGGCCGTTGCGGAGGGCGGGCCCCCCCTGCCCCGGGGCGCAGGAACGGGCCCCCGGGGCCGAGCATCCCAAGCACCTCCTGGCCTGGCAGAACAACTACATCGTCGGATCGGGGTCTCGGCCATCCAACTTCCAGGAGCGATCACGATCGAATCGAGCTTCCCATGAGGCCCACAAACTACCCCCAAGAGGCCCCCAAAAGCGCTCGTCGTCGTCGTCAGCGTCGTCGCCATTCAGGGTGGGCGGCACCGGCCGTAAGGCCGTCGCAATGCATCGTCGGATCGGGGTCTCGGCCATCCAACTTCCAAGAGCGCTCACGATCGGATCGATGACATTGGAACGGGCGCCAGGTCCGCCTGCTGCGGCACGAGGTCGGAACCGAACCGACCTCGCCACAGCGACACGCAAGCGTCGGGCCACCCCGGAGCGTCGCAACCTCGGAGTCGAACCGCATCGGGTCAGCCGAAATCGATACCGAATCAGACAGGTCGGATCGAAATGGGCCGAGGAGTCATGGCGGTGCCGCGATCGGATCGACGTTTTATGGTGCGAGTGAACATTTAATCGGAAAGCACATGTGATGGGTTTGCAGAAATTGCAGGCGGGATAGTGCCGCGATCGTATCGAAATGGGCCCTGGACCCATGGCGGTGCCAGAGGCCGCAAGCGTCCAGAGGCGGGCCAGCACGGTACAAATGACGCTGCGGCCGGATCCGCGGGAGGGGGAGGGGAGAGAGGGGGAGGACGACGACGTCCCGAATGAAAACCTAGCGAAAACGACGATGGACGTTCTATGGTGCGAGTGAACATTTAATCGGAAAGCACATGTGATGGGTTTGCAGAAATTGCAGGCGGGATAGCGCCCGAATGTTAATCTAGGGCTCTCGCCGGGGAGCCTAACTTCAAGGTTGGCGAGAGCTCGGAAGCTTGAAAGCGTCGGAGTTACAAGCGAAACCCCGTTACTCCCTGCTCCTCCACCTCTTCCTCCATTTCGTTTTGAACTATCCTTTTTCATATCCCGCGCATCTCCCCTTATCCCTCCCTCCTTCCCTCCCTGCGCCTCCTGTTCGGGCATCCGAAAAAATACTCGCATAACCAAAGAAGATATTCGAATGAACGAACATCCGCGCGGATTTTCCTGCACGGTGTCTATTTCTCCCCCGCTCCACAGCTATCCTCCTCCCCGCCACAGTCCACGCGCCCCCCGTCCACCCCGTCGTCCATTTCTGCCTCCAATGCTTCCTTCCTCCTTCTACTTCCCGCTTGCTCCCTCCCCCTTCTCCGATTTCTCCCCCTGTGCCGCCCCTCCCGCCTCCAATGCGTCGCGCCTCTCCCTCTCCCCCGCTCTCTCCGCCCACGCGCCTCCCTCGCTGGGCGCCCGGGGGGAACCTGCACAAAAACATTGAAACAACCGTACTGCCCCCTTTCGAGCAGGACAGAATTCCGCGCGCAGTGTCCTGCCCGCTCCCCTGCTGGGGGCAACACGCCGCCCTCGTCGGTATGCCCGCCTTCCGCGATCACGCAAGACTCATCGCGCGAGGTGAGTTTCGCAATGTCGCTGCAACACGCGGGACCTCCGGCGCCCCCGCGCGCCCGCCAAACCACCCGCCCACGTCAAAAAGATGCCGCGTCGAAGGCTTCTGCATCGGTCAGTGGGAACGGGCCTGGCACTGGCCCGCGGCACTTTCGAGCGGCGTCCAGCCGCGGCGACGAGTGGTTCCCCGAATGCGATAAACAAATTCTCGTTTGCTGATTTAGAACGGGCGCGCCCCCGTAAACGCAAGCACGGGCGAGCTGCAATCCGCTAGTAAACCTGCGTCGCCGTCACCCCTAATCCCAACATTGCCCCATCCCAAATTTCACGCACGCAAGCCTGGAAAACATCCACATGTCATACTCATGCGCTTTTCCAAGGGTCAACTCTGCAAACCCCACGACAGGGTTGGCTTGACCCACTCAAACCTAGAAACCAGACGCCCTGAGAGTTTGGAGGTCCGACATGTTTGGACCATGGGAGCTTGATATCTTCGGCGCAAAAGGGGAGAATCAATGTCTGCAAGTTTAGTCGCATAGAAGCGCTGAAGAGACGACATACTTAAATGATTTCAATCGGCATGCTGTCACACACGGCGGCTCGTATGATCCCCGAAAAGTCACATCGGGAAGGGGGGGTGGAGGAGAAGGGAAAATATGAAAAAAATAATGAATTCCCAACCGGATTCCGAATGAATATGCTGCCGGATTCTGAGTGAAAACTCTGCCAGATTCTAAATGAATTTCCTGCAGGATTCAGAGTGAATGCTTGTTGCGTTTTTGCGCGAGCGGGCACGAGAGGGATCCAGGAACAGTATTCACTCGGTTTTCGCCCACGTCTTCATCGAAGACTTCGCCCAGGTATTCACTGAGGTGTTCGCCCAAGTATCCGCCCAGGTAGTCGCCCACGAGGTTCGGTGCTCTTCGTTGCGCGACGTCTTTGTGGTCCGTGGCCGGGGCCCCCGAGTCGATGGGCCGTGTGGCTCGACAGCTCTCAAGAGCCAGGTGGCTGAAAATCTGGCTGGGCGCAGGGCTCGCTGGTCCAAATCTGGGCCGATCGTTGCGCTGAGGAGCCGCAGAGTTTGCAGTCCTCGTGCCAGCCGAAGGAGGAGGGAGAGGGGTGCCCCAATCCCAGGAGAGGAACGCAGTTCAGGGAGAGGGGCGGGCTGACGGATGCGGGTCGCGTTGGGGTCGGCACTCATTGCAAGCTAGCGGGTTCTTCAGTCCACTGCGCCAGCGGACGTAAACACCCTACATCGGCAGACGAAAAAATCAACATCGGAATTCAACGCATAGCGTTGTCGAGTGCCTTGTCGACTTCCCCGTCTGAGCGGTGCAAGACCCCCCCCGGGGGCATCTCCGGGCCCCCCCCCTCGCGGAGCTCCGAGAGGCCCAGCCCTCTTGGGGCCCTTTCAGGCCGCGTGATATCTATGGGGCAAGGGCCCCAACGATACCACATGGCCAACAAGGGCGCCCAAGAGGGCCCCGAGAGGGCTCCGAGAAGGCCAACGATGCCCCCCCTCGACAGCTTGCACAGAGCTCCGAGGGATTCTTTTGGGTCCTCCCAGGCCGCGCGACATCGTTGGGGCTCCGGCTCAACGATGTCATGCCAGAAGGCTCTGGTACAGGGCTGAACCTAAACGGTGTTTATCGTTTTCGTTTTGTTTTCGTTTTTCCATGTTTTACCTTCAATCCACCTTTGCCGCCCAACGAAGTCGAAACGACAACGGCCCACGGAATCGCCAAAACACCGTTTAGGTTCAGCCCTGCTCTGGTACGGCAGCGTTGGGGCCCACGCCCCAACGATACCATGCGGCCTGGGAGGGCCCCCAAGAGAGCCCAGAACGGCCCAGAGAGAGGGCTCCACGAAGGGCCCAAGCTTCCGCAGAGCTCCGAGAAACCTTTTTGGCCGTCCCAGGCCGCACGATATCGCGGGGGCTCACGCCCGCCGATAGCATGCCAGAAGGCAATGGTATGATGTCGTTGGGGCCTGGGCCCCAACGACAGTCTACCGCCCGGGAGGGCCCCTGAGGATGGCCTTCCCGGCCCTCTCTCGGGGCCCCCTCGTTGCAGGGGTTGACCAGATATGTCCCCGCTCTGAGGGGCGATCAGTTCGACGACATGCCATGCTGTCTCACTCCGCGCCGTGCTGCGGCACCATGATCTGTTGGGCGGTGGTGGTATGCTATATTGAAGGGAAACTGGGACACACAAATATATAAACACAAATAACCATATTCCCAATATTTTCCTATATTGTCTGTGTTTTTGTCTTCCCCCCCACTTCCCATATTTCCCCTATTTTCTTGGGGATCGACGATTTATTGTGTCTGTGTGTTTTTGTTTCCACTGATGATATATGTTGTTTTGGCTCGCTGCAGATACCGCGACATGCTGTGGCCACCATTGCCCGGGAGCCCGCGGCGCGGGCTAAACGCGCGCTTGCCATTCGTCAGAATCAATTTCTTTGGATGGGGTCGCTGTGGGATTCTCAAGACGATTCGCGTGCCACGCCGGCTCGCGCCAGTCCCAGCACGTTCGTGGCCGCAGCTTTTGAATGTGATGCTGATATGCGTATTCCATGGCCTCGAACGGCTTCAGTCCTCTGCTGCAGAACGAGAGACAAGATCGAATCCGACCTCGCAGGAGGGCGTTTTGATTTTTATGCATGCGCGAAATTCTCCCAGACGCTCGGGGTGCCCATCCGAAGGAGGTGGGGAGAGGGAAGTGGGAGGAACCCCCCGTACTCAACGAATTGGGCTGTCTGCCGGAAGGTCTGAGTACAATGACGTGGAGTAACCCGTCGTGGGATCGGTGAAATTTGATCCTGTCCTGTCAGCTACGCAGGTTGGTGCGCACGAGCGATGCTCCTACGCACGCACGTGGCGGAGGCAAGCAGCAAAGATATCGGAAAGCGCGGAAGGGCGACGAGAACAAGGAGGGACATGGAGGAGGGGAGGAGGAGGAGGAGGGAGGAGGAGAGGGGAAATCCGCCAGCCCCCTTGTGCGGCCATCAAGCTGCGGGGTTCAGGCTTGCTGCTCCCTGCGCTAGTTCCAGTTTCCAGTTTCAAATGTGATGGTTTTACTGTCTGATTCCCACTGTATTTGTTTCGGTCCGCGCGAGGAGGGGGGAAGCCCCAGACCACCGTGTCATGTCATCACGCCCTCCGGGTGGTCTCAGCATTCTTGGGGGCTTTGCGGGAGACGAAATTCATGACATGTGAGATTCGCGCCTCCGAGGCCACGCATCCTTATAAAGTATGCAGTGTCGGCGGTGGACAAACCTCCCTTTAGTAAACCTCCCCTTAGTGAAAACGACCTAGGGCCGAAATCGACGGACCTGGACCCGCAAAAATGACGGCCGCGACGCCCTCTCGCGAACCGAAAACTGCCAATTCCTTAATCGACGTGTCAGGGTAGGAGGTCTGTCCACCTCCGACAGTGTTCGCATCCCCGAGGCCATAATCCTGGTCAGTTGCGCAGTGTTCGAGTCCCCGAGGCCACGCATACACCATGCCTGCGCGTCCCCGAAGCCGGAATCCTTCGTGAAGGACTCAAGAGGTCCGTCCCCGAGGCCACAAACCCTGACAGGTTACGCAACATCCACGCCCCCGAAGCAGTACGCCCTCGTAAATTGCACGATGCTCGCGTCCTCGAGGCCAAGACCCCACGTGAGTTACATCATGCTTGCGCCCCCGAAGCTATAAACCTTAGCAACTGACACCAGATTCGGTGTCCCCGAGGCCACCACTCCTGGTCAATTCGGCATTGTTCACGCCGAAACCACGATATCGAATGACTTACGCCGTGCTCGCACCCTCGAGGCAACGGCTCCTTCTAATTTGTGCAGGTCCCCGGAGCTACGGTGCCTTGACAATAACGTCGAGGACCCAACATAGCCTCAAGCAGCCCACCGCCGTTCCAAGAGGGCCTCCGATACGAGGGAAGCCCCAAAAAGGCAGCACATGTTCAACAAAATCATACGTATCTCATTGCCTAACAGCTCTTGCTGATAGGTTTCTAGTGGTCTCAAAAGAGAGCATCATGACTCCTCAGGGGGGTCTGGGCGGGACCCGGAACGGCTGCCGCCGCGGCTGCCGCCGAAGCCGAAATCGCTTGGGACATCCTCGCAAAATCGCTCTTGGTGCTCCCAGAACTCCATTCCCGGGCCACATTTTGGATGCCCGGAGCCAACTGTAGGCCACTTCGTGCTCTTCGACTTCCCAGAACTCCATTCCCGGGCCACATTTTGGATGCCCGGAGCCAACTGTAGGCCACTTCGTGCTCTTCGATTTCCCAGAACTCCATTCCCGGGCCACATTTTGGATGCCCGGAGCCAACTGTAGGCCACTTCGTGCTCTTCAAGTTCCCAGAACTCCATTCCTGGGCATGATTTTGAATGCCCGGAGCCAACTGTAGGCCACTTCGTGTTTTCTAGTTCCCAGAACTCCATTCCTGGGCCACATTTTGAATGCTGAGGCAGGCTGATGCTGCGGCCGAGGCAGGCTGAGGCTGAGGCAGGCTGAGGCTGAGGCCGAGGCTGAAGGCAGACTGAGGCTGAGGCTGAAGCAGACTGAGGCTGAGGCTGAGGCAGGCTGAGGCTGAGGCTGAGCAGGCTGATGCTGAGGCAGGCTGAGGCTGAGGCTGAGGCTGATGCAGGCTGAGGCTGAGGCAGGCTGAGGCTGAGGCCGAGGCTGAAGGCAGACTGAGGCTGAGGCTGAAGCAGGCTGAGGCTGAGGCTGAGGCAGGCTGAGGCAGGCTGAGGCTGAGGCTGAGGGCTGAGGCTGACTGAGGCTGAGGCTGCAGGCTGAGGCTGAGGCCGAGGCTGAAGCAGACTGAGGCTGAGGCTGAAGCAGGCTGAGGCTGAGGCTGAGGCAGGCTGAGGCTGAGGCAGGCTGAGGCTGAGGCTGAGGCAGGCTGAGGCTGAGGCTGTGACTGCGACTGCCGTTGCCGCTGCGACTGTCATCGCGAATGCGACTACGACTGCGAGAACAGCAGAATTCGACAACTGGATTTTCATCTGAATCTTAAGGGGAATGCTTTCAGATATGCTCCTACACATCGCTGTTAGGTTGCTTTGCCGGGATAAGTTTGTCATGAACATTCGACATCCTGGGGCGAGACTTCGACGCTGCTTCACGACGGCGCCCAAGCTCCCAACACAGCTTCTGCAGATCCCATTCCGGTAGAGAGTGGGCTGGCGTCAGAGGGCGAAGCCCTAACAGAGAAGAGTCAGAGAGAACAAGAAACACATAATGAACAACATTAGGTGTTCCTTGATATTTCTGACTCTTGTCCAGAATAACATGGAACACACATCATAAGATAAGAGGGACAACTGGAGATAGGCCAGAACGATGAGGGAGGGTGATTTAATGGAGAGCAGCAGGAGAGAGACAGATATGTTGCGAGAGGGAGCGCTATTGGTAAGAGGGAAGGTAGGGACGAGGGATGAAGGGGACGCAGGACGAAGCGTGGCCATGCTGCGGATTACGATATTCCCAAACTTTCCTCCTGATGCCCCATGATTTCCCTCGTTCTACAACACTGCGAGCCCCATGGGAACTGGTAAACAGCGGGCCCTCTCAGAAGCCTCGGAAGTCCTCATGGCTTCTGGGTCACTTCCCAAGCTCTCCCTATTCCCCCGAGGACACAACCAAACTTCTCTGGAGCCCGGATGGCTTCTTCAAGCCCCGCAGCCTTCTGAGAGGGCCTTCTCCTTGTCACTCCCCCCCCTTCGCTCGCCGCCGAGTTCAAATATTCGGGTCACATGTCGGACCTCCGGCGGCCGTTCTGGACGATCCGAGCACCCCTGGAACGCCCGCGGCGAGGCGCAGCCGCCGGAACGCATCCCGAGGCCTGACAACTGCTGACAACCGACGGTGCCCCCTGAAAACCTCGAACCTCGTACTTCCCCCCCTCGCTCGCCGCCGATCTACACTCGCCCCCCCCTGCTCCTCATCGCCCCCTTCCTCCTGGTGCTCCTCCTCCCTCCTCCCTCCCTCCTCCTCCCTCTCCGCTGCGCTCCTCCTTCCAACTCTTGTCTTGGCACGAGGGAGCGGGCCCCCAAGCGGCCCCGGGAAACAGCTTAGGCTCATCTCGAGCACGGCCGGACCTGGGACAGAAGAGCTTCCTCCAAGAAGATGAGACCCTCCGCCCGGTGAACACACCGAAAACACCCTCCTCGAGGGCATCTTCCCCCAAAAATTTGGACGCCCGAATTATCCGGGAGGAAGGCGGTCTGGGGCAACTCTGGTTTGGGCCCCCGAGGCGCGAATATCGATCCTCTCCCCATACTGGCCCCCGCGCTGATGATTCGGGAAGGTTGGGCGCCCGAATTTTCTAGGATACCTGCGGTCCGGGATAACTCCAATTTGGACCCACGAGGCGCTGATCTGTAGCCATCCCTGACTGCCCCCAGCCCCGATGATTCGGAGCTCTGAAGGATGCGCAAGACCATCGACCACGCACGAAGAACATTTGGCAGACCCTCCCCTCGCCGACCTCGAACTAATACCTCGGTCCGACCGTAGTCTGAGCGACATCGGGGCCGAAACGGCGAACAACAACTCCAGGACCCCTTCATGCACGGCGGGCTCTGGCTAAGATCCCACCAGCCCTTTACGTAGGGAAGAGGGGGTCTAGAGCGCTTCCCCTTCCAAGCCTCTTCTTCCCCTTCGGGGAGGACTTTACCCTTTCCCGTCCCCCCTTCACCCCCTCCACCTGGGTCTGCGGGTCGGGGGGGGGACCGCGAGCGGTCAGAACGCTCAAGATGGCTCAAGTTGGATCCAACATGGCCACAAAGGAGTCCCAGAGGACCTCCAAGATGGCACAAGACATCAGAACGTTGCTTCAGGCTGGCTCCAAGATGCTCCCAAGACTGCTCCAAGACGGCCACGAATGGCCACGGACCGAAGGATGTTTTCCGGAGAGGCCAACATCCTTCCAAACCGTCTCGGAAACACGTGATGTGCTCAAGATGGCCCAAGAGCGCCCAAAGGCAGGGCTCCAAGACGGCCCCCAGAGCGACCCCAGAGGGCCCAACAGGCGATTTTGGAGGCTCCAGAGAGGCGGGGGTAAACGAGAACTTCCTTACAGTATTCGGCCTGATCTAAGAAACGACAAAAGAGGAACGAAGCCCCTGTTTTCCAAGTAAGTCTAGGACGTCCGAAGGAACACCAGGGGGGCTCGCTGACAAAAAGGTAGCGGAACGCATGCAAACCAAATGAACGACCGAGCCCCTTTTGAAAAGTAAGTGTTCCTTATTCAAGCTGGACCTCGTACTTTGACCGATTCCCACCAAGATGGCTCGCATGCCTTCCAGGAGGACCCCAAGAGGCTCCCGCGTGGGTCCCAGGAGAACCCCGACGGCCCCCAGAATGGCCCAAGCGAGCTGCCAAAAGGCTCTAATTGAAGGGGCCCAGGGACACACAAATTCGCCGGTCCAACGGTCCAGCGGCGTGCTAAGATCTCCGGTAACTGGTCAACAATACTTCTACTTCGCGCGCGCGGGGCTGCCCCTAAGGATCCCCCGACGAAAAGTACCCCGGGACGGTCCCGGGACGTTCGGGCCAGATACCCAATAGACCCCAGGAGTTAATGTTATAAATGCTGATTTGAAGAGCGTTAAGTTTTGCGCGTGCTAGTTTGCAACATGTCGCAGCGAATGCAAGTTAATATCTCGCGTGCAAGTTAACACACCTGTTTAAAGTCCTGTTATCTCCATTAAGAAATGCGCGTGCTAGTCTATCATATTAATATGATGCGTCCCGTATTTAAGAATTTGCCATCATATTATCATTCACAGTTCGTGTAACCTAAGTCTTATTTATCATATTGTATTTGTTTAGTATGATTCGCTTATTTATCTTAGTATTATCTACGTGCTGCGTTGATGTTTTGCAGTGCCCACCTCAGCCTGGTCGGAAAAAGGGCAGGCTGGCGCTCGCCAGCAGAGTGTGCCCACCACGGCGTAAAGCAGCAGACAAATGCCAGCTCAGACAGTCGACCACGGCAAGGGGGAGGAGGAGGAGAAAGAGAGGAGGAAGAGAGGAGGAGGAGGAGGAGGAGGAGGATGAGGAGGATGAGGAGGAGGAGGAGGGGGAGGAGGAGGAGGAGGAGGAGGGGATGTTACTTGGGTGCCCCATGGTAGTAACATGCCAGGGGGTGTTGCTAGAACGAGGGAGGGAGGGAGGGAGGGAGGGAGGGGATGGGGAAGGACCAGCAGCAGCTTTGCTAGCGCTAGTAGGCGTAACAACACTTGAAGCAATAACCGTGGCAGTAGTAGTAATGATCGTAGTCGGTGTTAGCTTCGTAGTTGTGATCATCCTACTCATCCTCCTCAGGAACGTTGCTCATCGTGCTCATGTTGCTACAACAGTGCCTGCCAAATAGTGCGTGCGCCTGCCAAACAGTGCGTGCGCGACTTCGGAGTCGCCGAAAAAAAAAACCGAGCGTGCTTCAGGATGATTCCAACCTCAGGAGAAGCCCAAGTACCCGCTTCAACAACACAGTATGTTGGATACTCATTGTGTATCGTCCACGCATCGATCTCTGCCAGATCGCTGTATTTGTACCCACGGAACTTTCTTCTGAGTAGTTCTGGACCCATCTCGGATTCACGATTTGCGCATATGCTGGCACGTGCTGGAGCCTGGGAGTCTTTGGTGTGATCTTCCATCGCAGCTTGCCACTTCGCCTTGCCTTCGCTCTCAACTGCATCATCGTGGCACCGATGTCAAGGCAGATGTCATCCAGTTTGGCGACCTTGTCCTCTGGCATGAACATGCCCTCAGAGTAAATCAGCAAATAGAAATCCGCCCAACGCCTTCCAAGCTGGGCTGCCAACGGCCCCTCATCATGGCCCGTGAGATGATCGGCCGCGAAGTCTCGGAACAAAGGGGCCGCGCATCTGGTGTTTGCGGCCTTGGCCACTGGGCCGCCCAACTCCCACCACCCTGCATGCCTCATTTGCGCCAAACGTAACGGGGGGAGTCGGTGCACGCCTGGGCGGGCATCGTACCAGGCCGACATGTAATCGTTCACTCGTTGCAAGCGCTGTGCTTGCGAGTGGCCCAGAGCAGGGAGCTCCAGCGCTAAAGATGCAATGCCGCCAATCACGATGCACCCAATTCCTTTGCAGTCGCATAAATGCATCACGTCGATGAAGAAAAAAACGGGGAGCAGCAGTAATGGCCGCGAACAAGCTCATGGAGTGGTTGGCGCACTCTGCCCATCCAAGCATCGTGTGCCACGGGCGTGGTGGCTCGCCATGCTGCTGTCCTTCGCAAGTCTGTGTATGGGCGGTCCGAACTGTTGCATCGACAATCTCGACATGGCTCAACCGCGTTGAAATGAGGAAGTCCAAATTCGTTCGAGCAGGACTCCTCATCGTTCTTTGAAACCAAGAGGATGGATTTCCATCTGCCTCGGCCCTCTGGGGCCGTATAACTGTTGATGGTTTCAGCATCGCGGCCGCCACCCTTGCATCAGGGACAGGCGACTGCAGTGCATCTAAGCCAAGACCGTCGAACAACTCTTTCAATCCAGACTGGGCGTGGGGCCCCTGGCCTGCGCCAGCAACTTTAACCAGCGCTGGGTGGGGCTCCTGCCCCGCCCGAGTCATATCTCTTATGAGATTACTTGAATGGTGGCACAATTTTGCAGCAGACGTCACCCCGTCGGCCCAATCGAGCAGCGTCCCTGCCACGAGCTCGGATGCAATCGGGGCCCCGCCGTCATCTGCAACCACCTCTTCTTGCGACAAGCGTTGGCGCCATCCTCCGCGAGACTGTTCTGCAGTGCGCCTCCTCTTGGGGGGACTGGCCCAGAGCTTGCTCAACATCTTGAGCCAAAATGGCTGCGGAACGGAAGAGCGGTGTGGATGGATGGGGGAGGGCGGGGAGGTGATGGGCATGGGGCGGGGGGGGGGGATCGGGCGGTTTGGGTTTGATGTGCCCCTCTCCCACGCCAAAGGTCGTTGATGCCAGAGATTCGCTTTGAGGGGCCAGACGCGCGAGAGGATTGCGTTGGTTTCAGATGGCCCCAGAAGTAAGAGGAAGAAGGGGGAGGAATGGAATAGAATTGCACTTGGGGGGGCAAGTCCGAAGTCCAAGCTTGTCGACTATTCTGCCCCTGCTGGTTATGTGCATGCAGGGCCTGAGACCATGCAAAGGCCTGCCTGGGGGCAATGGGGAGATGACGACCCCTAGAGTGGCCCCCCCCTCAGCGGCGGCCCGATGGGTCGTCAGGCGCCCCCCCTGGTGCAAATTGGCGCTTCCGGAGTCTACGACGCCGGAGGCGACCCAGAGACCTTTGAACAGCGGGAGGAGAGGAGGGGCAGGCAGAAGCAGCAGCGGGAAGAGGAGGCAAGCAGCTAAGCTGTTTAGGTGGGGACGGCGGCTGTTGTTTTGGACCTCAAACGAAAGCTAACATGTTTCGAATGGGTTAGAAACATGTTGGGGAGACTCTGGGCTGGCCCCATGTCGTTTGGACCTTCAACGAAAGCTAACAAGCTTCTAATGGATTTAGAACATGCTGGGAAGACTCTGGGCTGGCCCCACCCCCTTGCCCTCGGCGCGGACTCTGACGTTTGATGATCATCCCCTCCTCCGCCTCATCGCCCTCGTCTCCCTCCCTGATCCTCCTCGCCCGACCTCCGAACGCCCTTCCTCATGGCCCTCCTTATCATCCCACTTCCTCGCCCCTCCCTCCTACGCTGCTGCTGGCAAAATGCCAGTGCCGCGCGGGCCGCGCTAGCGGGGCAACTCGCGCAACCCGCATCGGTGACCGAAGCTATTGTTTTTCAAAGTGAACATCGAACCAGCGTCGCACAACGCAGCGGCGGCGCCGCCTTGAGGGGGCGGGGGGTCGAGCGGGCGAGATATGGGGACGGGGGGCGCTAAGAGAGCGGGGTCCCCGACTAGGTAGACCACCGCATCGCGAGATGTGAGCGGGGCTGTCGACTGCTCGCCCCAGAGGTGGCCCCCTGGCCGCGCGCGCAAAGCGCTCCGACCCCACAGAGCGACCAGCGCGCACGGGCCTGCACCGCCACTCGAGCAGTCGAGCGCCACGGCGATTGCTCGAACCAGGGCCCGCTCACAAGCCCCTTGCGCGCGGCCCCGCCACGCTTTAAAGAGCAGCAGTGGCGGACGGGGGCGCGCGGGGAGGACGCGACACCACGGACCACGCGAATGCTGAGTCACTCCAAGATCTGACACATTCTTAAGGTTCTTAAGAATCTTAAGATTCTTAAGAATCTTAAGATTCTTAAGAATCTTAAGAACCTTAAGAATGAAAATCGTCGAAACATTGAACGAAACACTCATTCTGAATATTCTTAAGATTCTTAAGAATGTTCAGAATCATGGACTTGTAGTTCGCGTGGCCAGCGCCGCGTGGACCTCTCCGAATTCCCGAGAGCCGTCCTCGCTCGTCTCACGACTCGTCTTCCTCCTCCTACTCCTCCTCCTCCTCCTCCCTCCCCCTCCTCCCTTCTCCCTCATTTCTCCTCCTCCTCCTCCTCCTCCTCTTCCTCCTCCTCCTCCCCCTCCACCTCCCCCCCCTCCTCCTCCTCCTCCTCCTCCTCCTCCCCCTCATCATCATCATCATCATCATCCGCCCCCCGCCCCCGTCGCCCCCGTCCTCGCGCACGGGGCGCTCGAGCGACCTAGCCGCTCAGTCCTCCAGCCACGCCTTGATCTTAGCTGCGATCTTCTTGCCCTCCTTCATCTCCTCGACGAGGCCGTTCGCGTCGAAGCCCGCCTGCTTGATCTCGCTGTCGGTGAGCGGGATCCGGCTGAGGAGCTGCATCTCGAGGGCCATCACTTTGCTATCGAGCTGCTTGCACACGCCCAACTTATCCTGCAAGTCGGTCTGGAACTTCGCCCCCTTGGTGTAGGGGTTCGCCTCGGACCGCGCCAGCAGCCCCTGCCACTCCCTCGCCGTCTTGTCGAATGACGAGTGGACTTTGCGAGCATTCGCCACGGCGACCTTGTCCCCCTCGCTGGGCGGGTCCTTCTGCGGGTGCTGGGCGTCGACGCGCGGGTTCGCGGGCAGCGTGGGCGAGCTCGACTGGGTGCCGACGCCATTCCACGTTGTCGAGAACTTCTCGCAGAACTCCTTGGTCGCCCCACTCTCCTCGTCCTGCTCCTCCTTGAGTGCTCCTCGTCCGTGACCTTCACCTTCTTGGACCACCCCTCCTTGACGCACGCCACCTCCAAGTTCCAGGGGTGCTCAATCTGCGTGCTGGGAGGGGGCTCGGGGTTCGGCCTCGTGATCACCGTCCCATGAGCAATACGCTCACGAATGAGTTGCCCCCCATCTCTGTCGGCTGCAGCCTTGAACGTCATCCACTCACCCGTGGTATTGCCCTCCTTCTCGTTCGAGATCGCCCTGACTCGTTGGAGCAAGGCTGCGGGCACCGTGCCCGCCTTGGACAGGATCACGGAGTTGACGAACGCGCGCTGCTCGTCCTCGCCCTTGAGTTGCGTATCTTTCCAGAGGTCAGCGATGATCTGATTGTTGCCGAGGCGGTAGTAGAACTTGTCGTAGGTTGGCTTATCCTTCACGAGCCAGGACGAACCGTCTGCCATCCTACCAGGGGGGTTGCTGGCCTCCTCCTTGAACTTCAGCGCGGCGACGGGCGACGCCACTGCAGGTGCGGGAGGTGTTGGATCAGCCGCCGTAGCAGGGGCTGCACCAACTTCAGCAGCTGCGCCTGCCGATGGCAATGGAGGAGCCGACTTGGCAGCTGTGGCTTTCACGACCTGCTTCTGCGCTGGCCGCGCCGCCCTTGGCGGCGGCGCTGCTGGGCCCGCCCGCGAGCGCCCAAAGAGGCGCTGCACCATGCTCAGCTGCTCTCCACCGCCGCACTCTGTCTTCACGGGGGCCGCGACTGCCGCCGCCGACGTCGGGGCATCGGTTGCCGCTTCGGCCTTCATAGCTTTGGCCCGTCTCTCTGCCATGATCACTACGGGGCAGCCTGGGCAACGCGTGGATGGCAGGTTGGCCGATCAGACTAAGAAGCGGGTTTGAGCCAAAATGGTTGTAGCATCGTGGTCGTCACCATCATCACCATCATCTTTGGTGCTGACATATCCGCTCCTCCTCCTCATCATCCTCGTCTTCCCCCCCCCTCCCCCACCCCTCCTCCCCCTCCTCCCCATCCCCCTCGCAGGAGGGCCCCTGGATTCCAGATGCGGCCGACAATTTTCAGGGGTCAGCATTGGCAAGGAGCACTGGTGATATGACCCCTAAATCTCGCATCGGTAAGGGGTCGTAGCGTTTTGCCACTTTACTTGTCTTCGTGACGCATAGCGTTTTCGGGAAGTTGAGGACGAGGATGATGATGAGTAGGAGGAGGGGGAGGAGAGGATGATGCTGATGATGGTGGTGCTGAAATTGCGTTAAGCGTTAGTTTCAACATCATGCTATATACTGAGTTCGGCGGAGGGGTTCGGACGTGAATTTGAGCTGAGAGATTTGTGTGTGAGAGGAGGGCGTGCTGCGCTGGAATGTTGTTTGCTCGATCCTGGCACGTCGCCCCCATGCGCATGGAACGTGCGTGTGACAGCTCAAACCCCTGACACATTGTACGTGGATCAATGCGTCGAACATAAAACTATCACTCAAGACGCCAGGGAACGTCCACTCGAAAAGAGGCTCCACGAACTGGACCACACTGCGCAAGTTCGCAGCATGCCTCACTTCTTGCCAACGTACGCCTTCGCCTCGGCGAAGGTGGTGATGCGGCCGTTGTTGATCTCGTCCTGTAACTCTGAGATCCTCTGCTCGTAACCCTCCACCTTCTCAGAGAGGCCCACGACGTAGCCCTTCGGGCCTGACTGCATCAAGTAGGCCTCGGCAGTGCGCGTCTTGGACAGGGCCCGCACGACCATCCATCCAGGCAGCTTGATCACATCCTTGACCTTATCGGTGGGGGCCTTCGAATCCTTGGCGCACGGCTTCTTGGCATCTGGCTGCTCGGGCGGCTCGATCTTGTCGAGCTCGGGGCCTGGGCGCTTGACGCTGACGCGCCGCTTGGCGAACGTGCCCTTCGCGCCAACCTCCTCGTGGGGCACTGTCTCGAGCCTCTGGCCGCCGCGCTTCGCCGACGGGATCTCGACCTGGACCTCGGTAGAGCCTGACGCCGTGGATTTGGCCGCCCGCGTGCATGCAGGACAATTGCACACCTCGCCAACGATGGTGACGCAGTCGTCGGACCCGTAGTCGTCGTCGTCCACCTCCACGGTTCCAAGAGTGCCGACTTCATGTGCCACGTCGTTCGGCGAAGCCTCCACCTCTGTCTCTTCGGGCACGTCGGGGAAGAGGCCTGCGACGTCCGACGCCTGGATCGGGATCCCTCCAGCTGCGTCCCCGTCATCCGCAGGTACACCGAGCTCTTGCTTGGGCAGCTCGATCTTGTCCAAGAGCGCCTGCACATCAGCAGGCACGTCCGCCGAGAATCCGTCCTTCTTCATGGTGTAAAGGTGCTTGCACATTATCCTCCAAGAGTCTGCAGCACCCGCGCACGTGCTCGCCAAGGCGCTCGGGGGCAAGTCGGAACCGAAAATCTGGCGCTTGTAGTGCAGCAGGGAGAACGTAGTTGCCAAGCATGGGTGTGAAGGGAAGCCCGTGGGAGCTACATCAATCAAAACAGACAAAGGTCGAGCGTGCTTGGCAAGTGATTCTGGCGCGGGATTCAAAGACCGACCTAGCGCAGCATAAGATGCTCCATCGAACGAGAACCCTGGCTTGCGAAGCTTGGCCAACGCGTCCCACGGCTCCAGAAGAACGTTTGGGTCGAACCGCACAGTCATAGGGCGCTGAGCGCGCGCGCGGGGCGAGGGCCGTGGGCCCTGACCTTTGCTGGCAGACATATCTTCACTGGGCGCAAAGTGCGCCAAACGGCCTGAACCAAAACATCAATGGAACGGACAATGCCTCATTGGGGCCTCGGCTAGTTAGCATAAATTCGCCAACCCTTGTTGGGCCAACGGCGCGTGATGATCCCCCCGCCCAACGCAAGACCTGGAATCCAAACGACAGATAGCTGCAGTGAAACATGTTAATATGTTATAAGGTAGAAGCCCCGAACACCATAATCATAAATCATAATATGTTGGAAGATGGTGTTATTTGTTTTCGTGTTTTTTTAGTTGTCTTATTTATGTTACAAATAATGTTAAGTCCACATGTTACTTTCGACCGTTCTTAACATATCAAAACGTCATCATAATACGATGCGTATATGTTAACGCGTGTATACGCTATGTCAAGTACGTTGAATTGCGTTGAACCAGGATTTTTTTAAAAAATAGCGCTGTGCGTCTACTGGGTAGTCTGGGCGCCGCCCTCGAGGCGCTCAAGAGAGCCCCAAGAAGGGCCCAGAGGCCTGCAAGAGGCCCCCAAGACAATAGACGACGGGTCCGAGATGCCACAAGATCGCTCCAAGACGTCCAAGATGGCGCCTAGACGCCCCGAGAGGCCTCCAAGAACCCTCCCAAGAGAGCCTCCAGGGGCAAAAATTGATGATTGCCCGTTGGTTTTCTCATGATTTTGGCTTCTCCGCCTTATCGGCTTATCGGCGCTTCAAACAGCCCAAGAGGCCCCCAAGACCCCCCCAACACGGCCCAAGAGGACTCCAAGAGGGCCCCCAAACGGCTCCAGCGGGTTCCAAGATAGCCCAAGAGGCCTCCAAGATGGCCCAAGAGGCCCCCAAGACATCCCCAAGAGCGGGCCCAGACGGGGGACCCGAACGGAGATTTCGAGCTCTCGGCCCCGAGAGGTCCCCAGGATGCCCCAAGACACCCCAAGAAGCTCCCAAGAGGCCCCAAGAGACCCCCAAGAGGCCGCCAAGAGGCCCCCAAAAGGCCTAAGAGGCCCCCCCAGAGGCCGCAAAGAGGCCCCCAAGAGGCCCCAAAGAGCGCTCGATGGGGGCCGGCGGAATGAGCGAAGCGATTAAATAAAGACACACAAATGACAGGATTCACCATATTTTCTGATATTTTCTTGGTGTTCGTCTTCCACCCCACTTCCCATATTTTCCCATATTTCCTGGGGATCGACGATTCATTGTGTCTGTGTCTTTCTTTCCCTCCTGACTAATAGCCCCCCTTCTCTGTTCCACTGCTCGCTCCAACACCTCCCTGATCAGGGCGACTCGCCCGTGCATCGCCTCTGGACTGCGTCCCCCCACCTCCTGTGACTGCTCTCATTCCCCTGGGAGAGGGGGCGAGGGGGAGGAACGAAACGAATCTGCATAGTTGTGCTCCTTTGGAGCGAATCGGACCCGACCGGCTCTTCGGTTCGGAAGCCCACGCCGATGCAGCGACAGACCGCACAGTGACCTCTTGGAATCCCCAACGACCTCACCGCGAGGTTCGTCACCGCACGGTTTTGGGACCCTGGAGGCCCCAACCCGAAACATCCTCGGAGAACGACCCAAACCCCCAAACCCCCAAACCGTGACGCCACCCCGAAATCCCCACCGGCTCACCACACGCTGTGTCCACCGCGCTGTCTGGGGGGCCCTCGGAGAACGACCCAAACCCCCAAACCCCCAAACCGTGACGCCACCCCGAAATCCCCACCAGCTCAACACACGCTGTGGCCACCGCGCTGTCTGGGGGGCCCTCGGAGAACGACCCAAACCCCCCAAACCCCCAAACCGTGACGCCACCCCGAAATCCCCACCGGCTCACCACACGCTGTGGCCACCGCGC
>CAUYUJ010010435.1:211276-240636 GCA_963575745.1 Prorocentrum cordatum | reverse complement strand
ACCCCGAAATCCCCACCGGCTCACCACACGCTGTGGCCACCGCGCTGTCTGGGGGGCCCTCGGAGAACGACCCAAACCCCCAAACCCCCAAACCGTAGCGCCGCCCCGAAATCCCCACCGGCTCACCACACGCTGTGGCCACGGCGCTGTCTGGGGGGGGCCCTCGTAGAACGACCCAAACCCCTAAACCCCCAAACCGTGACGCCACCCCGAAATCCCCACCGGCTCACCACCTCGCTGTGGCCACCGCGCTGTATGGGGGGCCCCCGCGTGAACGACCCCAAACCCTTAAAACCACAAACCGTGACGCCACCCCGAAAATCCCCACGGCTCACCACACGCTGTGGCCACCGCGCTGTCTGGGGGGGGCCCTCGGAGAACGACCCAAACCCCTAAACCCCCAAACCGTGACGCCACCCCGAAATCCCCACCGGATCACCACACGCTGTGGCCACCGCGCTGTCTAGGGGGGCCCTCGGAGAGCGACCCAAACCCCCAAACCCCCAAACCGTGACGCCACCCCGAAATCCCCACCGGCTCAACACACGCTGTGGCCAGGGCGCTGTCTGGGGGGCCCTCGGAGAACGACCAAACCCCCCCAGTCCCAAAACCGTGACGCCACCACGAAATCCCACCGCTCACCACACGCTGTGGCTAACCGCGCTGTCTGGGGGGCCCTCGGAGAGCGACCCAAACCCCAAACCCCCAAACCGTGACGCCACCCCGAAATCCCCACCGGCTCAACACACGCTGTGGCCACGGCGCTGTCTGGGGGGGGGCCCTCGGAGAGCGACCCAAACCCCCAAACCCCCAAAGCGTGACGCCACCCCGAAATCCCCACCGGCTCACCACACGCTGTGGCCACCGCGCTGTCTGGGGGGGGTCCTCGGAGAGCGACCCAAACCCCCAAACTCCCGAAACGTGACGCCACCCCGGAATCCCCACCGGCTCACCACACGCTGTGGCCACCGCGCTGTCTGGGGGGGGCCCTCGGAGAACGACCCAAACCCCTAAACCCCCAAACCGTGACGCCACCCCGAAATCCCCACCGGCTCACCACACGCTGTGGCCACCGCGCTGTCTGTGGGTCCCCATGCATGCAGAGCCCCTGGCTGACAGTCCCGGGGCCAGGGCAGCGGCCCACAAACTCGGGAAATCGCCAAAGCAACGTCCGCCGTGCACGTCTCCCGACGCGCAAAGGGGCGGGGCGCGCCGAAGGACATGTCCCGCGACGGCCCGTACAGCACCAGGTACCTGCCGATGGGGGGGCTGGAGGGTCCGCCGCCGTGCCCTTCGGCACTGGAATGGGCGTGTGTTTTCGGGCCCCTGGGCCGAATCACCTACAGCCGACTCGTACCACAAGGATGCGCGGCAAGGATGCAGGGGCCTTCGAGGCCCATGTGAACGCCGTTCGAACGAGGCTGGCCAGGGGAAAGTCGCCAAGGATGGGCCGAAGGGGCGAGGATGCAAGGGGGGTACCCTTGGGAAGGCTGCCCATCCTTACTATCGGGGGCGGCCAAGAGGGGGTGTCCAAGAGGGGGGGGTGCAAATCATGGCTGGCGGCACTTGCGCGGCCCAGGGGGGGGGGCCAGGGAACGCATTGAAACAAGAAGAGGCGCCATGAAGTCTGGGGAAACATCATGGCCACCGCCATGATACCCACCCACCCCTAGTCTTCACCCCCCTCTTTGCCGCCCCCGATGCCATGCGGGTTGACTGACCGCAAGCCTCAATCCTGGATCCTGAGGGTTCCTGAGGGGCCCAACTGGGTGTGTGGGGGGGGACGCATGCGGGCGGTCTCAATGGGGGCTTCGGTGGAGCCCCCCATGGGGCCACGAAACGCTGTGCTGGGTGGGTGGAAATCCCACCAGCCCTTTGGGCGTGAGTGGTTTAGAGAGCCCGCTCTGTTCTCAACCCCCCTTCTTCCCCTTCGGGGAGAGGTTTACCCCTCCCCCTACCCCCTCCCCCTGGACCTGGACAGGGAGTCCGGGGTGGTGGCAGGGGGGTCTTTTTCGACTCCTGGGAGGGCCAAAAAACGACGACCCTCACGAGGATTCTGGTCCCGACGGGGGGGCCGAGTTTGGCCCCTCTGCTCTTCTTTGAACCAAAAATCATTGATCTTACTTCGGTTTTGGCCCCCTTTTGGCCTCCTGAGGGGGCCGCGCTCATCTTCCTTTATAGCAAAATCATTGATTTTACGAAGGTTTTGGGCTCATTTTGTCCTTCTCAGGGCGCAGCTCTCATTTGCGCTTCTGAGGAGGTCGCAAGAGGCCCCAAAAAGGCCCCAAGAGGCTCCCAGAAGGCTCCCAAGAGGCCTCCAAGAGGCCCCCCAGAGGCCCCCAAGCGGCCCCAAGAGGCCTCCAAGAGGCCCCCAAGAGGTCCCCAAGAGGCCTCAAGAGGCCCCAAGAGGCCCCCAAGAGGCTCCCCAGAGGCCCCCAAGAGGCCCCCAAGAGGCCCCAAGAGGCTCCAAGAGGCCCCCAAGAGGCCCCACGAGGAGCCCGAACGACTCACACCAGGACGAGGGGCCCGAACGACTCACACCACGAAGAGCCCGAACGACTCACACCACAAGGAGGGGCCCGAACGACTCACACCAGGACGAGGCGCCCGAACGACTCACACCACGAGGAGCCCGAACGACTCACACCACGACGAGGGCCCCGAACGACTCACACCACGAGGAGCCCGAACGACTCACACCAGGAGGAGGAGCCCGAACGACTCACACCAGGACGAAGGGCCCGAACAACTCACACCACGAGAAGCCCGAACGACTCACGCCAGGACGAAGAGCCCGAACGACTCAAACCACGACGAAGAGCCCGAACGACTCACACCAGGAAGAAGGGCCCGAACGACTCACACCAGGACGAGAGGCCCGGAGATATGCGGGGGCAGGCGGAAACACGCCTGAAAAACACGACTGTCGGCATGCTTCGCAAGAGTTGCTGTTTTGAGATGGGCTGGTGGGGATACGCGACGCGTGAAGAATGCCACATTGGGTATGTTGGGGACATGTCCTTCCAGGCCGTGGCGCGCTCCATGAAAGACGCCGCGTCCTGCTCCAGCGGGGTCCCAAGCGGCTAAATCTCTCCAGGCTCGCCGCGTGCCCCCCAGAGCTCCCCCGCGGCTCCCCGCGTGGCTTCTTCGGGCACCAGGAGGGCCCCCAGACGGGCCAAGCGAGTTCCAAGAGGCTCCCAACAGGGTCCAAAAGAGCTCCTGAAGATCGCTCCAAGACGCCCGAAACGGCCCCAAGACGGTCCAAGAGGCCTCCAAGACGCCCCCAGAAGCATCCAATGGCCTTCCCAAGAGGGCCCCGAGAGGCCAAAATCATTAATTTCCCACGGTTCTCAATGATTTCTGGGTCATCGACTTTACGAGCTCCCGACGCTCCAAGACGCCCAAGAGGATCCCAGGACAGACTCAAGACGGCCCAAGAGGCCCCCAGTAGAGCCCCAGAGGGCTCCCAGACGGCCCCGACGGCCCCAGAGGCGTCCAAGACGGCCCAAAGACACCCCAAAGAAAGATCCAAGCGGGGGAACACGAACCGGAAAACCGAATCTTCCGCCCCAGAAGGCTCTGAGGAGGCCCCAAGGGGCACCCAAGAGGCCCCAGGGGACCCCCAAGGGGCCCCGAAGACGCCCCAAACGGCCCCCCAGAGGAAAAGCACCCTGGGGCTCCCTCAGAGGCATCACAAAGGCCCCCCGTCCACAACCTTGACACGGTGGCAGGATCCAGCAGCATCAAACTGAGAATTCGGATCGACTCAATACGTGCGTCGGATCAGGCCGAGTCGGCGCGGAATCCGAATCCAGTTTGATCGTCTGCGCGGGGATGCACAAAAAATAAAAACGCATCGGATTGTCGGAATGTAAAAATCGAATGGGATCGGACCATGCGATGGCACACAACTTACGACCCAGGTCTCAGCACACCCCCAGAGATGCGACGACGCAAAACAAACATGCAAACTCGTGAACTCTCACAACCAGAGCCCCGGACACCACCATGTATACTGCATGTTTCGAGACGGGTCGATGTGGGAGGGCCCCGGGGGCCAGAATTGTGCGAACACGCCCGGCTCTAATAAATTGCGACGCCGCGATCTCGGGGTGTGCAGCAACTCCCAGGAGTGGAGGCCGGGTGTCTTTTTTTCCTGGCCCGTTCGCGCCCTTCCGCGCCACGGGCACTCCTCCGAAACGCCTCGGCGGGCCGCCACAAAAAAGACGGCGGGCGGCGCCTGGCCGCTCCTGCGCTGTGCCTCCCCACCCCTCCCCCCCTCTCGGGTAGAGGATCGACTGCTGCAGAATCGATGTGCCTCTAAACTTGTCTTCTCGCCGAGCCCCCCGAAAGAATCCATCGAATGCCCCGTAAACCTACCGGCATCGCCCCCCACCCTCCCCCGCCCCCCTTCGGCCAGCTCAATTCCTCCTCCGAGACGGAACAGTCTACGCACCTTTTTCTGAGATCCGGCGAAGAAATGTCTGGGGTACATCGATTCTGCAGTCGATCCCCTACTCTGAGGGGCAACGATAGGGAGGGACTGGCATAGGGGAAAAACATCGACCTGCAAGCGGCGATACATCGCCGATAGGTCGGCGATAGGCCCCTGACAGCGAATCCGCACCTTCCTGGGCGGGGTGGGGCCATCGGACCCCTATCGGCGATCCATGGGCGATTGGGGGTCGATGCAGCCCCCCCTTAGAGGAAAGAGAACTATGCACATACACCGATTCTGGCCAGGCCCATGCTGAGCCCAGGATCGGTGCATACGCTCTCCTGCCTTGGCCAGGAAGGCATATGCACCGATCCTGGCTCAAGGATGGGCCTTGCCAGGATCGGTGCATGTGCATGGTTCTCTTCGCCCGACCCCTTAAGGCCTATCCCCCCCTGCCGTTGCCGCTGCTGCTCGACAGGACCGGGCGCGCCGAGGAGCGCGGCAGAGGAAGAGAGAAGAGCCTCCCGAGCGAAGTGAACCCCACCCTCCCCCTCAGAAATAGTGGGGGGTAGGGGTAGGGTTCGCATGTGGCCCCCTAGGGGGGGGCACGGCGCAGCACGGTCCCCGAGGCAGGCGCGCGCGCGGCCGGGCGAGGCCAGCCTGGCCCCGCGGGGCCCGGACCCAGCCGGAGGACGCGCGGAGTAACGGGGCCCAGGAGATCGCGCAGATCCGCGGGCCCGGGCGGCGTGTGCGGGGCGCTGTCGTCGTCGTCGTCGTCGTCGTCGTCGTCGTCGTCGTCGCCGTCGTCGTCGTCGCCAGTGCCAAGGAACTCCGGGAAGCGAGCAGAGGCAAGAACCGCGGAAAAGACACGTCGCAGTCAAGTCGATTCCCCTCCATGTTCCCCTCCCTGGTTGAACCGATCTTAGACGAGCGCGTTCCACTACTCGCAAAAGAACTACTCGCAAATGGCCTGGATCCGCCGCGGGGGATTTACGGAGGATGCAGACGTATGCAGAGGTCTCACACGCATGCAGACGTATGGTTTTTCGGACGTTTGCGAGCAGGCACTCTGCGAGTAGTGGAACGCGCTCGGCGAAATCTGAGGGAACAGGTGACGCCTGGCCGGGGCGCGGGAGGGCCCGCTGCCTGGCCGCTGTCTGTGAAGGGGAACTGGGGCACACAAATAAATACATACAAATGACCAAACTCCACATGTTTTCCAATATTTTTCTGGGGTTTTGCCTTCTCCCCCACTTCCCATATTTTGCCATATTTTCCTGGAGGTCGACAGTTACTTGTGTCTGTGTGTTTTTTCCCCCTCCTGAGTCCGACCCGGCGCGCGGGGAGACCCGCTGCCCCGCCGCCGCCGCCGGGCACGCCGCGGCAGGAGCTCGCGACGCGCGGGCCTACCCGCGAGCGAGCGAGCTCCGCTGCCAAGCTCGAGCCCCCCCCCTCTCATAAAACGACGCGAAGATCGGGACAAAATCGGATCGGGATAACTCGAAATCTCTGAGAATCGGCTGGTTTGGAGGACGTATTGGGCGCCGCGGCCGCTCCAGAGCGTTCCGGAACGCTCTGAGAGCGCTCCGGAACGCTCTGGAGCGATTTATCCCGATCCTAGCCCTGTTTTATCTCATGTGGAAGGGTAGAAGAGACGATACAAAAGAAGCAACAATGTGATAGTGCTGCAATTTTTCCTCGCCCCGTGTACTGAATCTCTTCATCTCAGGTGCATTCACCAACCCACACGTGTGTGCGCCCTCCTGCCAGGGCTTGAGCACCGGCCTAAACCAGTGAACAACACCTGAGCCTTGAGCCAGCGTGGTTAGGAGGCAACTACTGGGAGGTCTTCGTCGGAAGGGTCAAGGAGGATTCAGCCCCAATGGGGCGCTGGTACGCCAAATTGGGCCTCGCATTCAGCGGGATTCAGCCGGATTGGGCGGGATTGAGCCAGATTAAGCGGGATTAAGCGGGATTAGACCAGGTTAAGCCGGATTTCGGACCAGGGCGAAATCAGAATTTGACCTCCCAGGAGTTGCATCCGAGAAGAAGGACCAGGGGCTTTTTTCGGAGAGACGTAAGATTCGGGTACGGGAAACTCGGGTTGGCCCGACGGATCCACCATGAAGGATGACGAGACCCGATCTGAAACTTTGCCGCGAGCTCCCCTTGCAAACGTCCCAGGGAAATTGGACCGTCAAAATCCAGGACGCGGTCGTCAAAAAACATCGGCAAACCCGAATTCCAGCTTACTCGAGTCTTACGTTGCCTCGATTTGTCCTTAGAGCCGAACAGAGGGCTACAGGATTTCGGGTTCACCTCCGAACAGTTCAAATTATAGTTTCTGCTTCGCACACACAGACATACACACATACATACACACACTTATATATACATATATATATGTATATATATATATATATAATGTGAAGATGCATACATAAGAAAGAAGAAACAAACACGCATGCTTGCTTAGCACTTTAGCAGGTCTATGTCCTGCCGCACGTGTGGCACATCAGGGCATCTCGGCAAAAATCTTGTGATCGGCTTCTCCTGGGATCGGCTTCTCCTGCCGAATCCTTTTCCAACGGCCACGAGGCCCGGGAATGGACCCCGAGGCCGAATCTAGCGATTATAGGGGGCAAACAAGCCTACCTCGCTTTTGACCACCCTCGCTTCCAAGAGATACCAAGCGATGCCAAATTATGGCCTGTACTGGTCAGGCCGCTTGACGAGGGGGCGCGTGGTATGGCTTGGTTTTGCCCGGAAGCGAAAGCGGGGTAGGGCACTCACGCTCTGCGATTAGCGAAACACCTCCTGGCATGATTTCTGTTGCCACTGCTCGAGGGGGTCCAGGCAGGCACCTGCAGGTCTCCGGCCTCCCCCCTGCCTCCCGGGCCGGCGGGCGGCCCCCGGCGCCCCCCCTGATGGGCACGTTTTCCACCACCACCACCACCAGAAGTTGGAGGGGAGGAGGAGGAGGAGGAGGAGGAGGAGGAGGAGGAGGAGGAGCAGGAGGAGGAGGAGGAGGAGGAGGAGGAGCAGGAGGAGGAGGAGGAGGAGGAGGAGGAGGAGGAGGCGGAGGCGGAGGCGGAGGAGGTGGACCCCTCCAACGTATGGTGGTGGTGAGGGTGGAAAACGGGCCCCTCGCTCCCTCCCCCCGCGCCTCTGCAGCTCGCTCGTCACCGTGACGCCCAGGCCTCTCGCCGGGCGGAGGCCCCCGCGCGCGGCGGCGCGGGGAGGGGGGATGCCGACATGAGCTTTGGGCCGGGCGTGTCCTCCTCCTACAGGCGGATGCTGGACGACAAAGTTTGGAAGCATTCCACACACAAAACCCGCAAGAAGGTCAGGAAAGCTGGTGGAAAACAGCACCCCGAGATGTTCTGTTCTTGGGCTGCTTTGGGATGTTCCTCCTGTAGAGGCACAGGCCCAGCCTCAGATTGGTTGGCGGCTCGCAGAGGGGGGTTAGGTTAGGAGGATGTGGGGGGGCTTCTCAGAGGGAGGCTGCCTCTCAGCAGGCGCAGGGGCCCTGCAGCTTCAGACGAGGCCCGCGCCTCCCCGAACATCGGGGCGGATGGGAGCATCGGCGCGGTCGAGCGGTCCGGGTGGGCCAAAGTCAGGTCGGGTCCTCCTAGAGGCGGATTCTGGAAGAGAAATAAAACATGCACAACAAAAACAATTACTCCAGAGTCGTCAAACAATAGTCAAAGCATCGGCTCCAGACAATTGGTTGGACTGCTTGTGAATATTCTTCCTGTAGAGGGACATGCCCGACTCAGGGCCAAGGCGGCGGCGCGGCCAGGCGGAGACACGCGCGGATCCTGGCCACCGGGGCCTCCTCGTCCTCCTCCTTCTCCTCCTCCTCCTCCTCCTCCTCCTCCCCCTCCCCCGGATACAGCCCATGAACTCATGGGCATAAGCGACCCTCTTCAACTGCCGGGAGCACCCCGTGACAGGGGCTGAGTATGCCGCTCTTCTGCTGAAGGGAGGGGACGGCAAATAATTAAGAAGGGTGAGACTGGCGAGGAAGAGTCGGAAGAGTGAGGAGGGGAAGGGAGAAAGCGAGGAAACGGGGAAAACCATGGTGATGAGTGGTGACGATGGCGATGCGGATGAAGACGGAGAGAAGGGACTGGACGAGAAGGAAAGGATACCGACGGATACAACACTGAGGAAACACGGACATATTTGAACACTGCGGGCCTCCCCCCAGCAATCCGCAAACTTGGGAGGCAAATCTTGGGAACCCCTCGTGGGAACGACTAAAGACGATTGAGCCCAGCCATTGGGCAATAACCAGCATAATACAACAATACCAAGCTGGAACAAGCCAGCTTGGGCAAGGCTGTAGACCAAACGAACTACGAACTACTGACTCCGATGCGGAACGGAACCTCCCGGAAGCTGCAGCTCACCGTCGGCGGTGAACCCGCGACGAGGTGCCCGTGTTCGCCGGCGTAGTGCGAGGGGGGGGCCTTCTGAGCAGGCGCGGGGCTTCTCAGAAAGGGCCCCGGGGCCTCTACGAAGCCTCCGTAGAAGCTGGGAGGGCTTCTAAGAAGGCCCCCGCCTTCTGCGAAACCCCCCGCCTTTTCGGAAGGCCGCCCCCCTCGCTTCACCCCCCCGCCGCGGCCGCTGAGCTCGTGGCGTTCGGGGCACGGCGCGGGTCCCCGGCGGCTCTTCGAGACGGTTCGGGCACCCTCCAGAAGACTCTGGGCGAGGCGCAGCTGCCAGAGAAAGCATACCCGGGCTGGAGATCCGCCAAGACCCGTCGAGAGCGCACGAGAGGCGAGGGGGAGTGCGCGCCACCAACGGGTTGCACCACGAGGGGGGGGGCGGCGAGGAGGAGCTGCCAGGGGTGAACGGGCGAAGAAGGGTAGAAAACAAACTCTTTCCCTGTCGGGGGCGCCTGTCCCTGGGCGGCTGGAAAGTCTATGCCCCTTCGGTGCCACCGTAAGGGTATAAACTTTCCAGCCGCCCAGGGACAGGCGCCCCCGACGGCGAAAACGTTTGTGTTATACCGCTCTTCGCCCGTTAAAGGGGGGGGCGCGCGCCTCGCAGCTCGGCCGTGAAGGCCTCGTCGGGCAGCGCGCCGCGCTCCCACCGGGCGTACACCTGCGCCCGCGGGTGCCGCGTGCGGGGGGGGGGGGGGGGGGGGGCGGGTGCCGCGGTGTCGCCCGCGCGGGGGCCAAGACATCGGGGGAGGGGCCCCAGGACACACAAATAAATACACACAAATCGAAAGATTCCCCATAGTTTGCCATATTTTCTGGGTGTCTGCCTTCCCCCTCACTTCCCATATTTTCCCCATATTTTTTCCCGGGGAATCGAGGATTAATTGTGTCTGTGTGTTTTTTCCTCTCCTGAATCTGGGGAGGCAGCTCCTGGGATGCGAGGCGGGGCTCTGTCCAGAACCGCCGCCCAGGGGGATCAATATTCGGGGGCCTCGGCAGGCGGCGGATGTGGATGCCTTCGCCCCCCTGCCGGAGCCTGATGGTATACCTGCACGGCCACCCTTCGGATGATGAGGAGGTTGAGGGGTGGGGGGGGGAAAAACCAACTGCTGGCAAATGCGATGGGTGTGATGATGACGATGCTGCGCTGCGAAGCAGTGCCACAATCGCTCTCACAAACGATCTCGCTTTCGATCTCACTATCCATCTCACTATCGGCTCCTCGATCGATCTCACTGTAGATTCCGCTATCAATCTCGCAACCAGTGTCACAATCAACCTCAATATCGATCTCATTTCGATGTATTAACCCATCCCGTTCTGGCGATCGCATTATCGATCTCCCTATCGACTTCACTATCGATACCAAGGTGGGACCCCCGGCCACCGCCAGCCCACTGGATGAATCCCCGCCTCGGATGGGATGCTCCCCGGCGCTCGCTGCCTCTGGCCCTCCGCTGCCAGTGCAGCCTAGTTCCTGGCTGTGGGCGTTGGCGCCGCCAGCGCCCCGACCCAAATTAGGACAATAATAATCTATTGACACAACGTGCTATTGAGACGTTCCGGAGATTCCGGGATTTCTAACAGCCTTCGCGGGGGGTACACTTTGCGTCGAGTATTGACTACTCTGGCTGGCGGCGCTGGTCGGTCACCCATTCTCCATCGAGTGGTCGCCCGCAAGGAGCTATTTTGCAGTTGCTGACCCCCCTTCTCGTTGCCGAGCGCGGGGGGGACGCTGGCGCACCGTCCCGTCGCCCGCCGCCGCGCACCGCGCGCCTCGGCGGATTTCCAAAGACCTGGCAAAGCAAATCATGCGCGACTCTGGAAAAACTCCCGGGGGTTAAAGATGAACACATCTGGGAACGTTTTTGAACATGTCCGGCCTATTTTTTGAAAAATACCAGAATCGTTTTTGAAAATTTCCGGGGTCGGTTTTGAAAATTCCAAAATCCATTTTGAAAAATTCCAGATTTCAGAATTCTTCAGATGCCCTGCGTGGCGGGCGCATTCCACCCCTCAGATTTTTTTTTTTATTATTAAAAAAAAAAAATTCGGGGCTCCTTTTTGAAAATTCCGGAACCGCTTGCGCCAAAAAATGCGGAATTGTTTTCTGACGCATTCTGCAATCCAGAAATAATGTCCGGGCGGTCTGACGGGCGAGGCCGGCTGATTCACGCGCCGCGCCGCGCGCGATTGGGCGCAGCGCGCGCCGCGCGTTGCGCCCGCGAACAGCACTCGAAGGGGCTACCTCGAAAACAGCGCCATGGCAGCTGCGACTCGCGGACTCCCCAAGAGCAACACAGCATGCAGCTCGGAATCTTCGAGGGCGCTCCGATGCGCGAAACATGCACCGCAAACATCGCGCAAAGAACCTGCGCGACGGAATGCGCTCGACCATTCGTCCCTGGAGCCCGCGCGGAAGAACAGGAAAACCTGGAAATCTGGAAAACTATCAATATCAATACTTCATGCTCCTCTGACGAATCTCTGGGAGGGGACTCCTGGGAACCTTTCGTCAGAGCCTTCTGGGAACGATTTAAGGCCCATGAGACCGCACTGCGGGGCGAGTATGCGCCGATCCAGGCCATACGAGCAAGACGGATGCATGATGTAGGAACAAGGGAAGACGGCACCGACACCACCAGGGCGAACAGCTGCGAGGAGGCAAGGGGGGTCTCCCTGGTGGTGTGGTCCCCCCCCCTCTCGCTCGAGGCATCCCCAGCCTCCACCTCGGGGAGACACGGTGGACCTCCTCGCTTTAGGTGCGCCCCCATGGTGGCTCTGGTGCCGCTTCCCTTCCCTCCGATGGTGCGGACACCTTCGGACGAGGGTCCACTGGGACTCTCCGAGAGCCGGCGGGTCTGGATCGTGCAGCGGCGAGGTATCGGGCACGGCGCCTTCGCTCCAGAGCCCCCCCCCGAACGCTCTGGCATCGTCCAGGAACGCTCGGGGACTCTCCTTCGTCATCCTGCCTGGGACCCTGTCTGCCTTGAATCGGGCAGCGGATTAAGCGTATTAAGCCAGATCAGCTCAGCTCCCCAGGAATTGGAGGGGAGGCAAGCGGCGGGGGTCATGACGAAGACTGCACGCGGACACGCCGTGTCGACCTTGGCCACCGTCGATCCTGGTCAGGCGTTAAGCCGTGGATCCTCCTCGCGAATGGGCGACAGCTGGCGTGCACCAGGAGCCCTCCTCCTCCTCCTCCTCCTCCTCCTCCTCCTCGTCCTCCTCCTACCCTCCGCTTCCTCCTCCTCCTCCTCCTCCTCCGCCTGCTCCTCCATCTCCTCCTCCGCCTCCTTCTCCTCCTCCTCCTCCTCCTCCTCCCGCAGATCGGCCATTTCCCGCGTTACGGCCGTAGCACGGGCGAGCACAACCTCACGGACAAGCAAGTCCGCGAGATCATCTCGGCGACACCAGAATCGAGACGCTGGTCAGGCAGCGACGCTTGACATGTCTGTTTCAGCTGGTCTGCCTCCCGTCCCCAGGGCTCCTGGCATTGCTTCGCCCGGCGGGGAAGCACGCGCTGCCGTTGGCGGCCCTTGCTGCCAACGACCTGGAGTGGCTCGCAGGCGTGCAGCCTGGACTGGCAAGCCTCGGACCACCCTGAGCGCGGTGGCGCAGCTGGCAAGCATCAATGCTTTACCACAGGGGGTGGTGGAAAGAGCTTGCGAGGCGACCGCGGTGCAGCCTTAGTACCCTTCCGGCTGCAGGCATTGCGGTGTGTGACGATCTGGCGGTTGCTGGAGACGACGTACCGCCCGGGATCCAGCGTCCTTTGTACCCTCGTGATGCGTGTCGCAATTTAGATGCGCCGAGAGCGCTAGCGGTGCACATGCACCGCTGCCACGGCCACGTGCGGCAAGCCAGGCAGCATATCACAGGCACGCGCTGCCCGGCATGTGGAACAGAATTTCGTTTGCGGGAGAGGGTGGCGCATCTCTTGCGGCACTCGTCCAAACACTGCAAGCAAGTGATGGTAGACGGCGCGCCGCAGAGATGCAGTGACCGTGAAATCCAAGCGGCCGAAGAGAGTGCCAAGATGGTGCGAGAGTCGGCCGACTACCAGCGGCTTCGCAAGTGCAGGTGCCGGCCACCACTGACACCACAGGGTGGTCATGTGGTCAGTGTGCTGCGCATGTGTGCTGATGTCCCACTGATGTGCAATGTGGTTGCACGCTCCTCCTCCTCCTCCTCCTCCCTCTTCTTCGTCCTCCTCCTCCTCCTCCTCCTCCTCCT
Organism: Prorocentrum cordatum; assembly: GCA_963575745.1. NCBI lineage: Eukaryota > Dinophyceae > Prorocentrales > Prorocentraceae > Prorocentrum > Prorocentrum cordatum. The sequence continues at coordinate 227,511 of CAUYUJ010010435.1, read as the reverse complement.
CCTCCTCATCTCCCATCTTCTCCTCCTCCTCCTCCTCCTCCTCCTCCTCCACCTCCTCCTCCTCCTCCTCCCCTCCTCCCCCCCTCCTCCTCCCCCCCCTCCTCCCCCTCCTTCTCCTCCCTCCTGGTCGTGGTCCCCGCGCTTCCGCCCTCGAGACACGGCAGCCCCGCGCCCTCGGCCCGAGCCAGCTCCCCCCCCCCCCCGGGGCGTGGGCGTCGGGCCGCGCCGCCCGACCGCACGCGGCGGCTCCCCAAGAAGCCCCCGCGCCGCGGCTTAGGTCGGGCGTGTCCTCCTGCGGGCGGATCTTGGAGGGAAAATGGCACATTTTCCCTCCAAGATCCGCTGGCATATCAGCGGTGGCACAGTTTCTTGTAGTTTCATGTTGTTCCCATCCTCGCTGTATGATTTCACACATATGAGCGACGACCAGAGGCTTTTTACAATTTCATGTGGTTTCATGTTGTTTTATGTTTCATGTTGTTTGAGGTGTCTTGCAATGTGTCGTGTAGTCCTATACAAATGTGGTCAATCCGGGCCCCTCAAAAAAATGGGAGGTGATCAAAGATGCTCAAAGATAGTCCAACAGTGCTCGAAATATCGTCCCCACGCAATTTTTTGGAGTACGTTTGAACCTTCCTCCTGTAGAGGGACAGGCCACACTTAAGCCGAGGCAGGCCCCGCTGCTCTCCGACGCTCGCGCGCTCGCTCATCGCGGCGGCGGCGCACAAGGGGGCACAGGGGGGGGGTACAATCGGACTTGACTGGACAGGACATGCGAGAGGACACAATATCCTCCCGAGGGCCACATCGCCATATAGGAATGCAGGAGGCAGGGGTCGCGAGACACAGGGCGCAAAGGTACCTTGATTTGGCAGGACCAACCTACTAATCCTGTTTCTTCTTATCATTTTTCTTTTTCTTCTTCTCCTTATTATTCTTCTTTTTTGCTCCAGGCGCCGGGCATGTCTGGGCTCTCTCGCCCCCCAGCCGGGCGCGAGAAGACAAGGGGGGCAAGAGGAGAAGGAGGGCAGGCGAAGGAGGCGGAGGCGGAGGCGGAGGCGGAGGCGGAGGAGGCGGAGGCGGAGGCGGAGGAGGCGGAGGCGGAGGAGGAGGAGGAGGAGGTGGAGACGAGAGGAGTAGGCGAGCACCGACCTCCCCGCCTTGCCGGCACGGCGCAGGCGGCCGCGCCGGGCGAGGCCGCGACGGGCGCCGCCGCCAGCCCGCGGCGAAGGCGCCCCGGGCTCACGGCGGGACCCAGGCGGGCAGAGGCCCCAGCGCGGGCCTCGCGCTGGCCGGCCTCGCGGGCCAACTGGGCCGGCAGCGCGCCGCTCTTGCCGCGGCGCGCTCCCGGAAGGCGAGCTCGGGCCGCGCGGGCATGCGGACGTGATGGGCCCATCTTCCACCACCACCACCACCATAGGTAGGACGAAGAGGAGGATGAGGAGGAGGAGGAGGAGGAGGAGGAGGCCCTCCCCGTCCTGACTGTGCGTGGTACTGGTGGTGGGACATTGGCCCATCAGGACGGGCGCCTCCTCCGCTCGCAGGGCGCCCAGGTCCAAGAGCGCCCCCCGGGCGCTCGGGCACAGCTCTGGCTCCGCTTCCGCGGCGCGGCCTCGCACGCCCGCCTGGCTCCGCGGGCGGCGCGGCTCCTCCGCGAGGAGCGGCTGCCGCCTCCGGGGCGACGGCGCTGCCGCCGTGCTCGACGGCGCCGCCGCCGCGGGGCAGCGGGCGCCAACGGCCTGCTCGCCCGGCTCGCGCCCGCGGCGCCCCCGCGCGGGCCCAGGGCGGCCCGCGGCGCGGAGGTCGGCCAGGAGGCGCCGCGTGCGCGGGTCCAGCAGCGCCGGCGGCGCGGGGGGCGCCAGCTCGCGCGGCGCGGGGCCAGCGGGGTCTCGGCGGGCGCCCCCGCGGGAGCCCAGGGCGGCGCGCGACGATTTGAGGACGAACTCGGGGACCTGCTCCCACGGGTCCGCGACCAGGCCCACGGCGCAACGCTCGGCAGCCCACGCTCCACTGGGCTCCCGAGCGTGCCACTCGCGCCGCGGCGTCGCTCGCGGGGCGCCGGGCGGGTCTTCGCGGCCCATGCGCGCGCGGGCGCGGCTCGGCGGCTTGAGCCAGAATGGTATGGAGGTCGACCATCTAATCAGGGCCGACTGTAGGGGGAGGGGGGAAAGCGTCTTGAAAGAGAGGCCCGTTCTTAGAAGGCGCCAGCCCTTCATCTACAGGCCAGGCCCGCCTCTTGTAAGAAGGAAGGATGCTAGCCAAGAAGCCTTCCTCCCTCCACCCCCCTCTCTGCGTGGCTGAACTTCGCCCCGCGGAGCCCCGCACCAAGGCCGATGCCGCCCGCGACGGCAACGCGATTGGACACCGACCGAGCCGGCAGCTAAACTGAGGCTGGCGAGCCGCGGGCAGCGAACCGAATCGGCCGAAGGCGGCCGACTGCGACGCAGCCAAAATCGACCGAACCGCGGACACCCCCGTACCCCCTCGTCGTCTCCGTGTCGTTGCCTCGCTCCGCCGCTGGGCTCCGCATCGCTGGCAAGAGAAGACAATCGCCAGTGCCTGACACCCCTGACCTTCCCAAATGCTGGAAAGACCTGCTTGTAGGCGTGAGCACGCTGACCAGGAAAGCGCCACAATCCCTCCCCTGGCATCGTAAAGGATGCTCTGTCGTCTTGGTCTGCCGTGCAGGTCTGCCGCGGTGTGCGTGCGCGCTTGCGCACGGATGTGAACATGTGTCTGGTGTATGAGCGTGTGCGAGAAGTGGACAAGCTTTGCGTGATAAGTGTGTGTGCGCGCGTGTTTTGTGTGCGTGTGTGTTTTGTGTGCGTGTGTGCGTGCTGCTATTGTGTTTGTCGCGTCGGAATGCTACGCTAGATGTCTGCGTGGTGCGTGTGATGCGTGTGTTGTGTGCGCGCGGTGCGCGGCGCGTGTTGTGTGGCTTGTCTTGTGCCTTCATCTTTCGTCTTTACTCCTGCTTTTCTCCGACTGCGCCTTAGATCAACTACATATTCCTCCCTCCTGCTTCCTGTGGAAACCTGTTCGCCAAACTGCTAAATATCACGCCTGAAATCTCTCCTTCGCCGCCGTCCGGTACGATGGCCAAGGCACAAGCACAAGCTACATGGCCACCTCGCCCGCGGCCTCGGAAACGACTGCTCAACAACCCTCGTCATCTGGCGCGCGCGTGAACATGACCGCCGTCGCGTCGCCTCTATGTCGAGTGTCCCACTGAGCGGGACGTTTGCTGCCTGGCCTGGTAATCAGCAAAACCACTTCTCTTCTCCCCTCGCCAATGTCTCGTTCATCCTCCTCCATCTCGCCATCGCCCTCCTACTCCGCCTTGCACTCTACCTCCTTCGCGTGACAAGGTGGAGGACAAGGACGAGGTGGACGATGCATTATGACGACGAGGACGAGGTCATCGTCCTTGCCGTCCTCTTCCTTTCCTCCTGTTCCCCACAGATGCGAGGTCGTATGTTTGTCAATGCGGGGTCCACAGAAGTCCTGACCCTTTCCCAAGGTTGGCTTCGAAGGCCTCGGAGCCCGGGGACGGCCCCGGAAGACTGCGAAGGGCGAAACACCCTCGGCCCGATCTTTGCCAAGGCGTTGGCTGCCTGCGCCCCTGGGGCCAGGGGAGCCCGGAGCCAAGAGGTCCGTCGGAGGGTCCGGGGCCGCCGAGCGCGTTCCCGGCTCCACGTGTCCCCGGGTGTCCGCGCCATCTCGGGGCTCTGGAGGCCGCGGGGGCCTCGGCGACACCTTGGGGGCAGCTCGGGCCAACGGCGCCGCTCCACGGGGGGGCATGCCAGCCCCGCCCCCCTCGGCTTGTGGCGTGGGGCGCACAGGCACGGGGTCCCAGCGCGGGGACATGGGCGCCTCCATCCTCGCCAGGGGTGCTTCGAATCACAGTGCTACTGGATCACAGAGGTGCGCGGTCAGGGTGCAGGGCCCTTGCACGACGAATGTTGAGCCGAAGTTGGCGGCCAATGGCCCATGGCTGAAGGCTAGGATGGGCCGAGATGCGCTGATGCAAAAGTACAATTGGGAAACTCCTGATCCTCATAATGCGGTTTGACTGTAGCCCCTGGCGGTGAATCCCGAATTCCCCTTCTTATCTGAGCGGCTGGTTTTTTGTTGGGGGGAACTTACAGGCTGAAGCGAAAATAACAACCAATGTAAACGGAAACTTTCGACGGTCCGCGCGAATGTCTTGGACCGACACTGGGCAACCCTACCTGGCGCGCGGAACGCGCCTGCGGCGGCGCCGGAGGCGCCGCCACGGGGTTACAGTACCAATGCAAGAAATCCGCGCGGACCTCCGAGAAATTTCTGTTTACGCAATGTCTGGTGCTTCTCGAACGAGCACCAGGCAAGGCCGCACCGGGCGCACTTTTGAGCGGCATGCCTCACGGGCCACTCGTCACATCTCATTAGCCGGCGGCAGGGCAGAGATCGCGCATCAGTGCGACGAAAGAGGCTGCGTATTTGAGACTCAGGGGAGTTTACTTGAATGGCATTTCCCCCCCTTCCCCTCGGCCGTCTTTTCAAGCAGCGCTAGGCCGACGAGGCGTGCAAGTGAACAAGTCCAAATTCCCTTTCGGGCCTTGCCACGCCCCGATCCCACATACATGCAAGTAAACTTGCCAGAATCTACAGATGAGGACTGAGGATACAGCTACGTCACAGCAGGAATGGGGACAAACTCGGATTTGTATAAGTCGGGCTTCTCCGAGACTCAGCGGACCTGGAGGATGTATCGGGCGCAACGGCCGTTCCAGAGCGCTCTGGAACGGTATGTCCTCATCCTGAGCATGCCCCGATCGGGCCAGACGGGAAAGAGGGGATGCCAGAGTAGGGCGGGGTCGCGAAGCAGCTCACGTAGCCGACTTCTCAGGCGCCTTCCAGCGCCAGAAGCGCCCATATGTCGAGGAACGCGCCCAGCTGCGGAGCCGGAACCAGCTGCACGCAGCAATTATTGCCACCCCCCTTCCCCCCCCTGTCTGAATCCCCTCTCGTCTGCCCCGAGCATATCGAAGGCGTTGCCAAAGCTGAGACTGGCCGCCCTGCCCTCATTAGAGGAGCAGGCGGCGGCACCGACATAGACCTTCGGGAAGGTCCCCGCGGATTTCTTTCGGCGGCGCGCCTCGGGGGGAAGTGAGAAGGGGCGGGCCTTCTCAGCAGGCTCGGACGACCCCTTGCCCTTTGAAAATTGTCCCATAGCCTTCTCCGAAGACGCAGGAACACTCCTCAGGAGGCCAGAGCGCATCTGAGAAGCCCCGCCGCGCTCCGCGAAGGCCTTCTCCTTCTGACTTCCCCCCCCCTCGCTCGCCGCGGATTTCTTGGACAGGCCGCTGGAGCCCGCCCCCCCTTTTGAGCAGGGACCGACCGTCCCGGCATTCCTATAAACATACCACGACAGGTTCTTAGAACCCGGAAATGTCCGAAGAACAAAAGAAATGTTCTTGGAACATAAGCCTGATGTGCTAAAACAACACGATCCCAGCCAGAAATGTTCGAAGAACATTTCGTGGAAACCACAGAAAGGTTCTCAGAACGTGGTTTGGTGGGGCTATAGGCGAGCCGGGGCGCTTCGCCACTGCTCGACCTCGGCGCTCCTCGCCCCTCGCGCCGAGTGGGGAGGGGCTCCGCCGCCGGCCCGAGGAGCCCGCGCGGAGCTCCGAGGATGGCAGGCTCGCGCGCGGCAGCTCACCACGCCTGGGGCGCGGCCAGCTCCGCCGTGCTCTGCACGACGGGGCAGAGGCACCTCCCTCCGCCCCGGGGTGCCGTGGCGCCCCGTCCCTCCGCCCCCTCCTCTGTCCCACCCCCCTCCCTCCACCGCCTCCGCCGCCCACCTCCCCCCTCCCTCCACCGCCTCCACCGCGTCCCCGCCACGCCCACCTCTTCTTAGCCAGGCCGCCGAGCGCACACCCGCTCGTGGCGATAAACCCCCCGCCCGCCTCCCCCCTCCATCCACCGCCTCCGCCCCCTCCTCCGTCCCCTCCCTCCCTGCATCCGTGGGCGGAGCTTCAGCACGTCCACCGCCCCGGGAGCCCAGGTCCCAGGACCCCAGGGGGCCAGTGGATATGGGAGCCGAGGTCCCAGGACCCCAAGGGGGCGGTGGATAGGGATACCTCTGGGTCTGACGTGCTCGAGAATATCCGTAGGCGCCACCGTGGCGTAAGAAAGGAATGTCGTGTTCTCAAGTCCGCTCGCATTCTCCGTGCTGAGCATTGCAGGTTGTGCGTGCTATTCTCGGTGCCCATAGCCTGGATTCCCCCAACTCACTGGCGTTTCCAAGCGCTCCCAGGGCTTACCCCTGCTCCCCGCTCAGGCAAACGGTGGGAACGGCAAAAAGGAAGGTAGAAAGCAAAGGTGAGGAGGCTGCCTCACGGGTAACTCGTCACAGCTCATGAAGTAGCCAGCGGCAGGGCAACGATCGACCATCGGTGCGACGAAAGAGGCTGCGTTCTTGTGACTCAGGGGAGTTTACTTGCGTGGTATTTCCCCCCCTTCCCCTCGGCCATCTTTTCAAACAACGCTGGGCCGAAGAGGCGTGCAAATAAACCCTGATTTTCGGGGGGGGGGGGCGCGAAGCAGCTCACGTAGCCGGCTTTTCAGGCGCCTCCTGGCGCCATAGGCGCCCATTTACTATAGAGGAAAGCGCCCAGCGGTGATGCCGGAACCAGCTGCACGCGCAGTAATTGTTGCCAGGCCCGTTTCATAATCCCCTCTCGTCTGCCCCGAGTATATCGAAGGCGTTGCCGAAGCAGAGACTGGCCGCCCTGCCCTCATTAGAGGAGCAGGCGACGGCATCGGCATAGACCTGCGGGGGTCCCCGCGGATTTCTTTTGGCGGCGCTCCTGGGGGGAAGTGAGAAGAGGCGGGCCTCCTCAGAAGGCTCGGAGGTCTCCTGGCCCTATGAAAGTTGCCCTATAGCCTTCTCCGAAGACGCAGGGACACTCCTCAGGAGGCCAGAGCGCATCTGAGAAGCCCCGCCGCGCTCCGCGAAGGCCTTCTCCTTCTGACTTCCCCCCCCCTCGCTCGCCGCCGATTCTCGCCTCTCGCGCCAGGGCCAGACCAAAAGAGGAGCTAGCAGAAGCCAACTTGCCGGAACCGAAAGCCCCGGTCGTCGGCCTGGAGGCTCCTCGCCGCCCGGCTCGGGCGCCACGGGCCTCCGGTGGCCGCCCAGAGGACGCCTCGCGCACTCCCCCCGCGGACTCCTGGCGAGGCGCAGCTGCCAGAAGGCACCCCGAACCCGACAGAGACAGAAAACAGGACGTCGGCGCAGACGGCCGAGCGCCTCGAACATCCTCGCCACCCCTTTCTTGGGTGTCCCAAAACCGTGTGGTGACAGACCCGGCGGTGACCTCGAAATCCGCAAAGACCTCACCGCACGGTCCGTCACCACACGGTTTTGGGACCCTGGAGGCTCCAGTCGCCCGAGACATCCTCGGAGAACGACCCAAGTCCCAAAACCGTGCGGTGACCCCGAATCCCCACCGACTCACCACACGGTGTGGTCACCACCCGGTTTGGGAGCCCCCGACTTTCGGGGACGCACTGACCCAAGGCAATGCAAGCCCGGGTCAACCGGGCTTTGCAGGATCCTGCAAGATCCCGCAGGATCCTGCGCGAACGCCGGGGTCAGAGCACCCCTGGCTCTGCAGGACTCCTGCAGGATGCGGCGCTCTGACTGACCCCCATTAGCACTGACCCACGTCTCTTGAGCCCCGACCTTTCGTCCGCCCGATACCTCCGTCCCAGACATCTGATGTTTTGTGTTTTTCCATGACGTGGTGCCCGAAATCCCGACCTTCTCCGCAGGGCGTTTTTCATCCCGCATCCTGCATGGACGGCGCGGTGAAGGCACCCGAAGGCGTGATGTCTTCCCGTCGTGCTTTCTTCATGATACGAACATGTATGGGGCATTACTGGAGGTCTCCTCGATGGGGTCCGAGTAGATGGGGTCGGAAGATCGCGCCGCATCGCCGAGAAGTCCGCGATGCATCGCCGATGCATTGGCGATGCATCCGCAACGTCGGCGACATATCGGTGCCGTTGGAGCGGAGAGAAAAACAGGCTCCACATCGAGCCGTATCGCCGATGCATCGGCGATTCGGCGCGGTCCTCCGACCCCATCCACTCGGACCCCATCTGGGAGGCCTAGAACTACCCAAACATGTGACGTCCTTATTTTTTCAGGACGGCGTCCCCGGAAGTCCCGACCCTTTCCCCGGGGCCGGATTTTCATCCTGAGTCGTTTTTTGACGGTCCTGGGGCCCGGCGAGGGCCCCAAAGGGCCGAAAATAAGGAAAAACTTCCCGTCCTGATTTTTGTTACGACGCGATCATGTCTGGGTGCCCTCCTCCCTCCTCGCCGTCCTCTCCACCATCACTGAAACCCGAACTGCCTGCCCCCTCGGCTGCGCTGGGTCCGCCCGGGGGGGGCGCGCTCTTGCAGGCGCCCGCCTGGCGGCCGGGGCCCTCAGCACGGCCTGTCGGGGACGCGCTGAACTCGAGTGCAGGATTGGAGGCCTGGAAATTTGCACCAACACAAGCCCAGGGGGTTGCCTCCACATGGGGAAGATGATCCTAGATTTCGGTGTTGGTGGTAATATTTCGGCCACCTTGGAAGCCAGAATATTACCTCCATCACCGAGATCGGGATCGTCTTCCCTCGGTGGAGGCACACCATGGATCTTGGTGTTGGTGTCAACCTCTGGGCCTGCGACAGGGGAATCCAAAATTGAATCGATAAGTCGGATCGGCGACCGAAATGAACCAAACCGGCGGAATTCGACAGCCAAATCGGGAAGAATCGAATCGTCAGAAACCGGCAGGCTAGTAGGCCACAATTGAGAAGTCGGGGCCCAAATCGGAATCCGAAGTCGAATCGGAATCGGAATCGGAAACCATCAGAATCGCATCGAATCGAATCGGAGGCATCGAACCGAGCCCCGCGAGTGAGCGCGAGCCCCCTGGCTTCCAGTGCTCGGGGTCCTGGACTTGGCATCCAGGGGGCGGCGCCTAAAGGGGGGGGGGAGGGGGGGCGATCATTGGTGGGGGGGAGGGGAAAAGGTGCACTGGTCGGGCCCTGAAGGCCTCCTTCTGATTTCTTCCAAAAGGCCCTGTCGGGCCCCGAAGGGCCCCTGTTCGGAAGCCCTCGCTGCCGCCCCCCCTTACCCCTGCGCGACGCCACAATCAACACTAGTACGCTCCGCCAGGGGAAGATGATCTTGTACATTGGTAGTCTCTGGGCCACCTGAAAGCCCAAATGCTGACAGAGGAAATGTCGACCCCTATCCCAGGCTTCGCAGGGTTTTTGGTGACCCAACCCTGGGATATACGATGAGGGGGCGTCTATCCTCGATAGGGGTGCGTCCAAATAGCCCCTCATTGGGGTGTCTACCAGGGCTCCCCCTATTTCTGAGCGGCCAAACTGTTCGGGCGGAGCTCGAGGATAAGGAGGGAACCATCGCCTGCGAGACATGGCCACGATCACCGAGATCAGGATCATCCTGGAGGCCTCCTAGATGGAGATGCATCGGCGATGCATCATCGACGTGGGCGATGCATCGGCGACGCCGACATGAAGCACATCGGGCTCCACATCGAGCCGCATCGCCGATGCATCGGCGATGCGTCGAGATCCTTCGACCCCATCTACTCTGACCCAATCTGGGAGGAAGGATGAGGAGGAGGACGAGGAGGAGGAGGAGGAGGAAGAGGAGGAGGAGGAATGAGGAGGGATGCGGAGGGATGAGGAGGAGGAATGAGGAGGGATGCGGAGGGATGATGATGATGATGAGGAGGAGGAGGAGGAGGAGGAGGGAGGAGGGGAGGGAGGAGAGAGGAGGGAGGAGGAGGGGGGAGGAGGAGGACGAGAAGGAGGAGGAGGAGGAGGGGGAGGAGGAGGAGGAGGAGGAGGAGGGAGGAGGAGGGAGGAGGAAACGGTGGAGGCGACCGACGATGCCAGTGTTGGCGACAGCGGTGGTTCCCCGTGCTCGGCCTCTGGGAGGGGGCTCCCCGCGGGGACCCTGGGACCACCAGAAGCGGCGGTCCTGGGGAATGGTCGCCCCTGCCCTCCCCTCCTCCCCCTCCTCCCCCTCCCCTCCCCTCCTCCTCCTTCTCCTCCTCCCCTCCTCTCCTCTCCTCTCCATCCCCTCCTCTCCTCTCCCTCCCCTCCCCTCCCTCCCTTCCCCTCCCCTCCCTTCCCCTCCACCCCCCCTCCCCCTCCCCCTCACCCCTCCTCCTCCTCCTCCTCCTCCTCATCATCATCCTCCTTCTCCTCCGCCTCCTCCTCCTCCTTCTCCTCCTCCTCCTCCTCGTTTCCCTCCTCCCCCTGGGATTCGCATCACTTGACGGAGCCCAGCTCCCGAGGTGGGGAGAAGCATGAAGTGGAAAGCGTTGGAAGCAGATTGAAGTAGAGACTCTACTTCTGGACTGGGGGACTTGGGCATCCATCAGCATCATCTACTTCCGACGACCGGCGAGTCGCGACTTCGGGACCCTTAGGGAATCCCGAAGTGAACGAACGCAGGATTTGGACCTCTGGGCCCAAGCCAGCCAGGGCCACGCAGCGGATCTGCGCCGCCGCGAAGCGGCTCCCGGACACGGGGCCACACACCGCCGACACCGACAACGCCATGCGCTTCAATCCGGATGCTTTCCCCGACGTCTGCTGCATGGGGCCGGGCTTCGGGCCTCAGGGGCATCAACCAAATTGTTGGGGTCGGGAGCCCCGGAGGGGCCAGCCAAGGCCACGTCGTAGCAGGTCTCGTTGTGCTTTCGTTGTCGTGGTGTCTTCCTTGTTGTCGTTTTCCTTCGTTCTGTCTTCGTCCGGCTTATGCTGCGAAACAGATTCAAAACGAAACTGTTTACGAAATCGACACAGCAGCGCTGAGCTCGAGCCCTGCGTCGCGGATGCGGGCTGGCCGCGAACCAGAGCAGCCCCAACATGCGGGGTCAGCGGAGGAAGGTGAGGAGGTTCGAATCCGAGTGGCTCCCGAACCCCGGGTCATCCATAGAGAAACAAAGAAACTGCATGAACATCATAACCAAAGGGCCGAGCGGTCTCACACTGTCCCTGAGCGCGTGCCTGAAATAGCGTTCCGCGGTGCCGATTATTTCTGTCGTCGTCCTCCCCTTCCCTCCCCTCTCCTCCCCCGCGACCTCCCTTCGACCTTTCTGCGACCCACCATCGAACCAATCGTGAGCTACCCGCGACAGACGCCCGCGGCCCACACACATTGCGCATTGAAAAATAACCCCCTGCGGCGAGCTGATTCCTCCAGGACAGCATCGGCGCCAGAGTCGGGCTTCTGAATAAATCTTGGCGCTTGAGCCCTGCAGCCCTGGCAATGCAGCTCCAACGCCCCCCGTACTCTTACCCGTGATGGCGGTGATCATGGGTAAACTGTTGGAGGTCTTCCTGGGCTTCTCGGATCTTACCAGCCTCGAACGTATCCCTATCCCTAAGATTGACACGCCAAAAGGCGATGACAATCTTAGGGATTCGCCCTCAAAAAAGAAGGAAATCCCTAAGACTGGCATCGTGATGAGGAGGTGCCCAGCACAGGGACAGGGATATGTTCCAGGCTGGTAGTGACCATGCGTTGATATGTTAACACACACTCTGAGCGCATGTCCTAGACATCTCGAGCTCATCTGGCAGCATGCCTTCTCTCCATGTGGTCGTCTTCCACAGTACTGGGCTGTGGCGGACCCCTCGTCAGCGCGTAGGCCCCCATTATTAACGTCCTCTGGCCTGCCCAGGATGCCGTCCTCGGGGCTGGCGCTGGGCAGCGCCGAATACGCGCACGAGCCTTGGGAAAACCAAGCGATACCTATAGTAACAATAGGTCGGGCATGTCCTCCTACAGGCGGATGTTGGAAGAGAGGCAACACATAGTCAAAAAAGGCCCGAACTAGTCAGAAGAGCGCGGACAAAATCGTCACCACACCACTTTGATCTCTTCTTGAGGGTCCCTCCTGTAGAGGTACAGACCCGACATAAGAGTACCGCCACTCCCCGGACCTCTCTTAGGGTGCCTCTTGACCAGAATGTCGAGGCCAATCCAGCGGCGGCGACGACGGCTCGACCGGGGGCCCACGACGGCGAAGAAGGGGCAGGGAAGGGGCAGTCCTGTGCAAGGTGCGCCCAAGAGGACACACCATAACCTCTGGGGACACTTGGCACCACAGAACACATCTCTTACCGCCAGCCGCGCTGCTGCCCCCCCTGAGCGAGGACGGTAGGGGGTCCTCCCCTTCGAGCTCTGGGGACTGACGCCATCGGTAGATGCTCCTCTCCCGAAGCCTGGCCGGACGACCACCCCCGGAATGGAGCGCGAAGCGCTGCGAAATGGACGCCCGCCCCCCGGGGGTTGCTACAGGTCCCCCTGGCCTTAGGTCGGGCAGGTCCCCCCTACAGGCGGTTTTTGGATGATTATCAAATACACACATACATACATGTATTCTCATACGCACCTCTCCGAGGGAGTAGAGCTCAGAGGCGATTAATGCGCACGCGTCCGCGATTTGTCTGGGCGTTTCGCTCGGGACATCCTCGAATTTCTGAAAATCGGTGGCACCCCTCACGCAGATCGCGACGTCAGGGTCCAAAAACACATGGGAAATTCATCATTTTAACATAAAACCTTCAAAAACACATGGTAATTTCAATAATTGTGACCCCGATTCTCAGTGAATGGCGGTTTCGCTTGAAAAATCGAGCCCCAGACCCCGCCTCGGAGCCTCCTGGGGGCCTCCTGGAACCTCCTGGGGCCTCCTGGGCCTTCTGAACCTTCTGGCACCCTAGACCCCGCCTCGGAGCCTCCTGGGGGTGTCCTGAAACCTCCTGGGGCCTCCTGGGGCCTCCTGCGGCCTCCTGGAGCCTCTTGGGGCCTCCTGAAGCCTCCTGGGGTCTCCTGGGGCCTCCTGAGGCCGCCTGGGGCCTCCTGGGGCTTCAGAACTACATGCACACAGAGACACAAATCACGCCCAACACATCACACGCTAGACAAACATACACACACACACAACACCTACAACACACAAAAAGCACGCACCACACAAAGCATACACACACACACACACACACACACGCACAACACTCACAATCCTGGGGCCTCCTGGAGCCTCTTCTGGTATCCAAGTCGGGCCTCCTAAGGCTTCCTGGGGGCCCTGGTACACACATCGCAAGGTGTGGCAACCCCACTTGCGCTCGAGTGCGACTTCGATGTTGCATTTCACTCCTGCTTCAAACGCCCCTTCAGTTTTTTGTATGAGCCTGGGCACACACGTGCCACTTGTATATATATATATATATATATATATATATATATATATATGACTATATATGTATGTGTCTGTATATGCATGTGTAGATGTCTGTATATATAAATATATATGAATTTAAAAATCGATCCGAAAATGCGCCATAGCAGTCCACACATATGAACACATCGTCACCTGATTATTTGTAACTATTTTTGAATATTCCTCCTGTAGAGAGACAGGCCCGACTTAACCCTGGCCCGAAGTGCCCTCAGCTTCCCGCTTCCTTTTGGAGCCCAGTTGGGGCTCTCTGGGCCTCGCGAGGGGTGCTGTGAAGGCCGTGGGGGCCTCCGGCAGGTTCGCGTCGTGTCAACCCTGGCGTTGGTTCCTGACACCGCGGGGATCGTTCAGCCTTGAACGATCAGCCGTTCCATTCACGCCGGATCGTTCAACGACACGACGCGAACCTGCCGTACTTGGAAATCCTGGGGGCATCTTGGGGCCAGGGGCGCTTCCAGCAATCCCCGACACTCCTGCGAGGGGCCCACAACTTCCTCCCCCCACCAACACGTGACGTGCAGGGGTGGCGCGGTCCTCGACGCCGTGTGCTGCCCAGGCGTGGCAGAAATAGGGGCGTTTCGTTTTGGCGACTGGCGGCGTGGGCACTGGCACCTGTCCTTGGCGGCGCGAACAGGGGGGTGGGGGGCATAGCAGGTGACTGCCTACCAGACCACCCCAACCCAACCCGGCCAGAGACCCGAATTTCGGGTTGGGGGGGTACGGGCTTCATTTTTTTTTTTTAAGTTTCCCGCCCCCCCCCCTACTGGCAATGGAGGGCAAATTTGGGCCTTCGGATTGGGTTGGGGTAGTTTGGTGGGTGGTGAGTATGGTATGGGTTTGCACGAAACGCGCGCGGTCTGGCCCCAATCAATCAAGCTCGTGTTCAGGCTCGCACCCCTCGGCGCCGTCCCTATCGAGCCGCTCGAGGGCCGAGCGGCCGAGGTTGCGGACCTGCTTGAGCTCCCCCTCCCAGCCCGAACGCCCTCAGCAGCTCCGCACAGGGAGGCGGGTGGGGGGAGGGGGGAAGGCTTCTGAGGAGGAGGCTGCTTCCCAGAGGGCGTCCGCCTTGTACTTGCAGACAAGGCCCGTGCCAGCTGAGGAGCAGCCTCCTCCGAAGAAGTCGTCCCCCCTCGCGCGTGGCCGCCAGCGGAACCTCCAAAACCGACAGCTGCCGCTGTTTGGCAGGCGGCCTTCTGTCTCAAATGGACAACGTCCGCGGTGACGCCGACAACGAATCCTGCTCATAATGGACACGATCTGCTGTTGGACATAGTGCCCAGTGTTTCCGTACCCATGCCGGCCTTGCCGACCGGGACTTCGAGGCGAATCCAGTGGTGGCGACCAGGGCCTCCCAGGAGGCCCAACAAAGGGGGGAAACGAGAGGGAAGGGCAACGGCATGGGTACCTTCTCCTCCTATGACGATTGAGTAGGGGTCGACCGTCCCGGCATCCCTATAGTCCTACCATGAAATGTTTGTAGAACCCCAACATGCTGAAATACAAAACCAAGGTTCTTAGAACATCACCCCGACGTGTTAAAACAAGACAGCCTCAGTCAGACTTCTTCTGAGGACGTTTCGTGCAGACCACGAGAGGCTCTTAGAACTTTCTTTGGAGGGCCTCTAGGCGAACCAGGACGCTTCTCCCCTGACGACCTGCGCGTGGCCGAGCTTTCCAGACACCCGACGTCATGATTTGTTCATGACGTCGACCCCCAAGGGCCTCGACCCATTCCCCGGGACCCGTTGCTCATCCCGAGTCGGTGGTTGACGCCCCCGCGTCCCAGCAAAGACCGAGAATGGCGAAAAACCTCACGTCATGATTTTGTTCATTGCTCGAGGGGGGTCTGGGTGTCCCTCCTCCGAGGCCCGGGGCCCCAGGC
Organism: Prorocentrum cordatum; assembly: GCA_963575745.1. Lineage (NCBI taxonomy): Eukaryota > Dinophyceae > Prorocentrales > Prorocentraceae > Prorocentrum > Prorocentrum cordatum. The sequence continues at coordinate 212,295 of CAUYUJ010010435.1, read as the reverse complement.
GAGCCAGGACGCTTCGCCTCTGACGACCTGCGCGTGGCCGGCTTTCTTGGCGGCGTGCAGAAGGTGGAAGGAGGGGGGAATGCTTCTTAGAGGCTGCTTCTTAAAAGGCGCTGGCCTACATCTATAGAGAAGGACCGCGCCTTCTACAGCCATCGTGCTACCACAAAGAACGCAGGACAAGGAACGGACCGTCTTTTCTGGCCACCACGGGCCTAGGCCACAAACAGGCTCCACGGCAGAAGTCCAAGGAACGGCCCGAGAATCGGAGCCCCTCCTGAGCCCAAAACGGTCCTTGCTTCAGCGTCTTGACTGTGAGAATTAGGGGTGCTTCTATTGAGCAGGAACCGACCGTCCAGGCATTCCTATGGTCCTACCTCGATATGTTTTCAGAACCCAAGCATGTTTTAAAGACAAAAACGAATGTGCTTAGAACATAACCCCGATGCGTTCGAACAAGACGGACTCCGCCAGACATGCTCTACGAACACTTCGTGGGAACCCCCAAAAAGGTTCTCAGAACGTTGCTCGGTGGGGCTATAGATAGGCGAGCCGGGACGCTTCGCCACTGCTCGACCCTGCGCGTGGCTGCCCTTCCCTCCTCCGAGGCCTGGGGCCCCCGGCCGCCGCGCCCACGCCACCGCGCCGAGGCCCCGCAGCGCGAGCGCGGCCGCCAGCAGGCCCGCGGCCGCCAGCGGCCCCGCGGGGCCCAGCGCCGCGCGCGGGCCCCGCGCGGCGGCGCCCTCCGCGCGCGGCGCGAGGGCGAACCTGCCGAGGACGCGGCGGGCCGGCGCCTCCGAGAGCCTCGCGGGGGGGGGGGGCAAACGGTAAAACAAAAAAAAAAAAAAAAATCGGGGGCGGAGGATCAACGACAAAAAAGGTCGCAGCAGCAGCAGCAGCACCACCAGCACCAGCAGCAGCAGCAGCAGCACCACCACCTGAGCGACGAACACTGAAGGACAGCACAACCACCCCCGCAAGGAGCCCCCCCGACGAGCGGAACCGTCTCGTGGAAGCACCCA
>CAUYUJ010010435.1:128776-206276 GCA_963575745.1 Prorocentrum cordatum | reverse complement strand
TACTAATACTGCTCTCCTCGGGGCTCCAACTCCTAGGTAGGGTCGCTCTGGGATACTTTGTCGTTTTCAACTTCACAAATGTAGGAATACTTACATGGTGGCGCGTTTCTGTGTAAAGACACCTATGTTAAAAAGTTCGGGACGGCAACCAGGTAGAAAGGGGAGAGACGAGAAGCGGGAGAGATAATCCTTCTCTGCCCATAGCCCTGCCACCCCCATTGCTCTGCCACACGTGTTTGATGATGTTGCCCGTCAACATAAGAAGATCGCAACTTGGATTCGCAGCTTCCCCCCGCGATGATAACATTCGACCTTGCCGCCCCTCTCCCCCGATCAAATCTGCACTGGCCGGGGATCATGAAGTCTGAGAGGGGGGGAATCCGGGGGTGGCTGTTGCCGATGCCGCCTGCGGGTCCTTGCCCCTGCACTGGTACGGCGGGAACAGCACGCGGCAGCCCTGGGCGAAGTGCCTGGAGGAACAAAGGGCTGCATAGACATCACTGTCGGAGGCTCACGCGGATTTCTTGGATCGTCGACGGGACCCCCTTCCCGAGTGCGCGGGGTGCGCCAGACGGAGGCCCAGCGCCGGTCCAAGAAGTTGGCGCGGAGCTCCGAAGGTTCATGTAGATGCAGCGCTCTCCTTCGAGGGGAGCGCTCTCCTGCCCCTGCACTGGCACGGCGAGGACATGCACGTATTCCCCCCCCATGGCTTTGGCAGGGATCCATTCTTCTCTTCCGAGGAGCTGGGCCCGGGCGTTGGCTTGGCGGCCCCGTGCTTGCCATCGACGCCCCGTCGCCGCCCGTCGTCTGGGCCCGGGTGTTCGTCCTGCGGCCCCGTGCTCGCCGTGGCCGCCCCGTCGCCGCCCGCCGTCCCCTCTTGGGCCTGCGAGGCACTTCTCGGGGGTCTCCTGGGCCGTCTTGGAAAGATCTTTGGAGGCTCTTGGGCCGTCTTGGGCTGTTCTTGGCCCGAAAAGGGAAACCATCAGGAACCATCAACACCTGCATGAATGTTGCGTCCTCGGGCCCTCTTGGGAAACCTCTTGCAAGCCTCTTGGGGCGTCTCGGGCCCGCTTGGGCCTTCAGGCCATCTGAGGCCATGTTGGAAAGGTCCTGCACGGTCTTGGAGTCTCTTGGACCGCTCTTGGGCCGTCTTGGAGCCGTGCTGGACCTCTCTTGGGCCGTCTGGGGGGGTATCTTGGGCTGTTTTGGACGCCTCTTGAGCCGTCTTGGGGGCCTTTTTTGGGAGGGGAGGACGATTAGACCTCTGTCCCCGCTCCTCCCCCCTCCCACGGACCCCTCCGTACGTCATCACTTATACCTGCTTGGCACGGGGACGGAAAGCGCGTGTACTTCGTGAGGTCGCGCGATCGCTTGCGTAGGGTCTTGGAGCCCTGCTGGTGTTAAAGATTTTGGTCTGACGAGCTGACATCTACCAAAACACCGAGCGGAAATCAATGCATATTGCACGTCTGGCCTTCCTGGGTGTCCCTTTGGGGTTCTTGTTGGGCAATCTTGAGGCCCTCTTGGGGCGTCCTGGGGCCCTTTTGGGCCGTGTTGGGGGGCTTGGGCCGTCGTGGGGCCCTATTGGGGCCCTCTGGGGTCCTCTAGGGGACCTCCAGTGGCCCTCTTGCGGCTCTCTTGGGAGCCTTTTGGGACCCTCTGGGGCCTCTCTTGTGGGCCACCTTGGGGTTCTGTCGGGATGTCTTGGAGCCCACTGGCCGTCTCGGGCCCTCTCGGGGGACTCCTGGCCGTCTCGGGGCGGTATTGGGGTCGCGTGCCCCAAATGCATGTTTTTTCTGCTTGGAGCCTCCTGGGCCGTCCTGGGCGCTCTTGGGGCTGCCATGGGCCGTCTGGGACCGGACACGGCCGAAAATTCGGGCGATAAAATGTGGAACGGAACCTGCCAACCTCCTCGCGTTTCCCCTTGATAGTTCTCAAAAAATATACGGATCGCGACGCTACGCGCGCTTTCCGTCATCCGGGCCCCTAATGGCCAACCCCCTCAGACTCCGCCTTGCTATTTCTTCCGGCTAACGGATCGCGACGCTACGCGCGCTTTCCGTCATCCGGGCCCCCAATGGCCAACCCCCTCAGACTCCTCCTTGCTATTTCTTCCGGCTAACGGATCGCGACGCTACGCGCGCTTTCCGTCGTCTGGGCCCCAAAAGGCCAACCCCCTCATATTCCCTCTGATTATTTCTCCCGTTTCACGGATCACGACACCACGCGCGCTTTCCGTCGTCTGGGCCCCCAATGGCCAACCCCTCAGACTCCCCATTGTTATTTCTCCCGGCGCACGGATCGCGACGCTACGCGACCTCTCCGTCATAATGACTGATGCTGCTTTTTGCTGTTGCTGCGAGCGCCCTGCAGCACGTCTGCTTGCTCCTCGTACGACCGCGCGGTCCGCGCGGCCTTACGAGGAGAGCCATCGCCACTCCAGAGCCATCGCCACTTCTTGTTGAAGGGGCCCTGGGACACACCAATAAATACACACAAATAACATATTCCCCTATATTTTCCTATATTTTCTGGGTTTTTGTCTTCCCCCCCACTCCCCATATTTTCCAATATTTTCTTGGGAACCGACGATTAGTTGTGTCTGGGTGTTTCTTTCCCTCCTGACTTGTGCCGCCCAGCGGAGCGCTCCTTTTTTGAGGGGCAGCGAGAGGGGGGACCGGCTCAGGGCGAGGGGGCCCATCGAGCTGACATCGGCGACACATCGCCGATGGCTCGGTGCTGCTTCTTCGATGGAGGAGCAACTGCGTAAGCATAAACTTGTTGTTTTGGTCTGCGGGTCGAGAGCGAGCCTCTTCCGGCTAAGAGCTAGGCGGGCCGCGCAAAGCACTAATTGAGGAGACAGGCGTAAACATGAACACACACGTGTAATAAACGGTCCGCGAGGATTTCTCGGATCTGGGCTAGACCCCCCTCCCTGGCGCTTGGAGCGCGCGATGGGCGGCGCTGGAGGCGCCGCAAGGGGGGGCCCAGCGCGGATCCCAGAAATCCGCGCGGATCTCCGAAAGTTTTACGTTCGTGCCTTTCTCCCAGACCCCCGACGTAATGATTTTCTCATGACGTCGACCCCAAAAGTGTGTCCACCCCTTCCCCAGGACCGGTCTTTCATCCCGAGTCCTTCTGTGACGGTCCCGCGGCCCGGTGAGGGCCCCCAGAGGCCGAGAATGGCCACAAAAACCTCCCGCCATGATGTTTCTGCACTGCTCGAGGGGGTCTGGGCTCTCGTCTTCGGCTCGCGCTGCCTGCAGCACATCTGCTTCTCCTCGTACGACCGCGCGGCCCCCGCACGGCACGCGGAGGCGTCCATCGCATGGCGCGCCGGGGGCCGCGACGTCGAGGCCGCGGCGGCCACGCTCGCCTTGTCCCACCCCGCCAGCTGCGGGCCGTTCTCGTCGGGAGCGGCCCTCCTTAGGAGAAGGGAGAACTTCGAGCGCAGACAGTTCACCCCCAGCATCCGCCGGCCCCCATTGGTGGGCCACCAGGCTGTAGGGCGAAGGCTCGCAGTGCTGTGCCACTTGCAGCTTCCAGGTTCCACTGTCACTGTTCCGCTTCTTCCTGCTCACTGTCTGCTTCTTGCTGCTTACTGTTCCTTGTTGGTGGACCGCGCGAGGAGGGAGGCCCAAAACAAGTATTTCTACCACGCCCAAATCGTATGCTCTGAATTGCTGGGGGGGGTAAAACTTGACACCCCTCACGCGGATCCGTAGGGGCAGGGTTTAGAAACAAAAGGGATTTGCCACATTTCTGAAATTTGCTGACACCCCTCACGAAGATCGGTGCAAAGACACATGGGATTTGCCACATGTCTGAAATTTGCTGGCACCCCTCACGACGATCGGCGGGATCAGGGTCCAAAAGCACATGGGATTTGCCACATTTCTGACATTCGGTGGCACCCCTCACCCAGATCGGCAGGGTCAGGATGCAAAAACACATTGGATTTGCCACATTTCTGAAATTAGCTGGCACCCCTCACGACGATCGGCAGGGTCAGGGTTCAAAAACACATGGGATTTGCCACATTTCTGACATTCGGCGGCACCCCTCACGCAGATCGGCAAGGTCAGCGTCCACAAATAATGAGATTTGCAACATTTCTGAAATTCGGCGGCACCCCTCACGCAGATCCGTAGGGTCAAGGTCCAAAAACATTTGGGATTTGCCACATTTCTGAAATTCGGTGGCACCCGCGACGCAAATCCGTAGTGTCAGAGTCGAAAAACAAACAGGTCCCGACACTGCTTCACGGCGGCGCCCAAACCTCATGATTTAGATGTTGCATCTCCCATTATCCGAGACAGGGTGCCGGCGGCATGGGCGAAGCCCTTACGGATAACCACCCCGACACGCGAGGCCGTTTACGAAACGCCCCCACTGAAGGAATCGAACAAGGCAGGGCTTTTTCATAAACGCGCAAGCCCGTTTAGTAAACGCCGATTGTCCGGTCCGGGTGGTTTTTCCTCCCTTGAGAAAAATCTCCATAAACAGCCATAAACAGCGTGGCCGCCTGCCATCGCTTTTCGTAAAGGGTCGTGCGAGGCACAGGCAGTGTGTTCGTGCTGGTCGTCAGCCCTTCCTCCCTCCTCCCCTCCCACCCTCTCCTAGCTCTTCGGACGTCGACGTCGGCGGTCTCAGGCAGACCATTCAGGGCCGAACCATTCAGAGTGGAGCTCTAACATTTCTAGAAAAAGAAAGCCGCATAACATACAAACTTTTGGCGCTTCGCTTGAGCAGGGACCAACCGTCCCGGCATTCCTAGAGGCCTACAACGAAATTGTCTTAGAACCCACAAGGGTTTTAAGAACAGAGACAACATTCTTATAACATGAACCTGATGTGCTAAAACGAAACAGTCCCGGCCTGAACTGTTCCAAGAACATTTCGTGGAAACCACAACAGGTTCTTAGAACATTGTTTGGTAGGCTGATAGGCACGCTAGAACGCTTCGCCACTGCTTGATTCGCGCATATTGCTTGGATCTGCGCTGGACCCCCCTACCTGGCGCGTGCAGCGCGCCTGGGGCGGAGCCGGAGGCGCCGCCAGGGGGCCCCGGCGCAGGTCCAAGAAATCCGCGCGAAACGCCAAAAGTTTTTGTTTATGGCGTTTTTTCTTCTTCGACTCCTGTGGCGGACAACGGCCCAGATCTCCGACGATGCTGCCGGCGCCCCCATGTGAGCGACACTCAAAACAGGACTTGCGCGATATGGCACAGCGACCTTACGCGGCGGCTTACGCGGGCCGCCAGCGCGACAAGCTGCATTGACAACGAGGGCGCTTGCGCGGGCAGCTTACGCGCCAATCCCAGTGCAGACGGCCCCCTTCTCGTGCGTCGCTCATTTGAATCAAGAGCGCTGGTCTCGGCTGGGACATCATCATTGCTAGCTCTGAAACTGGCCACGGCGTGCAGGTGACGCTGGCGGTGTGCTACCCGAGGCGAGAGCGCCATTTGGACGGACCTGCGGCCAGTCCATCGAGGACCGGCTGGGCTCATATGATTTGCTCCACCGGATGTCTGTTCCTCGATGGCGGCCCTCGGGAGCTGTCGGGGCCGTTTCCGTGCCCCCGGGACAATACAAGGATGGATCTGGGGCGAAAAGCGGACCCCGGGACAAGGGTCGGGAGGCCCTGGGGCCGCGGACACACAAAAACGCATCGACGAAGGTCAGGGGATCGGTAACAGATGCAAAACTGTTCCACCGTCGGGGGCGCCTGCCCTGGGGCGGCCAGGAAGTCCACGCCCTGACGTGCCACCGCGGGGGCATGCACTTTCCAGCCGCCCCGGGGCAGGCGCCCCCGACGGCGGGAAGGCTTGTTGTTCGTCCCCTGACTCCTGGTGCACCGCACGCCCATCTTCGTCAAGCACCAGGCGTGCTGGTCTGGGGTCCACGCCTCGCACCCCTCGGAACCCCCACAGTCGTAGCTGTCCGCCCCATCGGAAGCCGGCAGGTCGTGCCCCGGGACGGGTGCTGGCCGTGGCGTCGTCGGCGGCGGCCGCTGCGTCGTCGGCGGCTGCCGCGGCTGCCGCTGCGTCGTCGGCGGCCGCTTCTGCCGCTCCGGCGACGGTGGCGGAGGCTCGGGCGAATGCCGCTGCGGCGGCCGCTGCGCGGGCTTCCGTGGCTGCCGGTCCGGCGGCCGCCGCTGCGGCGGCTGCGGCTCCGGCGGCCGCGGGTCCGGCGGCGGCTCGGGCGGCCGCGGGTCCGGCGGCGGCTCGGGCGGCGGTGCCTGCTGCCACCGTCCGCGCCCCTCCTGCGTGCTCGCGCGTGGGTCAGCACCCGTGCCGTGCGCGCCTAGACATGCAGCGAGGGCTCTCCGTTGCGCGTCCCCCAGCCGCGCCGCCGCGCGTGAAGGCTTGCACGAATGCGAGGTCGCTCCCCGTGAGTGCGCACACTCACTGTGCGCTATCCGACGATGTGCCCCCTGGCACGTTGAGGCGTGGCAGAATACAACTTGCTGTCTGGCAGGGCTCCTGTAATCCTCCTAAGGACCCCCCCTCTCGTCGCACAGTTCTTCCCATTTGGCGTCCCAGACTGCCGGGCCAGGCCGCAGAGGCTGTCAGTATGGCCAGATGTGCCTCCAAGTCGGTTCAAGATGGCCCTAACACGGCCTCAAGACAATCCAAGAGGCCAGCAAGACGGCCCACGAGGGCTTCAAGAGGACCCCCGGGAGGGAGGGCCCAAAGAGGCCACCAAAAACATAGATGCATCTCATGTTTGTGAATGAGTTTCGCGTTCTCACCTTTTCGGGCTTCCGTCAGTCCAAAAAAGGCCAAGAAGAGCTCCAAGATGGTCCCGAGACGGCCCAAGAGGCCCCCACAAGGACCTCAATACGGACCTAGACGCCCTCAAGATGGCCCAAGAGGCCTCCAATATGGTACCCAAGGAGACCCCAAGACGGCCCAGGAGACGCCTAAAACTCTTCAGGGCCCGCTGGGGGCCCGAAAACGGACTCCGAGGAGCGCCTAAGATCCCCCAAGAGGCCCCGAATGAGCCTCAGAAGAGGTGCAGGGAAGATGGGGAAGGGAGGAAGACGACGACGAGCACGAGGAGAAACACCCCTGCACGACGTGCACGTCCATGTCACATGTTACGGCTTTCCTGGCTTCCCGTGTGCTGCTCGAACCCTCACCGCACAGACGTGCTGGGCTTGAACGGTGGCGAGACTTGCCACAAACAACGGGGTCAATGTCACTCACGCCACGTATATATGCACGACACTGTGCTTGCTCGGCGCAGAGAGATCACGTGCACGTACGCGGCTGTGAACATACGAACTAATACTTGATCATAACACGACCTGTAATCGCACGTGCTTCCGAATGCATGTACGTACGTATCCATAGAATTGCGACACCATCTACCAATAGTCACCCATATATCGGTTGGTCGAACGTGCCCGCACGCGAACGTACATGTGCATGCGTGTCCCGTGCACATACGATTTGCGATTGGGTATGCCAATACGTATTGCACATATGTGTTGTTGACGCAGCGTGCATATGCCAGAACTCGTTGGGCAAGTGCTTGCTTTGCACTTTTCCAATACTCAACCCTCCGACAGCCCCCTGGCAAAGGGATGAGGGACCTTGCAGGATCCACCCCCAAAGGCGACGACGCCTGGGACGGCAATGACGACGAGAACGATGATGACACGGTGCCCTACCTGGCGAACACGAAGCACAGGAGAAAAGCACGAGACTGGGCAAACCTCGTTGAGAGGCGAGGCTGAGAAGAACCCGATCATCACAACAACAACACCAACAACAACTAGAACAACACACAACAAGTTAAGACTGTTCGCTCTAACTGGCACGCGTGTTTGGTATTCTGTATACTCCGACCCTCGATACCCGCCCACTTCGTCTTCGATCGCACCCCCTTTCGGGGGGGAATATCTTCCTTATCGGCCACTCACTGACTGTAGTGCGAGGAACTCTCGAGCGAGAGCGCCGTTCCTGAGTTCGGGGGCCTCTCTGGCCAGGCCAGGGGCTCTCGGAATACATGAAACATATCTTGTCTGGGCCTCCACCAACGTGCCTGAATTACGAAAACATCTCGAGCGAGAGCGCCACTCTTGACTTCGGGGGCCTCTCTGGCAAGGGCCTCTGCGAATACATCTTGAGGAAGTATCAAACGGGCCTCCACCAACTTGGGCCTCCACCAATTTGACTGAATCGCGGGAAAGTCACGAGCGAGAGCGCCGTTCCTGAGTTCGGGGCCCTTCCTGGCCAGGGGCTCTCGAAGTAAATCGGGAGGAAATATCTTGCAGGAGTCCTCGTCGTCGTGGTTGGGCCCCTGCCAATCTGATTGAATTGCGAGGAGGTCTCGAGCGAGAGCGCCATTCCTGAGTTCGGGGGCCTCTCTGGCCAAAGTGTCTCGGGGTAAATTGTAAGGAAATATCGAGCGCGAGCCGTTTTCGTCGTAGGTGGGCCTCCAAGAACCCACGTTTACCCTCAAGCCACCGCTCGAGCGGGAGCCTCGTTTTCAGAGAACATGTACCCTGCGTCGAGGCGAGAGCGCCCAAATCCGTTTCCTGAGATCAACCATAATTATTCTCTAGAAGTGAGTCTTCAACATCACTCATTTTAAGACCGTTCTCTCTTATCTGCTTGAGCGTGATTCAATGCATAGTATATTTCCCAAACCCTCGAGACCCGAACTCTTTGTCTTAGATCGTGCCCCTTTGGGGGGGTGTATCTCTCGTCTCTGCAGGCCAGGCCCAGGCAAGCGGCGGGGCGGCAGCGGACCGTCGGCCTTGCCAGCGGCAGCGCTGAGCGAGCGGGGGCCACGAAGGTCAGATTTTCTGGGGCCACAGAGGACAACGAGGGGGCCACTGAGGGTGGCAAGGGGCCACGTAGGACCGCGGGGGGCCACAAAGGGCGACACCGGGGCCACGAAGGGCATGCATATGGGACCACGACAGGCGCAAACGAGCGGGGGCCACGAAGGGCATAAATAAATTGAACCGCAGAGGGCAAGGACGGGGCCACGGAGGCAGCATCGGGGCCACGAAGGACAGCGTGGGGGCCACGAAGGGCGATGGCCGCGACACGAAGCGGGGCCACGAAGGGCAACGATGGGGCCACGAAGGGCTACAACGGGGACACGAAGGGCATCGAGGAGGCCATGACGGGCTGCAACGGGGCCACGAGGGGCAGCGAGGGGTCCACGAAGGGCTGCAACGGGTTTCTGGAAGGGCAGCGAGGGGGGCCACGAAGGGCTGCAACGGGTTCCTGGAAGGGCAGCGAGGGGGCCACGAAGGGCTGCAACGGGTTCCTCGGAGGGCGTCGAGGGGGCCACGAAGGGCTGCAACGGGGCCACGAGAGGCAGCGAGGGGACAACGAAGGACTGCAACGGGGCCGCGAAGGGCTGCAACGGGGCCACGTAGGACAGCGATGGGGGCCACAAGTGGCGACACCGGGGCCGCGAAGGGCATGCATATGGGGCCACGACAGGCGCAAACGAGCAGGGGCCACGAAGGGCATACGTATATTGAGCCGCAGACGGCAAGGACGGGGCCACGGAGACTGCAACGGGGACACGAAGGACAGCGAGGGGGCCACGAAAGGCGATGGCCGCGACACGAAGCGCATGCATATGGGGCCATGACGGGCGTGAACGAGCGGGGGCCACGACCGGGGGCGTGAACGAGCGAGGGCAACGAAGGGCAGCGAGGGGCAACGATGGGGCCACGAAGGGCTGCAACGGCGACACGAAGGGCATCGAGGGGTCACGAAGGGCTGCAACGTGGCCACGAAGGGCAGTGAGGGGTCCACGAAGGGCAGCGAGGGGGCCACGAAGGGCAGCGAGGGGGCCACGAAGGGCTGCAACGGGTTCCTGGAAGGGCAGCGAGGGGGCCACGAAGGGCTTCAACGGGTTCCTTCAAGGGCAGCGAGGGGGCCACGAAGGGCTGCAACGGGATCACGAGGGGCAGCGAGGGGACAACGACGGACTGCAACGGGGCCGCGAAGGGCAGCGAGGGGGGCCACGAACGGCTGCAACGGGGCCACGAAGGGCAGCGAGGGGGCCACCAAGGGCTGCAACGGGTTCCTGGAAGGGCAGCGAGGGGGCAACGAAGGACTGCAACGGGGCCACGAGGGGCAGCGAGGGGACAACGAAGGACTGCAACGGGGCCGCGAAGGGCAGCGAGGGGGCAACGAAGGGCTGCAACGAGGGACACAAAGGTCAGCGAGGGGGCCACGAAGGGCTTCAACGGGTTCCTTCAAGGGCAGCGAGGGGGCCACGAAGGGCTGCAACGGGATCACGAGGGGCAGCGAGGGGACAACGAAGGACTGCAACGGGGCCGCGAAGGGCAGCGAGGGGGACACGAAGGGCAGCGAGGGGGCCACGAAGGACTGAAACGTGGCCACGAAGGGCAACCACGAAGGGCTGCAACGGGATCCTGGAAGGGCATCGAGGGGGCCCCACGAAGCGAAGGGCTGCAAAGGGGCCACGAAAGGCAGCGAGGGGGCCACGAAGGGCTGCAACGGATTCCTGGAAGGGCAGCGAGGGGGCAACGAAGGACTGCAACGGGTCCACGAAGGGCAGCGAGATCCCGATTCCTGAATAAGCCGTGAGGGGGTCCTAGGCGTGAGCGCGACTCCTGGGTGCCTGAATGTTGAGAGCGTGGCGCTTGAATAAATTGCGGGAAAAATCCAACGCAAGAGCGCGTTTCTTTAGTACATTGCAAACAAGTCTCCAGCGAGAGCGGGACTCCAACGCGCCGAGAGAGCGATTCTTGCATAATTTGTACTGAAGTCCCAAGCGAGAGCGCGATTCATGAGTAACATGCGAGGAAGTCTCAGACGGGAGAAGAGGTCCTGGCTAAATTGTGCAGAAATCTCAGGTGGTCCTGGCTAAGAGAAGTCAATTGGCTAAGAAGTCCTGGCTAAGAATTGTCAGAATTCAGGCGGTCCTGGTTCCAGGTGTCAGAATTGTGTTAAGAAGTCCTGGCTAAGAGAAGAGGTCCTGGCTAAATTGTCCTGGCCTAACGTGCAATTGTTGTTGTTGTTGAATATTATTACTTCTAAAGAGTAATTATTGTTGGGGCCCCTGGTGCACGGCCCCCTCGCCGCGCCTAGGCCGCAGCCATGTTTTCATCATTTTCGTGAGGAAGTCTCCGGCAAAACGGGTTGGTCCGGATCCGGTTGTTTTGTTACGGGCGGTTTTCCCTTGCAAAAAAATAAAGCAAAGTGGACATTTCTTGTTCTAACATAACCAAATTTCAAGAATCCCTTGCAACAAATAAGGTAAAGTGGACATTCGCGCGCGCAAGACGAAATCCTTCCAAAACCTTAGTGATCGTAGCGATTTTAACATACAAACATAAAAAAACCAATGGTTTTACAAAACCAAAAAAATGTCAAAATTTCATCCCGCGCGCTCTTGCGGTCTTCGCTTGTGTGGTACAGAAACGGAAAAACGTCGTATCAGACGCTAGCGCCTCACTAGCCAAAGCAGTCCATATCATTGTAGGACCTACAGACAGTACCGGCGTCGTACTGGTTTACCGTGGTTTCCTATTCTAGCGTCAGGAACACGTTACCACCAAAAACCAGTACAGGTGTCCAGTGTTGGAACAGGGGGAAAAGTCGTATACTAAGCTAGCGTCCAGAAAATGTTACCACAACAAGTCACTGTACCCATGCGCCAGTGTAGTAGCCACGGTCGTCCGCAGGCCACGAAGTGAAGTGTCCGAACGTCATAGGGCGGGAAGCTGGGTGTGGGTGGTGGCGAAGAGTCGTTTGGAAATGTGGTAGAGCTTGAACCGGCCCCCCCACAAAGTGGGGGTATTGGCGGGCGTCGTATGAAAACCCTGGCACTGGTGAGAACGGAGTGTCCCCACGTGCTAGTAATTGTCGTTGTTGTTGTTGTTGTTGTTGTTGTTGTTGTTGTTGTTGTTTTTGTTGCTGTTCTTGTTGTTGTAACCCGGGGGCCAACAACGCACTTTGAGCCGAGTGACGTTCCTTGACAAACAACCTAGGTGCGAGCCCCGGGGAAAGCACTTCACTTGCAGAAGTCACAATGATTATCAGAGGGGGGTCAACAATAATCATTGGTGAGTGGTGAGAGTTCAGCCACAACAACAAAACACACATTGCCCAGCGCAGCGCGCGATTCGGTGGGGAAACGAACGCACATACCCACCTCGTTCGTAGAAGCCACCAGAGGACGTGCACTGACAGAAAGCCATCGCCCCGCCAAGCGCGTGAGACCGCCCTGCAGAGGCCCTCCACCCATCGCGCGAGACTGCGCGGGGGACCTTCAACACCCCTGAGATAAGACAACGCGAACAAAACTACGATATTGTCCGAATCGCTTGCGGAACCTTTGACCCCATCTCTCTCTGGCGTGTCTCGAGCCAGATCAGTCCGTGAGGGTCCCAAATCTGGGTCAGCCAAATGGGATCAGGGGAGAGTTGCTGACCCCCCGTTCACAGAGATCCGATGGCTTGATTATTTCAGAATGGAGTCCCATGAGTCCCGACCCTTTCCACAGGGCTGGCTTCTGGATCGCACCTCATCACCGATACATCGACCACGACGGCGGTGCATCGGCGTCAGCTGCGTGGAGAAAATCAGGCTCCACATCGAGCCGCATTAGCGATGCGGCGCGATCCTCCGACCCCGTATGCTCGGACCCCACTTTGGAGGCCTGGAACTTCCCACCCCAGGGTTCGAGTAGGGGACTGACTACAGAATTGATTTGCCCCAGCAGTGAAATTTCCGTCGAATCCTGCTACCGTTGAGATACGTACAAAATGCGTAGTTGAACATTTTCGTCCAAACATGCGTTGCCTGTTGGTGAAAGGCTCGTCGATAAATACGCAGAACTTCTGGAACTTGTAGAGTCGACCGACACTTGAATGTAGGGGTGAATCGACTCCGTAGTTGCTCGCGTCCCCGGGGACGCGGCGAGGGCCCCCGGCCCCCCAGAGGCCGAGGAGGCGGACGAGCCTCTGCCGTGATGATGTCTTGAGAGTCGCGGGAACCCTTGGTTGGCGCTGACCGCTGCCACGCCGGCAGGAGGAAGAGAAGAAGGAGAAGGAGGAGGATGAGGAGGAGGAGGGGGAGGAGTATCAGTCAGCATCGAATCGGGAAATCGAGCCGAATCGGAACGCGCGCCGGATCGGGCCGCATCGGCACGAAGGTGGGCTCGGAATCGGATCGGCCGCGCCGGGATGCACACCGGCGGCATGCCATCGTGGGCCGCACCGGATCGTCGGAAGATCGCTGCAGCATCGAGCCAGATCGGGCCGGTCGGAATCGAGACAGAATCGGATCGAAATGGGCCCTGTGGACTCGGGGATCGAGGTCTGGGGCTCCGCTTGCGAGGCTCTCGGCGCCAGGCCGCCTGGGAGAAGGCCGGCGGGCCCACCCCCAGGGTTAGGTCGGGCATGTCCTCCTACAGGCGGGCTTTGAAGGAAAAATGAAAAGTAGCCGAACAATGCTCCAAACTGGTCAAGAATTATGGAACCCCAAGAAGCCACTGTGGAGCCCCAAGAAGCCATTAAGAGGTGGCGAAATAGCACTTGCAAGACGTGGCGCCTGGCTGCGGTGCCTTGCGCGCTGGATGCAGTACTTGTGCGTGGATGCGCGTGGATGCATGCATGTAACCTCAAGACGCCATTAAGGACCCCCCCAGGGTTATCATTAGCACAGCACCGTAATTCAATAATTCTGGGGGACGGTTTTCGCCGAACGATGTAGTTAGCACCGCGCACATGGAACGACCATCAATAATTCCCGCGCCCTGGCTCGGGTGGTATCCCAATTGGAATTGGAATAAGAATAAGAGTGGAATACGAGTAATAAGAATAACAAAATAATAATGATAAGAATGGCGGAGACTCGTCTGCGTCCAGAGCAGTTTCTGAGGATGTCTCAGGCGAGACGCTCGTTTCAGAACCACAAGGAGACCATATTGCGAGAATGTATCAGGCGGTTTGCTGGTTTCGGCGAGCAGACTCGACTGCGTCTCATAAAAGTGCGAGGTGCCAAAGTAACGCTTCTGGGGTGCCGGGTGCGTTATACTTTCGCAGGAGAGGGGGGGGTCTTAATTCCTTCTTGCGGTCATGTGTGTGTGTCATTTTCCCAACCCTCCTGTGTCCGTAGCCGTTTTGGCTCAACTTTCGGGGCCCGAGCCGCACTGCCAGGTCTGGGGTCCTGAGACGAGCCGCGCATGCCCCCGCGCGGCGCTTGATGCCACATGGAGCTGGCCGCGGCGCTGGAGCGCGCACCTTGGCGCCGTCGACCGGGGCCCCCAAGGCAGCGGCCGCGGGAGAGGGCCGCCGCGCGCGACGCCGCATGGCGCGAGGAGAGGCCGGTGCGGAGCCGCAGCCCCAAGCCTGCGGAGCCGAAGGCGGAACGGATGCGGGCAGCGCGCAGCCGGAGCCCAGGGCCAATGGCGCCGAGGAGGCCGAGGAGCCCGGAGCGCCGCCTTGGGTGTGGAGGCCCCAGCGTTGACGGCAGCAGTGGAGGAGGCGGGCCGCGCGGCCCGCGCAGCGAAAGCGATGGCGCGGCATGCGGCTGCCCTTGCCATGGCGGTGACGGCCATGCGGCCGCTGCCACACCGCCCCAGAGTCGGCCTGCCGGAGCCGAGGAGCGCGGAGGCGGCGGAGCAGCTGAAACGCCCGCTGCCACGGCCAGATCCTCCAAGCCAGAAGGAGGCCACGCGGGAGGAGCGTCTACAAGCCCTCCCAGCAGCCAGCGCGGCGCGCACAGCCGCCCCGCTGGCTCGTGCACAGAGGGTGCAGATGGTGGAGAGAGTGAGCGCCTTTGCGGAGGCGAAAGCACGTCTGCTCCCAGGAGCCCTGAGCGCTACGACATCGCCAGCGGCTCCCCCACCACCAGCGACCGCACCACCGAGACGTACCAGTTCGACCCGGAATTCAAGGGCGAGTGGGGCATCGAGTTCCACGCCCGCACCGCGGCGCTCGAGCCGGTCTCCGGCTTCCCAGCGCTCGCCCCGGAGTCGCTGCAGCTGGACCCCGCCGCCCCGGCCTCGCAGGGAGCCCCGCCGTTGGGCGCTCGCAGCCGCGCGCCGATGCCGCGGAACAGGCCAGAGCGGCTCCCGCGGCGCCGCCGGCCCAAGCGGCCGTGCAGTACCCGGAGGCGGTCTTGAGAGCGCCGTGCGGCACCTGCCTCAACCTCTACAGCAGCGAGGCGGTGTCGGCGGTGCTGTGCCGAATGCTGCCGGGCCCTCCGGCGCTGGCGCCCCTGACTGGTGGAGACCAAGGTGCTGGCCACGGACGTCGACACGATGCAGAAGCAGCTCGACGTGCTGACCCAGCGCGTGCAGGACCTGATTGACGTGCCGGCGCCGCCTCCCCCTGAGGCGCTGATTGACCAGATGGACGCGATGCAGACGCAGCTCGACGGGCTGACCCAAACCGTGGGCGATCTCAAGGTCGCGGGGTCGCCGGCCCTCCCGGAGGGGGCCGCGAAGCCGGCTCTGGCCCTTGAGGAGATGCAGTCGCAGGTCGCCGACCTCGCCGCACGTGCCGGACTTGAAGGCCAGGCCGGCTCCGGCGCCGCCGGAGGACGCCATGAAGCTGGCCACGGTTTTCGACGAGATCAAGGGGCAGATCGCGCCATTGCAGGCGCAAGGGAAGGAACTCCAGCATGCGATATCGCAGCTGGAGGCGAAAGGCAATATGCATTCGAGACGAAGATGCTGAGAGAGATCGCGCCTGAACTGCTGACGCTCGCCGGTTTCTTCGGCGCAGCTTCTTCGCGGCCGGCTTCTGAGACGGGGCAGGCCGCCTGACCCAGCCGTTAGCGGCCTGAGAGGGCATACGACCCGGCCAATTCGTGCCCAGCCGTGTCGTAACGCATTCGGCCTGTGAGGGTTGGCTTTTTACCCCCTCTGGGGGCAAGCAGATCTACCTCCTTCCGGGGTCGGCGGATTTTCTGTACCCCCCATCGGGGGTCGGCGGAATGTCTTCACCTGCTGTCTTTTCCTGGGATGGCCCGCCGAGGAGGCAGGCCAGCACGGGTGCGCAAGGGACGCCACCAACCCTCCTGTGTTGGGCACTCGTTTTCAATAGAGCACTGTCTGACCCCACCTTCTCCTTCTCCTCCTCCCCCTCCTCCTCCCCCTCCTCCTCCTCCTCCCCCTCCTCCTCCTCCACCTCCTCTTCCTCCTCCTTCTCCTCCCCCTCCTCCTCCTTCCTCCCTCCTTTATCATCCTCGTGCGCCTTTATTCACCAAACGTTTTCGCCCATGCAATAGTTCACCCCCCCCGCCATTACGCTACCGAAGAACCCCACATACCTATATTATGGCTGGAGTGATGAGAGCTGACGTGAAGCATGTGATAATGATGTTGGTGGCCGTTGCCCCGCCGATACCGCTGTGCCCTGGACGACCGTCACGGATGGCGGCCGCGGTGAGAGACCACCCCCTGCGCACCCCCTTTATGGTGTCGAGAATATGCCATGCCCGCTGCGCCCTGGACGACCGTCACGGATAGCGGCCGCGGTGAGAGACCACCCCCTGCGCACTCCCTATGGTGTCGAGAATATGCCATGCCTGCTGTGCCCTGGACAACCGTCACGGATAGCGGCCGCGGTGAGAGACCACCCCTCTGCGCACCCCCTTATGGTGTTGAGAATATGCCATGCCTGCTGTGCCCTGGACGACCGTCACGGATAGCGGCCGCGGTGAGAGACCACCCCCTGCGCACCCCCTATATGGTGTCGAGAATATGCCATGCCTGCTGTGCCCTGGACGACCGTGATCGGTGAGAGACCCCCCCTGCGCACCCCCCGAGAATGCCATGCCTGCTGCGCCCTGGACGACCGTCACGGATAGCGGCCGCGGTGAGAGACCACCCCCTGCGCACCCCTATGGTGTCGAGAATATGCCATGCCTGCTGTGCCCTGGACGACCGTCACCGATAGCGGCCGCGGTGAGAGACCACCCCCTGCGCACCCCCTATGGTGTCGAGAATATGCCATGCCTGCTGTGCCCTGGACGACCGTCACGGATAGCGGCCGCGGTGAGAGACCACCCCTGCGCACCCCGTGTCGAGAATATGCCATGCCTGCTGTGCCCTGCACGACCGTCACGGATGTGAGAGACCACCCATTGCGCATGGTGTCGAGAATATGCCATGCCTGCTGTGCCCTGGACGACCGTCACGGATAGCGGCCGCGGTGAGAGACCACCCCCTGCGCACCCCCTATGGTGTCGAGAATATGCCATGCCTGCTGTGCCCTGGACGACCGTCACGGATAGCGGCCGCGGTGAGAGACCACCCCCTGCGCACCCCCTATGGTGTCGAGAATATGCCATGCCTGCTGTGCCCTGGACGACCGTCACGGATAGCGGCCGCGGTGAGAGACCACCCCCTGCGCACCCCCTATGGTGTCGAGAATATGCCATGCCTGCTGTGCCCTGGACGACCGTCACGGATAGCGGCCGCGGTGAGAGACCACCCCTGCGCACCCCCTACGTGTCGAGAATATGCCATGCCTGCTGTGCCCTGGACGACCGTCACGGATAGCGGCCGCGGTGAGAGACCACCCCCTGCGCACCCCCTATGGTGTCGAGAATATGCCATGCCTGCTGTGCCCTGGACGACCGTCACGGATAGCGGCCGCGGTGAGAGACCACCCCCTGCGCACCCCCTACGGTGTCGAGAATATGCCATGCCTGCTGTGCCCTGGACGACCGTCACGGATAGCGGCCGCGGTGAGAGACCACCCCCTGCGCACCCCCTATGGTGTCGAGAATATGCCATGCCTGCTGTGCCCTGGACGACCGTCACGGATAGCGGCCGCGGTGAGAGACCACCCCCTGCGCACCCCTATGACTGCCCTGGACACCGTCTATCGAGATGGGTGAGAGACCACCCCCTGCGCACCCCCCTATGGTGTCGAGAATATGCCATGCCTGCTGTGCCCTGGACGACCGTCACGGATAGCGGCCGCGGTGAGAGACCACCCCCTGCGCACCCCCTATGGTGTCGAGAATATGCCATGCCTGCTGTGCCCTGGACGACCGTCACGGATAGCGGCCGCGGTGAGAGACCACCCCTGCGCACCCCCTATGGTGTCGAGAATATGCCATGCCTGCTGTGCCCTGGACGACCGTCACGGATAGCGGCCGCGGTGAGAGACCACCCCCTGCGCACCCCCTATGGTGTCGAGAATATGCCATGCCTGCTGTGCCCTGGCACGGATAGCGGCCGCGGTGAGAGACCACCCCCTGCGCATAGCGGCCGCGGTGAGAGACCACCCCCTGCGCACCCCCTACCTGCCAGACGAACGGATAGCGGCCGCGCCATGCCTGCTGCCTGCCCTGGACGACCGTCACGGATAGCGGCCGCGTGAGAGACCACCCCCTGCGCACCCCCTATGGTGTCGAGAATATGCCATGCCTGCTGTGCCCTGGACGACCGTCACGGATAGCGGCCGCGGTGAGAGACCACCCCCTGCGCACCCCCTATGTGTCGAGAATATGCCATGCCTGCTGTGCCCTGGACGACTGTCACGGATAGCGGCCGCCGTGAGAGACCAGCCCCTACGCACCCCCTCTGGTGTCGAGAATATGCCATGCCTGCTGTGCCCTGGACGACCGTCACGGATAGCGGCCGCGTTGAGAGACCACCCCCTGCGCACCCCCTCTGGTGTCGAGAATATGCCATGCCTGCTGTGCCTTGGACGACCGTCACGGATAGCGGCCGCGGTGAGAGACCACCCCCTGCGCATCCCCTCTGGTGTCGAGAATATGCCCTGCCTGCTGTGCCCTGGACGACCGTCACGGATAGCGGCCGCGGTGAGAAACCACCCCCTGCGCACCCCCTACGGTGTCGAGAATCTGCCATGCCTGCTGTGCCCTGGACGACCCTCACAGATTTGTGCAGACGTCTTGGGTGTATGATGCAGTGAACATGCGTCTTGTGTGTGCGAGTGTGTGCATGCGTGCGGCTGTATGTAGACGCGTGTCTCATGTACTTGCCGTGCATGTGTTGACCGCGGGTTGAGGAGAGGAATGAAGAGGAGGAGGGGAGGAGGAGACGCGGGTGCGCCGCCGCAGGGAAGAAAACCAGAACCCCACGAAACATGTGGGGAATATGTGCGGAGTAAAACACCCGCAATTCCAAGCAATTCCTAAACGGTTGCACCCCTCGCCGCCGACACATCTGCACCAAACACACTGCACGCAAGCCCCAGACATGCGACATTCCAACTTCCAATGCGCGGTCCCCCGAAATCTCGACCACTTCCCCAGGACCGCTTCATCCTGTGTCGTTCTTGTATGGCCCTGGGGCCCGGTGAGGGCCCCCCAGAGGTTGAAAACGGCGAACAACCTCCCGTCCTGATTTTTTCGCGACGCGAGCACATCTGGGGCTTGGCGGCTCGACGACCCGACGCGACCGACCGACGGACCTCGGCTCGAGCGGCCTCGGCCACCGACGCCCGGAGGGCCCCCGAGACGGCGGCGCGCGCGCGCGCGCCTCCGGGGCCGCGCCCGGGCAAGCGCTGCGCAGGGGGCACTCGCTGCACCCTGGGCACTGGCTCAGCACCAGGTCGTGCGCCCGCTCGCATGCGCTGGCCTCGTCCTCCTCGTCAGGGGGCGTCCTTCCATCTTCGCCTGCTGTTGCTGCTGCTGCTGCTGCTCCTCCCTCCTCCTCCTCCTCCTCCTTCTCCTCCTCCTCCTCCTCCTCCTCCCTTCTCCTCCTCCTCCTCGCCCTCCTCCCTCCTCCCTCCTCCCTCCTCCCCTCCCCTCCTCCCTCCTCCCTCCTCCCTCCTCCCTCCTTCCTCCCTCCTCCCCCTCCTCCCTCCTCTCCTCCCTCCTCCCTCCTCCTCCTCCTCCTCCTCCTCCTCCTCCTCCTCCTCCTCCTCCTCCTCCTCCTCCTCCTCGTCATCATCATCATCATCATCATCATCATCATCATCATCATCATCATCATCATCATCATCATCATCATCATCATCATCATCAGCAGCAGCATCATCATCAGCATCATCATCATCACCATCATCATGATCGTGATCATGATCATGATCATGATCATCATCATCATCAGCATCATCATCATCATCATGATCAGGATCATGATCATGATCATGATCATCATCATCAGCATCAGCATCAGCATCATCATCATCATAATCATCATCAGCATCATCATCGTCATCAGCATCATCATCCTCCTCCTCATCATCATCATCATCATCAACATCAGCATCATCATCATCATCAGCATCATCATCAGCATCATCATCATCAACATCATCATCAGCAGCATCATCATCTTCATCATCATCAGCAGCAGCATCATCATCATCAGCAGCATCATCAGCATCATCATCATCATCATCATCAACACCTTCCTCCTCCTCCTCCTCTTCCTCCTCCCTCCTCCTCCTCCTCCTCCTCCAACTCCTCCAACTCCTCCAACTCCTCCAACTCCTCCTCCTCCTCCTCCTCCTCCTCATCTTCCTCCTTCTCCTCCTCCTCCTCCTCGTCCTCTTCACTCCACATTATCCCCTCCTCCACTCTCCTCCCCCCCTCCTCCTCGGACCTCGGATCGTGGCATGAGTACCTCACTTAAGGTTGCAGCCATGCCCCTCCTCCTCCTCCTCCGCCTCCTCCCCCTCCTCCTCCTCGTCCTCCTCCTCGTCCTCCCCCTCGTCCAAGTCCTCGGCCTCGTCCTCGTCCTCTTCCTCCTTCTCCTCCTCCTCCTCCTCCTCCTGCTCCTCCTCCTCCCCTCCTCCTCCTCCTCCTCCTCCTCCTCCTCTCCTCCTCCTCCTCCTCCTCCTCGCCTCCTCGCCCCCTCGCCCCCTCGCCTCCTCCTCTCCTCCTCACCCCCTCCCTCCTCTCCTCCTCCTCCTCCGCCTCCTCCTCCTCCTCCTCCTCCCTCCTCCCTCCTCCTCCTCCTCCTCCCTCCTCCTCCTCCCCCTCCCCGCCGCTCCTCCTCCTCCTCCTCCCCTCCTCATCCTCCAACTCCTCCTCCTCCTCCTCCTCCTCCTCCTCCTCCTCCTCCTCCTCTTATTCATCCTCCCCTTCATCCTCCTCTGCCAGGCCGTGCTCCCGCTCGCAGGCGCCAGCCTCCTCCTCCTCGCCCCGGGGGTGGTGCCGAAACTCCTGCCCCCAGCCTCCCAAGACCCCCGTACTGCATTAACAGAAACATGACATGGGGCCAATGTCTAGCTTTTGTCCGCCTCTGTGGACCCTCGCCAGGCCCCCCAAGGGCCATCAGAAAACCGCTCGGCATAAGTGCCAGTCCTGCGGAAGGGGTCGATACCTCTGGGGGTCGACAGTGGACAAATAATGACGTCGGGGGTCTGGGTCCTTCCATCTTCTCCTGCTTCTCCTCCTCCCTCGGAGCAAGAACGAGGGGAGGAGAGGGTGCGGGAGGAGGATGGGAAAGAATCCCTCCTCACTCTCCCCCCGCACCCCGTCCTCTACGCCCTCCCCACACAGCTTCCTCTACTCTCCTCTTCTCCTCCCGTTGCCGTCCTACTCCGGATGGCGCCAGGAGGTCGCCTGGGCGATCCTCCCCCGCCCTCATCCGCAGGAGCAGCGGCCAAAAAGAAGGTGATTTATTTTTTCCCCCGCGCGCGAGGCAGCCGAACTGACCAAACCGCGGATACCGACGGTAAGGCCCCCGGGGGACCCCAGAGGCCTCAACGAGGCCCCAAAAAGCCTCGCCCAGATGCCCCCCAGAGTTCTCCGAGAGGCCCCAGAGAGGCATGCCAAGAGAACCTCATATTCATCCAGGAGGCTTCTGACCCAAGATAGAACTTCCCAGATCGTCTCAAATACTCACTCCTTGTAGGGGTCGGCGGAATGGCGTGAGCAACTGAAATAAAATGGGAGGGGGTCTGATGTGTGAGGGGGATCTGATTTGAGCCGTCTTGGAAGGTCCCAATGGGTCTGGGCCATGGCCGCCCTTTCATGGTTGGTCTGGGGGGGTCTGAGATTGCCCTCCCATTGATTACGACGTCTGGCGTACCCATGCAACATCCGCGGTCTTCGTTGATGATTCGGATCTGCGCTGAACCGCCCACCCCCCCCTGGCGTGCGAAGCGTGCCAAGGGCGGCGCCTGAGGCCCTGCCAACGTAGGTCCAACAAGTTCGCGCAGAGCTCCGGACATCTGATGCTCACAGGTCAGTCGAAAGAAGTAGGTGACAAAATGAAGCAGGAAGGCGGACCTTTCCAGAGAATGGCAAGACACGGCAAAAGCGCCTCGGTGCTCGAAGCAGGACGGCGCCTGAAATAGATTGGGGCCTGGGCATCCAGAAATGCCTGGTTTCAAAGACCAGCGTGTCTGTTGATGTCATTGCGTTTTCCCCGCCCCCGCCTTCCCACAGGCACGCCTTTTGCCCATCCATCTTGCTGCCGTGTCCCCCCCTGGGAGGTGGAGGCCTGGTCCAGCGGCCAGGATTCACAAGGGCGTCAGCGCTGAAGCAAATCTGTTCGGGGGGCGACGCGCGAACCCAACCCCTGCCCCGCACGATTTCTGAGGGGGAGGGTGGGGATTCACTTCGCTCGGGAGCTCCCGAACAAACTGACCCCCCCAGTTACACAGAAAACACCAGAAAAAAAAACCTGACCCGGGGGACGATCACTAAGGGATTTGGAATAGGGGTAGGATTCGCATGTGGCCCCCTAAATACAATACCCCGACTGGTCTTCTGTGGGCCACGCTCGACTTCGGAGATGCTAGCCGAGACGTGCTCACGCCGTGGCAACTTAAAACAATGTTTGTTGCACTTTCCGGCCTCTGGGGGCCTCGCTAGGCTTCGGGACCGCCCTGAAGACAACTCGGGCTCTGGCTCTGGGGAAGGAATAGGGACTTCCGGGGACCGAGCATCACAACAAATCATACATCGAATTCCTATGAACAAATGCGTGCCCCTCCTCCACGCACCGAGAGGTCTCCTAGATGGGGTCGGAGTAGATGGGATCGGAGGATCGAGCCGCATCGCCGATACATCGGCGATGCATCGGCGATGCATCGGCGATGCATCGGCGATGCATCAGCGATGCATCGGCGATGCATCGGCGACGTCGGCGTGGGGAAACACTGGCTCCACAGCGAGCCGCATTGTCGATGCATCGGCGATGCGCGCCATCCTCCGACCCATCTGCTCGGACCCCATCTAGGAGGCCCAGAACTACCCCCCAAAAAAACACCCCCTGTCCCGAAATGGGCGATCGACGTGCCCCATGTTCGTGTCCCACCCCACGAGGGGCCAGAGCATGGGCATAGATGGGCATGCAACCCCTGGAGGCCAGGCATCTGGTTGTCCAGAAATGGACGCAGCAGCCGGGGCATGGATAAGACGGCAATTTAGGAACGGGCTGACCCGTGTCAGCGCCAACCCTGATCACGCAGGACCACGCCGCGAACCCAAGCTGGCCCCCTGCACTAGCTCCCAAACCTGGGTCGGCGGAGGAAAAGGGGGAGTCAGTTCCGCGTGACTGCCACCAAACCCAGGCGTCGGCCAGAGGGGATTGGCTGTTCCCCGCTGGGGCTCACCCCCGTTACAGTCAACCCGAAGAGTAAAGATGCGCGGCAAGGATGCGAGGGCCTGGAAAGGCCATCTTCACGATTCTCGAAGATTCGAAACCTAATGGGCAAGGCAAAATCGGCGGTGGACAAACCTCTCTTTAGTAAACCTCCCCTTAATGAAAACGGCCTGGGACCGAGCCCGACGGACCTGGACCCGCAAAATAACGGCCGCGACGCCCCCTCGCGAACCGACAACGGCCAATTCCTTAATCGACGTGCCAGGGTAGGAGGTCTGTCCACCCCCGACAAAATGTAAGGACGCCAAGGAAATCTTGGAAACATCGCTCACCCTTCCTATGCGGGTTGACTGTACGTGCGTCCCGACTGCGCCACGACAGAGCATCGAACACGCTGGTCTTTCCACGCCTCTGGCCTTCCGAGGCACTCCCTCTTGCTCCCGATGCCGCCAACAGAAACAACGCACGCGAGGAGTGGGCGATTCGCGGTCGATGCGGCCCCCACCGCTGGGCCCATCCGCTCCTAGCGCTGCCCCTGACGTAAGAGACTCCTGTTGCGAAAAAAAATGACACCGTGCGTTTGGGCCCCCTTCGCGCCGTGCAACCCCCCCCCAAACCCCTCCTTCCGCATCATCTCGGATGCTGCGATCCGCGGCAGCCCCGAACGCCTGGAGGGAGTCCAACAGAAGCCTGACAGCAGCTGATCTAGACTGTTCCCCCGACCTTGCACAGCAAATATGAGCACTCAACTCGACGAAGGCCCGGCCACCACTACAGCAGTCGCTGTCACTCGCAATAGGTCGGAGCCCGTTCCCTGTGTATGGTGTTCCGTTTCGTGCGATTTTGTTGTATCGTAAATGCACACGTCCGAGGGACGCCAAATTCACTTCCTCCGCTCTGACCTGCAACCGACGAAGCCCTCTTTGTTGGTCCCGGAGAGAGCCCAGTGCACGAGGAACGTCAGAGGCACAGGCATGTAAAAAACTGAGGCGCATAAACAAACGAAACATGACATACATATAATTGCTCGGACTTCCGCGCGGATTTCTCGGTTCGGCGCTGGAATCCCCTTCGCGCGCCACAACAACACTGAAAACGCCGCCAGAGGGGCCAACGCCGATCCGAGAAAACCGCGCGGACCACAAACAAATTTCAAGGGGACCAGGGACACACAAATAAATACACACAACGAACAGGATGTTCAACATTTTCGCATATGTTTGGGATTTTCGTATTCCCCCCACTTCCCATAGTTTCCCATACTTTCCTGGGGATCGACGATTAATTGTGTCTGTGTGTGTTTCCCCCTCCTGAAAATGATGTCTGCGCAAGATGTTGTTTTTCGAGTTATGGGCACAGCGAGTCCCAACCGAAACCCGAGTCGCTCCTCCCGTGCAGCGCCCTGGCTGCAGCAAGGAGTTGGGAAGTAAGGAACCCACAAAGGACGTACGCACCCAACTATGTACATGAGCACGGCCCCTTGACCCGCGAGACTGGCCGCGTGATACGAACATTCGCGCATTGCGAAATCTCGAAACCAGCGTGGATTCATGTACGACGTGTACGCCCTTCTTACTGGGAGGTCTCCGTCGGAAAGATTGAGGAGGATTAAGCCCCAATGGGGCGCTGTTGCGCCAGATTGGGCCTCGCTTTAAGCGGGACTGATCAACTAGGCGGGACTAAGCCGGATTAGGCGGGACTAAGCGGGATTAAGCCAGATTGCGCCGGATTTCGGACCCGGGCAACATCAAAACTTGACCACATCCGAGGAAGTGAGGAGGAACAAGGAAGATCAGCATCGTTTATCCAGCACCCATCCCGAACCGCGTGGCCCAGGCCTCACTAGCCGATTTATCACTCTGGATGAAGATCTAGGCTGTCCTCTGGTTTCCAAGGGGGCATCCCGAGCTGGGGTGGTAAAGTGGTGGCAATCTGGACGGGGATTGGGATGGGGACAGGGGTCGGTTTGACGATACTCAGAAGAGGGACGTCCATGGGCGGAGGGCTCTACACGCATGCAACGTACAAAACCGTGCCGCAATGCCTCGCTTCGCCGGGCGCCCGTGCAAGGCGAAGAGGCAAGCGGGAACAGAGCCCTGAGGGGCCCACTCCACACGAAAGGTGCGCCTCTCTCAACCCTGTTCAATCCTCTTCCTCACCCTCCTCCTCCTCCTTCCGTCTGTCTTCCCCTTCATCTTGATTATCCTCTACCTCCTTCTCTGGATCGGAAGCGAACCGCGCAACGTCCTCGCGGTCACATTGCAACGGGGCCTCCTCGGTCAAGACGAGAGAGAGAGAGAGAACAAAAAAAATACAAAACAAAACACATAAAACGGCGAGAGAAAAGAGAAAAAGGGCGAGAGAAAGAGAGAAAGAGAGAAAGAGAGAAAGAGAGAGAGAACGAAAGATGGCGAACGCTAGAGGAGAAGAAAGAGGACCGGAAAAATCGAGGAGGGAGGAAGGAGGAGGCCACAAAACCGCGAAAATCACCGAATCCGGAGCCCC
Organism: Prorocentrum cordatum; assembly: GCA_963575745.1. Taxonomy (NCBI): domain Eukaryota; class Dinophyceae; order Prorocentrales; family Prorocentraceae; genus Prorocentrum; species Prorocentrum cordatum. The sequence continues at coordinate 180,267 of CAUYUJ010010435.1, read as the reverse complement.
CGGGATCGGCGGCACTTGCCAGAGGCCATTACAATACCTTCTCTTCGCCCTAGACTACTGCTGAACCGTCGGGGCCGATCTTTGTCACCGTCCATCTTCCTCACTGTCGCTTCGTGGACCGCTCTCGGGAATCGGCGACGGCCGGCACGGACCACGACCCAGGCCCACTTCAAGACAAAAATCCACGACGTGCTGGTCATGGTCGACGCGTGTCTTCTCTCGATCCCATTCCTCTTCTTCGGCAGGCCACTGGGCACGCACACCCGAAGCGTCAGCTGGACCTGCGTCTGCAGGCCGTCGGAAGGCAGTGCCTCACCGTCCGCTCGGACGGTTGAGGCCGCAGGGCAGGCGCCACGAAGACCGTGGCCGAAACAGTGAAGTCGGGCACAGTGCTCAAGGATGGAGGAAGAGGACAAGGATGGACGACCAAAGTGACGCGGCGCCGCATCCGATCCCATTCCGCCGCATCCTCCTGACCTCAACTCGCCAGGAGCCCCACTCCTCCGGCCAGGCTCCTCCTGGAACAGGTGCCCCACGGCCCAGCTCACGCGGTCCCTGCAGGAGGCGGACACCCCGTCCACGAAGCAGTTCACCGCGCAGTCCTGGCGCGGTCTGGGGAGGGAGAGTGGGAGGGGGGTGCAGAGGCAAACGAGAAAGAGGGAGAGAGAGAAACAAAAAGAAAGAGAGAAAGAGATTTAATCACTCGACGCCGTGGTTCCTACAGTAGGTGAGAGCACCCGCCCCACGATCGACCTCGTCTGGAAGATAACGCTTTCCTTCAACATTTGTTATTGGCGGTCCTGGGGTCTGGGATAGGCCCCAAAAGATGCCGCAAACAACGGATTCATAGCTATACACATAGGTATGTGGATGTAAACATACATACATATATGACGATATATACTACACACATATACAATCGTATCTACACATACATGTACGTTTACATATACATTTACATATAGATATGAAAATGCATAGACCTATCCATACATATATATATATATGTAAATATACAAATATACATATGTGTGTGTGTGGGCAGCTACCCTCAGCACCCACTCATCGTCTTCTTTTCTGTCGACGGCTGTCCTTTCCCAACTCCTCTTTCGTTTCCTTTCTCCTCTTTCCACATTGTATGAATCATTATCCTTCGCATCCTCCACATGCTGTTACTGCTCGCCCTGCCGCTGCAGCCCCTCCTCCTGCTGCTCCTCCTCCTCCCCCTCCTCTTCCGACAGGGCAAAGGGAGAGAGAGAGAGAGAGAGAGAACAAAACAAAGAGAGAGAGAGAGAGACAGACACAAGCACACAATTACAAGGAAGCAGCGAGACGAGAGGGCGCCAAACCTTGTGGTTTCGTTTGGAGGTTTTGGATTCCTGGGGTGGCGATCGCAGAAGCCATGTGATTTCATTCGGATGTTCTTGAATTCTGCATTTTAACAGCCTCCAGCGAAAATCCAGCTGCAGACGCCATGCGCTCTGAATCCCAGATATCCCACTGACATCACAGTGTTTGCGAAACCAGAAGGCACCTACACGTGTGATGTTATTGAAATGTTAGGGGCTTCTGCGACAAGGACTCCAGGACTCCTGCGATTCCATTTAGATGCTCGGGATTTCTGGAATTTTACACCCTCCAGCGAAAATCCACGCTGACGTCCTCTAAGGTTCTGAATTCGAGATATCCAACAAGTCAACATGAAATCACAGGACTTCTGGGATTCTCATTCCAGCAATTCCAAACATCCAATTCAAATCACAAACAAGATTGGCGCCCTCTTGTCTCGCAAGCCCGGTGCTTTGATTAGGTTCTCTGGGACTTAAGCCCTGGGGCGCTGCAGCGTGAATTCTCGTTGGAAGCTCTAAAATGCATGCTCCACGCTGTAAACATCACAAGATTCCATGAAGACTTGTTCATTGCGTGGTAGACCAGCCCCCGATGATAATCTGCGCGGCAGAAGCGGGCGAGAATTTGCGTGCGTTCTGCAAGCAACTTGCGCGTTTGAAGTGGGACCATGTTTATGTATGTCGGAAATGCCTGGTGCGGAGCGACCCCCCCCACTGGGATCCCTCATCCCGGGGGTTTCGTCCTTGAGCCACCGCCAGTGCGGGCCAGTACGAAATACCCTAAAATGCACAGACCCCCCCCGAAACACCGCCAGTACGGACCCCGGCCTCCAGGCGAGAAGCGCGTGGGAACGCCCAGGGAGCACGTGCCGTTGTCCGGCGGCGGCGTCGGCGGTGGCGGCGTCGGCGGCGGTGGCGGCGTCGACGGCGACGACATCCAGCCAGAGAGCTCTGGAGGCCTCCGAACCCATGGAGGTCTCCTGGGAACAATTTTTTGGGTTGCGGACGTCCTCGGTTCCTAGAAGGTTCCAAAGGTTTCCATTGTACTCCTCGGCACTTCTAACCGCCCCCCCCCGAACTTCTCCCCACTCCATCGCACTTTTCGGCCTTAATCGGCAGTCCTCACCGCTTCTCCCGAGGCCCCCCCAACTCCCACAGGAGCCCCCCGCCTGTGTAAGTTTGCCATACTCCTTCAAGAGAAAAACCCTTTCTGCCGCACGCCAACTGTGCTACTTTCAGATGCCCTCAACATGCCGCGCGTACGCCTTGGACCTATGGATCGGGCCCTGGGGGCAAGGGACGGGGGTCGGAATCTGGACCCTGGTTTCCTAGTCGGCTTGTTCTTTTTTTTTCTCGAGAACGGGGGAGAGAAACGCGATGTATAGTGATGAAGTGGACGAGGACAAGGAGGCGAAGGAGGACGGGGGAAAAATGGTGGGCGGCGGCTCTCCGCGCTCTGGGCGGAGGGGGGACACTTCTGGTCATGAATGCGCACACATCAGAGAGGCCGTTGCCAACAGAAGCCACCGACCAGAGGTCACATAGAAGAGAGCCCACATACAAGATTTACCAACGACAAAGAAGATCACACGTAACAGAGGTCATATAGAAGGGATGCCACCGACAACGGAGGTCACCGAGAAGAGACATCATGTATGAGAGAACACGAGAGGTTACATATAAGAGAGGTCACGTAAAAGAGGTCTCACGCACAATGGACATATTTCGGCGGGTGTGGGTTTCTTCCAGATGCGCGTTTCCTCATGGGCAAACACATCATCGTCACTGCCGCGCTCCTCAATGGAACGCTTCTGACACTGCATGAACTGTCGCCGTGAACGTCTGGCCTCATGGCATACCGCGAAGATCACCTCCACAAAAACATACATAAACCAACGCCACAGCAACGTCTGCCCGACATGTGCCGTTCTTTGCTGTGAAAGCTTGTCGTTTTCAGATGCAGCGTCCCCAGTTCCGTACCTATACGACCACCTTTCGGGTGATAAGGTAGTTCGGGGGGGAAACAACGTCTCATTCGATCGGTCTCACTATCGATCCCACTATCAATATCACTATTGCTCTCGCTCGATCGCTCTCACCCGATCGATCTCGCAATCGATCCCACTCGATTTATTTCATTCGATCGATGTCACAATCGACCTGACAATCGATCTCACAATACCGATCTCGCATTATATCTCACATTCGGTTTCACTATCGACATCACAATCGATATCGCAATCAACGTCATCATATTCATCATCAACATCATCGTCAGCAACGTCATCAACATCATTATCATCATCATCATCGGGACACCGTCATCATCATCACCACTTCATCACCAACATGATCAACATCATGACCATCACCATCATCATCATCGGGGCACCATTATCTTCACCATCACCATCACCATCAACATCATCATCGGGACACCACCATTATCATCATCATCGAAACACCACAATCATCATATTATCATCACGGACAACGTCATCAACATCAAAGCCATCGGGACACCATCATCATCATCATCGACAACATTATCATAATCAGCAGCATCATATTCGGGGCACCATCATCAGCGTCACCATCATCATCATCACAACCACCACCATTGGGACACACTCATCATCATCAACATTATCATCAACATCGGCATCACCATGATTGGGCCACCGTCATTAACATCATCAACATCACGTCATCAATATCCTCATGATCATAATCACTACCAGGGCGCTAGCATCGTCATCGCCATCATCATTATCAACATCATCATCATGGGGACACCATCATCATCATCACCATCGCCATCATCAGAAGCATCAGCACCAACCTCATCATCATCATCGGGACTCCATCATCATCATCATGTCCATCATCCCATCATATCATCATCCCACCACCATCAACTTAATCAAGAGTATCGACATCATCATCATTATCGGGATACCATCATCACCACCCAAAACATCAACATCATCAACATTATCAGCATCGGGACATCCTCATCATTACCACGATGGCGATCAACATCATCCGCGCCATCATCATCATCAAAATCATCATCCGCATCTCAACAGCATGCCCATCATCAGCATCCTCGTCGCCAACATCCTCATCCACATCCTCGGCACACCATCCTCGTCATCATCATCAGCATCATCATCATCGGGACACCATCAGCATCATCACCACCATCATCACCAAAAACATCATCACCAACCTCATCAGGATCATCGAACACACAATCATCATCTTCATCATCACCATCATCATATCATCATCCTCATCACAACCTCATCAACATCATCATCTTCATCGTGACACCGTCATCATCGTCAGCAACATCAGCATCATCACCATCGGGACGCCATCTTCATCACCACCATGGCCATCACCATCAGCATAGCATCATCATTCACATCGCCATCATCATCATCCTCATCATCGGGGCACCGACGGGGCACCGGCGGGACACCGCACGCCACCGGGCCCCGGACAGGAAACATTTGGTCAGGCCGCGCCTCAGCCAGAGGCGGGGCACTTCTCGCCCGCCCACGCAGCTTCGCGTCGCCCGCGCGCAGGGCACGCGCGAACACGAAACCGAAAACGATTTCCCGGTAGGGGGGCCCCCCGTTCCACTTCGATCTCACCCCCTCACCTCCGACGCCCCCGCTGGATCTTAAGGTACTATGGCCATGCAATCCTTGCGTTCAGCCGCGTCATGCTTGGCCTTCTCGTTGCTGATTGGTTCGCCCGCGACGGCAATGACTTTGCCGTGCGGGCTTTGACGGGCATGGCGATCGCGGTCTCAATCGCCTCTGTCCTAGGCGTCGCAGGCTTGCTCAGAACGAACTCCTCGCCATCGTCTCACACGCCCCGGCGATTGGAGCGGGCTTGAGGCGGCGCCCTGCCAGCGCGCGCGACTGCAGTCAACGAGTCGCAGATCCTCTGCAGCAAGAAAGACACTCCGCCCTCGTCGGAAGGTATTTTGTTTCCTTTCATCACATTTGCAAGCACCTCGCAGAGATCGGCCGGGAACGTCAACGACATCTGGCGCATGATATGGCACCTAGCCCGGGGCGCGCGTAGACGGAGGAGCGGGGGGGGGGAGGGCGGAGACGACAGGACAATGACCTCGCGCGCAGAGCCCAGACGGGCCCAAACTATCGGGCGGCAGCTGCCGACGCCGCTCCCCCTGAGCGAGCCCTGAGCGAGCCCCGCCGCCCTCCGCCCCCCTTTCATTCTTAACCTTTGAGGGGGCGGGGGTCCAGACGTTTTAACGGAAGGTCGCTGACTGCGTAAATTTCGATCAGCAAAATGCCCCGGAGGAAACCCGCGAATAGCAACTGCATCGGAGGAGAATAACGAGCTCAAGGGGCCCGTGATATCAGGGCGCTGGCGCAGCGAGCGCGCTGCCCCCCAGTGCGAAGTCACCCGCGTCAAGCCCGGTCTCTTCAACGAAATCTGCATTGAAAACGTCCTCGCGTTCTCCCGATTCCGCGCGGAACGCGCATGCCAGAAATCATTCGGGCTCGATGTTGCACCGGGCAGAAGCTTTATCCGAACGGGGATCTCGGACCCAAGACGGACGCCCAAGGCTTGCCCCTTGCTTCATGCCCATGGCGCGCGCGCGCCCCTCGCCGCGCCACCCCCGACTCGACGTGCGTCGCCGAGGCCGCCCCCGTGCGCGGCTGTGTTCCACGCGATCGCAATCTGTATTCTTGGAGACGCTGAGCCAGACATGCACGGAATGGGTTTCGCATGCGCGGCGTCTCCTCATGTGTTTCATTGTGTTCGCCCGGTCGTCCCGTGCTCTTTGCGCGGCGTGCCGGAATCTCTTAAGTTTGATTTTCCCGCCTCTCTCAAGATCTGGGCGATTGGGGTCGCTACCAGCGCCGTGCGCAGGAGGTCATCCCCGCGCAACTGCGATCACGCAATCATTATGTCCACCCTCTGCAAGCAACAACTGGTCGAGCGCGCACAAGTGTTCATATGCACAACGTTCGCTGTCCGCGTGCCATGATTTCCTATATGCTTGAACGGCTGCCACAACAACTATCCCCCACTGTGTCGCAGTGGTTGCGTCCACGAACGACGTATCGACGCAGCCGAAACTGCGGGCCAATGCGCCCATGGCCAATCTGCGCGACGCCGTGGACATCCCCGCCCACGCGTGACAATGTCAGTGGCCACCCGCACGCATAGCCACTATCCCAGGTAGTTCACGTTCGTCTACTTTTGGAGGCCCGGACGTGGGGACCAAAACCAAAACAGAGGGTTGCCTCCACAAGGGGAAGATAATGCTAGATTTCGGCGTTGGCGGTAATCTGTCGGTCGCCTTGAAAGCCAGAATATTACCGCCATCGCCGAGATCGGGGCCTTCTTCCCTCGGTGGAGGAACACCGCCGATATCGGTGTTGGTGTCACCTCTAGGCCTGCGCGATACTTCCCACGCTTGGAGCCTACGTCGCAAGCGTCGGTCGCTGCGCCCCGGGGTCGCAACGCGTGCCTTTTTGTCGAGCACCTGCTGCTTCAAGCTGCGATTCCCTTTGAAACTGCCCTGCGCGAGCGCGTCGGGCTGCCCGCCAGACTCCACCGCAACGCCTGGGGGCGCCAATGAAAACATGTGAATGACTGTTCGCGCGTCGATGCCCAGCGCGGTTGATCGGCATTTGGGCGATACTTCCGACCAGAGAATGTATTATCGGTCCCTGGCCCTCCTGCTGGAAGTGCCACTGTCCTTTGTTTCGCCACCTCCTGGTTGTTCAAAGCTTGAACTGACAGCGCTGTGTCCTGCATGTTGCGCATGGTCATCCCTATCGCGCGTCCGAGGATATGGGCGGGGCGTTTGGGCTGCGACGATTTCTGTGCAAACCAGGGTCGGTGGTAAAATGTCGCACGATGGGGCCACAAACGCGTGATGAGATGGTTACAGGACAACCACTCAGAACCGGATCAGGGCAATTATGTTTTATGCTACAACTGCTGCTTCGCACAAGTCAAAGACAGAGCGCGCGCCAAAACGTGTTGCGTTGACAATGCGCATATCAGACTTGTGCGCATACATGATGAAGTCAAATGCTTGCACTGGCGAGCTCCAGAAAATTACGAGCACACATACACAACGAAACACTCTTAGCGGACCTCCGGACCCCACTCCCGCGCCCCCCACCTGAGAGCCGTGGGCTTGCGGTCGGGAGTGGCCACGATCTCGTCGTGGCGACCACCTCTGGGCAGGCCAGCACGTCGGAGAGCGCTGGAGTCAAAAGATGTGCCATAAGCTCGGACCAGCTTGGCACCGCTCCCCGTCGACCGGTGTCTCCTGCTCCTCCCATCCCTCGAGGGTTCGACCCCCAGCAATCAAGATGACGACGGTGACTGCGGCGTTGGTGATCGACTGCCCCTGGGCACTGCTTCACTCGGTCACGTTGTCGAATTCCTGGGCAGTCCGGCAAGCGATGTTTGGCGATTGTGCTGCATCGTACTGGTGAAACTTCGGCAACGAATATGAAGGCGGCACCGATGAACTCTTGGACCGTGTCGCTGATACCATCGGAGAACTGGGCTCGGCTGGCAACATAGCTTTGGCCAGCTGAGCGAGCTTCTGCGGAGTACGCATGTCCTGCCGCTCTTCTACATCACGGATGCGGCGCTTGAGTCGTGTCAATGGCCTCGATGCGGCTTCACGCTGTCGTGCCGGTGGAACTGGGGACGCTGCGGACTTCGTAGCTCCGACGTGTCCTATGAAATCCCGCAGTGTGGCCTCGAGCGTCGAAAGCCGAGGTTGTACGCGAGCAACCTGGTTTCCCCGCCACCGCTGCGCGTGCAATTCGTTCTTTTTGGACGCCCGAAATGGGTACGGAAAGAATGGGTACAATGCCCAACAGCTGTCCATTTTGAACAGGAATACTCACGCCGCCGCGGCCTGTGTCCATTCGAGACAGCAGGCCGCCTGCCCAACAGCGGCCGCTGTTGGGCATAGTGCCCATTTTTTCCGTACCCATTTCGGGCGTTCAAGTTCTTGGCCCCGCCCGTGGGCGGGTCCTCCTCCTCCCAGGGAGGAGTGGCTGATGTGGTGGTCTGGTCGGCCTGCTGGAGCCCGTCGGAGGTGCGCGCGCCCTCGATGCCGAGGGCCGCGTCCGAGGCGATACCGCTGCACTCCGATGCAGCGGGGACCGCCCCATCAATCCCAGCGTGGAGGGGCACGGCATCACTCATCATCCGCCACCGTGCTCCTGGCACGAAGTTGACAAACCAACAACACACATCCATACCCATAAGGGGGTCGGAGAGGGCTATGGGTGCGTGTTGTCGGATGGGGGTCCCCGCTCGAACGGGAGCGTTCCCCAGGGTCCGAAAGCCCGCACCCATACCCATAGCCAGTCCTCCTCCCAACGACCCCCCTATGGGTATGGGTGTGTTGTTCGTTCGTCAGAAGTGGAGTGCCCCGAGGCTCATGCAGCACTGGAATGTGGAACGCTGTGCAGCAGCTGCTGCGGCGAGAGTTGCACTAAATGTTCAAATGCCCGGACCCAAACCTTCCTGGGGTTTTCCGGGCTGGCTCCCGTGAGTTGAGAAGTGTTTCTTGCGACTCCTGTGGACGCTGGGCCCCCCCCCCCAAGCGACCTTCCGAACCCTCCCATGAGTCCAGGAGGGCTTAGAATCGCCAAACGATCGCTCCAATACGCCCAAGATGTCCTCTGTCCCAAGAGGCCTCCACGACGCCACAAGAGGCCTCCAGGAAGGGCCCCAAGAGGCATACATTCCCGATGTGCTCTAAGTGTTTGACAGATCTTTTTCGCATTTTCGGCTTTCCGACGCTCCAAGACAGCCCACGAAGCCTTCAAGAAGGCGCTGAAATGGCCCAAGAGCGCCCCAAGACGGCCCAAGAGGCCCCAAAACGGCCCCCCGCGAGACCCCAACGAACATCCAATAGGCTCTCTACCCACACCCCAGGCACGGTGTCGGGATTGGCCGACGGCCACAAGAAATGATCGAACCCAGCGGGGACTGGCAGAAAGAACTACTGCGTTGACCCGATGAACGGCAACCGTGCCCAATTGTAACAACGGCTTTGGGCACATACCGGTTAGAAAGCCAGCATGTGCTGAACAACTCTGTGATACAGGAGGAGAAAGACGATAAACACAATCGAAATCTATGCTAAGGACGGGCGGTGAGGACGCAAGGGCCTTGAACTCCGGAATTGGTACTTTCGGGTAGCGGGCTGCCAAGACCCCGAAAGGCTGGCCAGTGAAAACTGCGAAGGACGGGCCGCAGAGGCAAGGACGCGGTGGGACCCTGAGGACATTCGTGCGTCCTTACTATGAGTTTTGACTTTAGGATGACTCGGAAGAGGCAGCTCATAGAGGGGGCACAATTCTAAAGTAATGCGTCGACTGCTTTCGTCGAAGAAGTCGGGACACCACCAACAGCATAAGGATACGACAAGGCAAACATCTACAATGATTGAAGCGATTGTCTTCATATCGTCCTGAACGGCAAACGCATGTCAGTATGAAGCCATCCGCTTATCCTTCTTCCCCCTCCTCCTCCTCCCTCCCTCCCCATGGCCGGTGGGGATGAGCAGGAAGGACCCCAGGGCTGTCTCCTCGCATCCGAGCTGCTCGTGCTCGCAGCACCACTCCTTCTTCTGGTCCGACCTGTAGCAGCGTTGCCGCTCACCCTCGCCGTCCTGCCGCCTCCTCCATCCTTCCCGTTCCTGCCTCCTCCACCCCACCTCCCCCTTCCTCTACCCGCCTCCTCCTCCTCCTCTCGGAGTGAGGCCCTAAAGGGGGCCGACAATAGCGTGGGCGCGCTCTACGTGGGGAAGCCACAAAGAGGCGTAACCGAGACTGCTGCCCACCCCTGAACCTCTCCAAACGTGCGTTCTGCCGAGAATGCCAAGGCGAATCCGCCCGTGACGACGAGGGCCTCCCAGGAAGGCCCCAACGGGGAAAACGGGCGAAGGGTAGCGGCATCGGTACCTTCTCCTCCCCTGACTCCACGATACCAGTGGCTACAGTCGGGGCGTTGACCTAAGGAACGATAAGTAAGGAACGAGGCCCTTTTTTTCCATAAGTTGAACTTCGATTTCCCATCGAAAACCTAAGGACAACCTAAGGCAAACTGCGACACAATTAAGGATCACGGAGCCCCTCCTCAACGAAAAGGGTTTTTTCTTCAGCGCCCCGACAGTATCTCAGAGTGCACAGAAAGCTGTCTCCTTGAATGCGATCAGCGCCAGCCCCGCAGGCGGCCGGGGGGCTAGTGCTGGAGAAGCCCCGAGAACATCGGTGCAGAGGGGGGATGCCAGCAACTCCATTCGACTGAGCTGTCCTCACACTCCTCCCGGGGCCAAAACTGACATTTTTTTCGAGCCGCGTCCGTCCGTGGCGACGAGGAGCCCCCCTTCCTCTCCCCATTCTGGCCGGAGCTGCTGCTGGGCCACTTCAGCCCCCAGCCCCTTCCTCTCCCCTTTCTGGCCGGAGCTACTGCTGGGCCACTTCGGCCCCCCTGTCGGCTCCAACCCTGAGCGCCATCAGCGCCAGCTCCTGCTCCAACGCCTGTTCAAGCTCAATTCATGCTTACCACCCCCGGGTGCGGGCAAGGGCGGCAACGCAGGCGGACCCACCGTCGGCCAGGAACCCCAAGCGGGGGTGGCGGTCTAAAGCTCAACAGAGGTCACCCAAGACAGCCAAGACTAGCTGTGTGACACGAAAGGCCTCCCAGCTGGCGTCGGAGTAGATGTGGTCGAACGATCCCGCCGCATCGCCGATGCATCGGCGACCTCGACGATGCATCGGTGACGTCGGCGTGTAGAAGATCGGGCTTCACATCGCGCCGCATCGGCGGCGAGGCGCGATCCTTCGACCCCATCTATCCCTGAAAGTCTTGAGAAACCCACCCTACTAAGATGTAACGAATTATTTGTCGGCGGCCTTATTCACGGCTTGGTGTCCCACCAATCGGGGGGTAACTGATTATTGTCTCCTGCGGTACCCGCCGCGAAACAACGACGCCGACAACTACGACTACAGCTACGACTACGACTACGACGGCTACCAATCCTGATGCCTCAGGAGAGCTCAAACGGAAAATCTGAGCTCAGAAACTTGATCCTCAGAACATTCGTCCTGAGAAGCTCCATCCTGACAAGGATTGTTGGAGCTCAGGCCCCACGAGGGCCCTCAGAAACTCCATCCCCAGAAAGACTGAGCAACGCCTTCGGCGAAGAATGTGTCGATCCGTATCGCACTCTTCTTACAAATGTGCTCGAGACTCCTCTGTCAGTCCACGGGGCAGTTTTCCATGGGTGAAAGAGCACCCCAAAATTATCCAACACGCCCAACAAGAGAGGGACAATTATCTCCGACGCGACGAGGAGGCTTTAGGACCAGGGGGTTCAAACTGAAGACATTATGAGGGTACTCCGGCCCCATTCAGGGGGCCGAGGGACCCTTGTGGGGCGCCTCAGGACCTCGTCTGTCTATCTGCCCGTTCTGATCTTCATGCCAATCGGCTGCAACAGCCCCTCCAGGGGCAAAACAGGTGTCGCATGTCTGCGAAGATTTCTGCGAGACCATGGATACATCGTATGCGTTCACAAACAGCAGAATCGGGGACAGAGCGAACCGACAGCTGAGAGAGGAGGAGGACTCGAGTTGCACTTGATCCTCAAGACTGCCCAGCGCAAAAATGAGGAAGAGGAGGAGGAGGAGGAGGAGGAGGAGGAGGAGGAGGAGGAGGGATCCCCAAACGCCATCCCCTGTGACTACATTGCCCCCTCCCCCCTCCTTGAGAAAAAGACGAGGTACCCATACCGCTACACCCCGCGAAGCCAGCGGTGGCGGCGAGGGCCTCCCAGCAGGCTTCACACAAAGAAGCAGAATCAGGCCGCGGTAGCGGTGTGGGTACCTTCCCCTCCACTCCCTCCTAACCAGCCTCAAACTTATCCCTATCCCTAAGATGGGCGAGCAGAAAGCGAGGACAATCTCAGGGATAGGCCCTCAAAAACTGAGGGAATCCTTGAGATCGTCATCGAGGTGAGGTGATGTCAAACATAGGGATAGGGATATGTTCCGGGCTGGTAACCTCCTCTGACCCCCACACCCCCCGGCGGCGCCTCGGGGCACGCAACGGCGAGCTCCGATCGGAGCGCCGCGGGAGGCGGCCACCGGGGAGGCGAAGTCTGGCGCCGGCCCGGGAGGCCCGCGCGCGACCTGCTAACGGCAAGCAGGCAGCGCACCCCCGATGCCTCGGGAGGCGACCTAGACTGGGAGGGCCGAAGACAGCAGGGGTAGGGATAGGGTAGGGAGTCTTCCTGCAGGTGTGCCAGGCGAAACCACCCAGGTACCTTATGAAGCGGGGGGGAGGGGTGCATGAAGCGTGGGGGGGGGTACCCCCGCGACGGGGGTCAACCTCGCCTCGTCGTCGCGCCGCGACAGAGGTCGGAGCGCCTTCGGCGCGCGGTGGCCTCCTGCGACGGGGGTCGATGTGGGGCTGTCGGCGGGGGCGGCGCCCCCCCGACGCTCATCAAGGCACTCGGAGTGAGGATAGCCCCACAGCCGTGGACCCAAGTTTTGGGCCACGAACTCACTGTGCTATCAGGGTCTGAAGCTGCACCCTGCCCCAGAAGCCACAAAGATGCGCGCCCGGACCTCCCGCGTGCTGAGCCCGGCCCTCGCGTCGTGCAACGACTCACACGCCCTGTTCTCCTCGCTGCCGTGCTCGGCCCCTGGGAGGCCCTCGCCCTGCACAGCGGCCGCCCAGCAACCTCCCCAGACAATGGGTCTCGACCCTCCAGGGGCCTCCTCCCGAGCAGCTGGGCAGCTGAAGGCGCGAGCGTCTGTCAGACGCCGCCCTCGGGGGCCTCCTCCTCCGCCTCGCCCTCGTCCTCCTCCTCGTCCTTTTCCTCCTCGTCTTCCTCCTCCTCCTCCTCCTCCTCCTTCTCCTCGTCCTCTTCCTCCTTCTCATCCTCCTCCTCCCACTCCTCCATTCGTTTTCCTTATAAACCACTTCTCCCTATCGCACCCGAGGCCTGCTTCCTGGGCGGGCCGGGCGCTTCGCCTGATAATTACTCACCATTTATGCCCCTGAGGCTTAGAAAGTGGTAACGATTTCACGGATTGAGGGCGGGTGGTTTCAATATGTGGCTCTCGCCCTATCGCTGCGCATATTCGTTTTAAAACTTTGCAGATTCATGGCAATTCGTTTTCAAAAGGTGGCTCCCGCCTTAGCGCCGCGCTCACTCGTTAAAACAAGTTGCAAGAGTTTCACGGATTGAGGGCGGGTGGTTTTCAACATGTGACTCTCGCCTTAGCGCCGCGCACATTCGTGTTACAAACAACTGCAGGAGTTTCACGGATCGAGGGCGGTTAAGTTTCAAAATGTGGCTCTCGCCTTAGCGCCGCTCACATTCGTTTTAAACATTGGCCAGGCTTTCACGGATCCCCAGGATCAACGTACCAGGAATGGTGTGTAGGAAAGATTGAGTATTATGAGGGTGTCACAGTTACGTTGAGTCGCGGTGTTGACGTCCCAGGAATGGTTCAGGATCGTCAACCTTCAGTAGACATGAACCGTTGTGGGGGCCTGTGAAGAGGGAACTTGGGGAGGGAAGGTCTACTCCAACATAATTGATGACTCTTTGGTTTACACTTCCTCCGCTTCCGCTTCCTCCTCCTCCTCCTCTTCCGCTTCCGCTTCCGCTTCCGCTTCCTCCTCCTCCTCCTCCTCCTCTCCTCCTCCTCCTTCACCTCCTCCCCCTCCCTCCTCCTCCTCCTCCTCCTCCTCCTCCTCCTCCTCCTCCTCCTCGCCCCTCCGAGGGACGGCGGCGACAGCGGCGGCCGAGGGGCACGACGAGCTCGACGGCGGCGCGGGCGCTGGCGACGCCGCGGCGCCGCACGGCAAGGGAGGCCTGGCCCGCGGTGCCCCGACCCAGCTGCAGTCCGGGCGTTGCCCTAAGGAACCCTGAGTAAGGAACGAGGTCCCATTTTCCCAAAAGTTAAACTTCGATTCCCTATGGAAAACCTTAAGGGAACCTAGGGCAAATTGCACAACAATCAAGGAACACCGAGCCCCTCCCCAACGAAAAGGGTTCCTTCTTCCGGGCCCCGACTCTACAGGGGTCCGCCCACGGCCCGCGGCGACGGTGCCGCGGAGGACTGGCCGAGCCGACGGGCGAAGCCGAGGCCGAGGCCGAGGCCGAGGCCAGCGAGGTCTGGGCGTCCGCGCCGCCGCCGCGCCCGTCTGGGCCGCTTGTGCGGCCCAGACGGCCTTGGTCGGCCTCAGCCTCGCCCGTCGGCTCGGCCCTGGGGGAAGCAAAAGGTACCCATCCCACTACTCCCCGGACCTCTCCTGGGGTGCGTTCTACTAGGATCTTGAGGCGAATCCAGCGGTGGCGACGAGATCCTGCCACCAGGTTCCAAAAGAGGGAAAACGGGCGAATGGAAGCGGCATGGGCACCTTTTCCTCCTCTGCAAAAGCGGCCAGGACGGGTGAAGCGGCGGCGCGAACGCCCAGACCTTGCCGGCCGAGCCGTGGCCGACATGCGCGGAGGGGCCGGGCCGGCCGGGCCGCCGCGGGGTGCCCCTGCGAGCAGGCCCACATCGCCCCGAGGCCCCCGCCACAGCATTTCCCAGACGGCCAGCCCCGCCTGGCAGTTGTGCCTCGGGCGCGCGGGCCGAGCCCGAACGGGCCTCCTCCTCCTCCTCCTCCACCCCCCCCTGCACCTGCTCCCCATCCTCATCATGATAATCCTCCTCCTCCTCCTCCCCCTCCTACTCCTCCTCCTCCTCCTCCTTCTCCTTCTCCTCCTCCTCCTCCTCCTCCTGCAACTCGTCCTCCTCTCCCTCCTCCTCCTCCTCCAACTCGTCCTCCTCTCCCTCCTCCTCCTCCTCCTCCTCCTCCTCCTCCTCCTCCACCTCCTCTTCCACCTCCTTCTCCTCCTCCTCCTCCTCCTCCTCCTTCTCCTCCTCCTCCGCCTACTCCGCCTCTTCCTCCTCCTCCACCTCCTCCACCTCCGCCTACTCCTCCTCTCCCCTCCTCCTCCTCCTCCTCATCATCATCATCCTCCCTTTCCTCCCCCTCCTCCTCCTCCTCCTCCTCCTCCTCCGCCTACTCTTCTTCCTCCTCCTCCTCCTCTTCTTCCTCTTCTTATTATTATTCTTCTTCTTCTTATTATTATTATTCCTCCTCCTCCTCCTCCTCCTCCTCCTCCTCCTCCTCCTCCCCCTCCTTATCCCTTTCCTCCTCCACCTCCTCCTCCTCATCATCATCATCAGCATCATCATCATCATCAGCATCATCATCAGCATCAGCAGCATCAGCATCAGCATCAGCATCATCGTCATCATCATCATCATCACCACCACCACCATCATCATCATCATCATCATCAGCATCATCATCATCATCATCAGGATCGTCATCCTCATCATCACAATCACCATATCCATCCCCATCCCCATCACCATCGCCATTACCATCCTCATCATCATCATAGACAGCATCATCATCACCGTCATCATCATCATCATCATCATCATCATCATCATCATCATGAGATCATCATCATCAGCATCATCATCATCAGCATCAGCATCATAATCAGCACCATCACGATCATCATCAGCAGCATCATCAGCAGCATCATCATCAGCAGCAGCAACCTCATCACCATGAACGATCATCAGCAGCCATCATCAACCACTATCGCCATCGCCATCACCATCATCATCATCAACAGCATCATCATCATCATCATCACCACCATCAGCATCACCAATCATCATCAGCATCATCAACATTATAATGCTCAGCATCATCATCATCGTCATCGTCATCAGCATCACCATCACTACATCATCACCGTGACCATCACCATCATCAACATCATCACCATCACCATCACCTTCACCATCACCATCACCAGCATCAGCATCAGCATAATCAGCAGCATCGTCCGTATCATCCTCCTCCTCCTCCAACTCGTCCTCCTCTCCCTCCCTCCCCATCCTCCTCCTCCTCCTCCTCCTCCTTCACTTCCTCCGCCTACTGATCCTCCACCTCCTCCCCCTCCTCCTCCTCCTCCTCCTCCTCCTCCTCCACCTCCTCCTCCTCCTCCTCCTCCTCCACCTCCTCCTGCTCCGCCTCCTGCTCCTCCCTCCTCCTCCTCCTCCTCCTCCTCCTCCTCCCTCCTCCTCCTTCTCCTCCTCCTCCTCCTCGTCCTCCGCCTCCTCAACCTCCTCCTCCTCCTCCTCCTCCCCCTCTCCCTCCTCCCCCTCCTCCCCCTCCCCTCCCGCTCCTCCTCCTCCTCCTCCCCTCCTCCTCATCCTCCTCCCCCCCTCCTCCTCCTCCTCCTCCTCCTCCTCCGCAACCTCCTCGTCCTCCTCCTCCTCCTCCTCCTCCTCCTGGTCGTCCTCCTCCTACTCGGCAGCCCGATCCTGCTTCTTCTTGCTCCTCCCGCTCCAATGTATCCCTTCCTATCCCGCTTCTACCCCTCCTCCATCTCCTCTTCCCACTCCTGCTCCTGCTCCTGCTCGTGCTCGTGCTCGTGCTGCTGCTCCTGCTTCTCCTCCTGTTCCTCCTGCTCCTGCTCCTTCTCTTGCTCGTCCTCCGCCTCCTCCTCCTCCTCCTCCTTCTCCTCCTCCTCCTCCTCCTCCTCCTCCCCGTCCTCCTCCTCCTCCTCCCCTCTGTCTTTCCTCCTCCCGCGTCATATCCTCCTCGTCCCCTTCTTTCCAGGCAAGTGTGCTGCGCAACACTGTGGGGCGGCCTGGACGGAAGTATCGGCCCACGGCCAAGCCGACTCGAACACTCCTCCCTGGGTCACCTGACTTTGCGCATTGCGCACCGCGGTCATCTTCGCGCCATCGCGCGCCTGGTCCGCCCCCCCTGGAGATGGGCAGCAGCCCCGGCCCAGACCGCCACGCGCGAAGCGCGGCTCTCCCGGCGCCCCCGCGAGTGCCCTGACTCAGGCTCCGTTCAAGGAGTCCTTCACTGCTCCACGAGGCCTCAGATGCGCTCCGAAGTGGCTCCAAGCGACCACGGAGCGTCCCGAGAAGTCCCCGAAGAGGCACCCCAGCAGAGCCCATCAGGTTCCCAAGAGAGCCCCGAGAAAGGCTCCAGAGCGTCAGCAGCGTCGTCGTCGCCGCCGCCGCCCTCGTCGTCCCCCTTCAGGGTCGGCGGCACCGGCGGTAAGGCCTTCCCGATGACGTCAGATTGGCCCCAGGCTCCGTCCCAGGACTTCACGAGTATCTGGCGGCCCTCGTTCGTTCCTAGATCGCACGCGGAACGATGGGAGAACTAGGCAATCCAGGAAAGCTTGGAACACATCACGGTCATGACGTCTTGCTCCTCCGACCTCCCATCCCCGCACGAGCCCACCTGGAGGTGTTCGCGCGGCTGCGCGCGCAGCCTCGAGCAACTTGGCGTGGTGCCCACCCAGGTGTGGGGTGGGGGGCACGCTCGGACGAGCTGCCTCACGCGGAGGAGGATGATCGAGGAGGCGGAGAAGGATCGAAAATGAGGCGGAGCAGGACGAGGAGGATCAAGGATAACAAGGACTTGCATCGAGCAGGCGGAGGAGGACGAGGAGGATCGAGGAGAAGGGGGGCCCATGAGGAGGACAACATCGCTGCTTGTCTCCATTGACTGGTACAGGTCTGTTCACCTCTGATGCTCCTCGGGAGCCGCCGAGGGGAAAAAGGGAACTGACTCCTCGACGGTGCTGCCGATAAGAAAGGGGAAGACCGTGGGATTGCACGCCAGACAAAAAAAAACGTCACGCGTGGGCCCGACATGAGTGGTGACTAACCAGGAGTGAAGGGGCCCTGGGACACACGAGCAAATACAGACAAACAAGAGGATTCCCCAATATGTTCCTACATTTTCGGGGTTCTTGTCTTCCCCCCCCCCATTTTACAATCTGTTCCCCTATGTGCTCCAGGAAATCGACGATGAATCGTGTCTGTGTGTTGTTCCCCTCCTGAAGGAGGCCAGGACCAGACGGAGGAGGAGGAGGAGGGGGAGGAGGAGGAGGAGGAGGAGAGGAGTAAGAGGAGGAGGAGGAGGAGGAGGCCAGGAACCCCGACCTCGCGCAGGCCTGCTCGGGGGGCGACCACAGCAGGCCCGTGCGCGGGGGCGCACGGGCCACAGCAAGAGAGCCCGGCGCCGCCCGCCGGGCCGGTGCCAGGTACGGCCGGCTAATTGGCCGCGGCCCGAGTGGCCGGGCCAGACTGTGCGGGACGAGAAAATGACCACAGCCACTGCTGAGGAGGAGGAGGAGGAGGAGGAGGAGGAGGAGGAGGAGGAGGAGGAAGGGGGAGGAGGAGGAGGAGGGGGAGGGGGGGGGGGAGGGGGAGGGGGGGAAAGGGGGGGGTGGGGGGGGAGGGAGGAGGAGGGGAGAGGAGGAGGAGGGAGGAGGAGGAGGAGGAGGAGGAGGGGAGGAGAGGAGGAGGAGGAGGAGGAGGAGGACGGAAAAATGACCGACCTTGCGCCGCCTTCCAGCCGGCCGAAAAAGAAACAGTGGTTGTGGTCATTTCCCTGGTGCCAGGCATGACGAAAGTGACCACAGCCACCGCTGTTTCTGCTAGCTGGAAGGCAACAGAAGAAAAGCAGTGGCTGTGGTCGTTTTCGCGTCCCGTAGACTGGCAGACACGACCTTAGGTGGGGGGGGGGAGGCGCGCAGGAGGAGGACGGGCAGAGGGCAGCGCAGCCTGTAGAGCGTCGTCCTCGCCACAGGCCGTGCGCACGCTCGCGCGGGCAGCAAGACGATCAACAGCTTGTGTAGTGCCGCCCGTGTATGAAACGCCACGGGCAACACGAGCCCACGTGCCACGATGGGCACGCAGGAGACAGCGACACATACGGGGCAAGGCCTCGGGAGAACACTCCAGGCGTGCCAAAGTGAGAGCTGCGCGAGGAGGAACACTGAGGGCACCAGAGGGGGAGGAAGACTGAGGATGTGGTCGAAACGGTTCCGACGCCGATGGCGGATGTCCGCTGACACTTGCTGACGCCGCGGACAAAACTGCAACACAGTCGGAAATCAAACCCTGCGCCCCCATCTCTCGAACCCTGCGCCCCATCTTACGGGTGTTGCTAGAAGTGCCCCTGGCCCGAGGTGCCCCCAGCTTTTCGCTGCATTCTTGGAACCCCTGGGACCCTCGGGGCCTCGTGAGGGGTGGCCTGGAGGCCGTCGGGGCCACCTCGAGCGGGGGCACCTTGGGCCAGGGGCACTCCTGACAGCACCCGAACCTCCCACCACTCTGCGGCACTTCTCGGCCCCGGAGCAGTCCGTGAGGGCCCCTGCGAAAACATGAATAAACGCTCGGAAGTCCGCGCCGACCTCTCGCAGCGGTGATGCACTCCCTTTTTTCCAGGGCGCGCGGAGCGCGCCGGGCGCGCCAGGGGGGCCCACCGCCGATCCGAACAATCCTCGCGGAGCTCCGAAGAACAGCTGCATGTGCAGTGTCTTCCTCGTCGAGCCTCGAGTCCCTGGATAAGGCGAAGACATCGCCTGGCGCGGCGAAAATGCGACGCCAGGATCTCACGGCGTACCCCCCCCGAGGCACCCCAAATGCTGCCCGACATGATGGGGCCGGGCCGGAGGACGGTGCCGCACATCGGTGGCGTCGGCGTGGGGAAGATTTGGCTCCACACCGAGCCGTGTCGGCGATGCATCGGCGATGCGGCGCCATCCTCCGACCCCATCCACAGGGGAGGCAAACATATACCGACGCCGCAACTCCCCGGACCTCGCAAAGGGTGCGTTCTGCCCAGAATGTCGAGGCGAATCCAACCGTGATGGCGACGAGGGGCCGCGGCGACGAGGCAACGGCAGGATGAGGGCACAGTACCGCATCGACAAGTCCGATCGGATATCGAAATGACTTGGATCGGATGCAATCGGCAACCGAGTTGGGAGAAGTCGAATCCGCGGATATCGGCAGGCTGGTAAACCTCCAGCGAGAAGTCGGACTCCGAATCGGAATTTGAAGCCGAATCGGAATCACAATCGGCAGACATCGAACTCGAACCGATCCGAATCAGAGGCATCGACATGCGCGCAGGCAGGGGCTCTCGGTAATTATATAGTCCTCCTCTGACCTGCTCCCCCCCTGGAAGTCTCAGACGAAACGCCCGGCCCGCCCCTCGACTGGCCTTGGGAGGCGATAGGGAGGATCTACGCATGAGGACAAGAAATTAACAAGATTAGCAGCATTGGCGCAACCAGACTCCATGAACGCAGGGAAGCCCAAACACTGGGCAGCCTTAGGCGTCGAGCCTGGGCCGCCCTCGGCTGGAAAACAGCAGAAAAAGGGGCGCCCCGTGCCGCGGGGCCCCCCAGCGGACCCCAGCAACCCCCACTAATAGGGCAGCCAGGGCCGACGAAACCCCAGGGCGGTGCGGGTCGCACTGGAAGCGCCGTGCGGCGCACCGCCCTGGGGGCCAGGGGCCCCGCGCGACAGCAGACGGGCCCCCGCCTCCCGCACCCCTCGCGCTCTCGGCGCTGGCGAGGGGTGCCTTCGCGCCGCGAATCCGGCGTGTGAGGCCCGCCTTCGCGCGCTGCACCCATCGCGCCCTCGGAACAGGCGATGGGTGGCGCGTCGCAGGCCCGAGGGAGCCACCGCCAGCCCGCCCCCCGAGGGGACCCCAGGGGGAGGAGGGACACCAAGTAGAACGAGCTCGGGGACCCCGAGCCAGGGGGGCCTGGCAACGGGGGGCATCCCGAGTCCGCCCCACCTAATGCCCCACCCCACCCTGGGGGAGAGACCCCCAGGGGGCCTGGGCGCCCAAGCCCCTCCGCCGCCCTCCGCCATTCCTGCGGATGGTCGCCGGCTCTATTTGCACCCCGCCGATACAGGCGGCGCCGACCACTTTGGGTTCCCGGGCTATCCCAGTGTGCTCACCGGGTCCCCGGCTTATGCGGGGGGGGAATGAGGACAAGAAGTGGATGAGGAGGAGGAGGAGGAGAAGGAGGAGGAGGAGGAGCAGGAGGAGGAGATGGGAATGAGGCGCTGGAGGAGGAGGATGCAGAGGAGGAGGGACTGCAGTTGGAGGGGGAGGCGGCGGATTCCTCCCCCCAGAGCGCGCGCCTCGGCGCGCTGGCGCCTCCCGCAGGCGCCCGCGCCGCCTGCGCCGCGGCAGGCGCGGCCGCGGGTGCCTCGGAGGCGCAGGGGGAGCAGCCCGCACGCCGCGGTGGCCGAGGAGACGAGCGCGCTCCTCCTCCTTCGCCTGCCTCTCCTCCTCCTCCTCCTCCTCCTCCTCCTCCTCCTCCTCCTCCGCCTCCTCCTCCTCCGTCTCCTCTTCCTCCTCCTCCTGTTCCTTCTCCTCCTCCTTCTCCTCCTCTTGTTCATCCTCCTCCTCCTCCTCCTGTTCCCACTTCTCCTTCTCCTCCTCCTGCTCCTGTTTCTCCTCCACATCCTCCTCCTCCTCCTCCTCCTGTTCCTCGTCCTATTCCTCCTTATCCTCCTTCTCCTCCTCCTCCTCCTCCTCCTCCTCCTCCTCCTCCTCCTCCATGCAAAGTAACTATGTGCTCGGCGGGGGATTCACGATCCACGACATCGAGGCAAGCGGGTGTTTTTTTTTCGGACGTTAGCGAAAGGTTACTTTGCGAGCAGCGGAACGCGATCGGGGATGGAAGGTGGGGGCCCCAGCTTTGCGAGGATGTGGTGCGATTCCCTGAACAGCTCGTCTGCAAGATTTCTGTATGAATTCTTCCATGGGGATCTAGACGCCTCAAGTTCCGGGGGTTGGGGTTGGCCTGACGGGAGAATCTGAGATGTGACGCGAACTTCCGCTGCCAACATTCCACGGAAACTTGACCGTCCAAATTCGGGACGGGCCCGTCCAAACGCGTCGGCAAACCCGAGCTCCGGCGACCTCGAGCCAACCCCAAGAGAGGGATACTGGGCCCCTCGTTGTCTCCCTTCGTGCCCATCGTGCCCCGACATCGCGAACTGCGTGAATCTGTTTAGGGCTTTCTGCCGCAAGAGTGGAATGTAATACTTATGTCTGGGCGTTGTTCCTCAATTTCGGCCACTGGAACCCGTTCCTGGGCCACGGGGCGCTCAAACATCACCTCGTCGAATGTCCAGGAAAGCCGAAGTGGCCCGTGACCATGGCTGGAAAAACTGGACTGGGCCGAAGCGGGCTCGAAACAGACGGGTCACGGTGGCCAGGGAACGATCCCGAAACAGACAAGGTATGGTGGCCCGGGCTGGGAGGACCTCAAGGCAACCGGCCAGGGCTGAAGAGAATATGAGATGAGAGCTGAAATTGTGCCATCTTCCCCGTACCATCCCTCAGATCAGCGCGTCGCAACAAAATCACGATGGCACAAACGGATTTTGAAGGTTCGGCTTCTGGGGACCGTCTCCCGGCCCAGGGACTGCCAAAGAACTACTCATGATCCGCCACCGTGCACCGAGGCGCGTGGTGGAGTGTCCTCAGGTCACTCCAATTTCTGTAGTTTCCATCGTGAGCTCTGAGCTACTTCAGAAACCAGAATCGAACTTCTGACCAAACTTGAATGAACGTGCCGCCACCCCTGCGCCGTATGACTCCCCGCATCTGCCTGAAAATTGGCACCTGGCCCACCATCAAGATAAGAGAAACAAAAAACGCTGCGCAAAACGACGACGCAAACCGGACCAATGGGATTGCCAACATCTGCTCCCTCATCTCCAACATCAGAAGCTTTAAAACCGGCAACTGTTGTGGAGGCATTCAAGTTTGTGTCTCGCCTCTGCCTCATCCTCCTCTTCGTCTCTGCCCTCGTCCTCATCCTCATCCCTCTACTCATCCTCGTCCTGGCGCTGGGAGGCGTGTCTCCTAGCCGCGGAAGGGACCGACTGGAAGGCCCCAAGCTGGAGCCACAAATGAGCAGCCCACAAGGGCGAGCCCAGGCCCAGACATCAGACAGCACGCTGCCAGTGCCTCCTCCTCTTCCTCCAGCGAGCGTCCGCGTGCGCTGAGCTCTTGCCTGTCCCAGCCTCCTTGGCCTCTCCTCCCTGCCCCTCCTCCTACTCCTCCTCCCCCTCCTCCTCCTCCTCCGCCTCCTCCTCCTCCTCCTTCCTCCTCCTCCGCCTCCTCCGCCTCCTCCGCCTCCTCCGCCTCCTCCGCCTCCTCCGCCTCCTCCGCCTCCTCCTCCTCCTCCTCCTCCTCCTCCTCCTCCTCCTCCTCCTCCTCCTCCTCCTCCCCCTCCCCCCTCCCCCTCCCCCTCCCCCTCCTCCTCCTCCTCCTCCGCCTCCTCCTCCTCCTCCTCCTCCTCCTCAGCCATTTCGCTCGGGGTAGGGGGGCCCTGAGCTGCGGGGGGCCAACTTCGAAGTGGGACTGCCCCCTGCGGGCCGCCAGCGGGGGCCGCGATGTCTTCTTCTCTCTTGCCCCCTCCGTCTCCTCTTGCCCCGCCGCCCGCCTTTCTCCATCGCGAAGGCTCCATCGGGCTCAGGTGCGACACCCTCCTGCTCCTCGACGGGAAGCCAGTGGAGGTGACGATCTGGGCCCCGACCAGCGAGGCCCCAAGCTGCTCCCACCCCCAGGAGGATCCGGCCTCAAAGGTGCAGAAAAGTAAAAGCAGCAATGGACAAGCTCATGAACCACATGCAGGCAAAAGTCGCGCCCCAAGCCAGCATCTCCCAGCGACGGGACAGCAGCGGTAGGCGACGATGGAGCCCAAGGAAACCCAAGTCCGAGCCCGACGACGACGGCTACAATGCTGGCGAAGGCGACGGACGTACGACGAAGGACGAGCCCGACGTCGTCAGCTGCAGCGCGACGACGACGACGAGCTACGAACGACTAAGGCGAAGGACGAGCCCGACGCCATCAGCTACACTCGACGAGACGAGTGCAGGTGGCGAAGACGTAGCCGTCCACCACACCCCGACGCCGTACCACGAGCAGTGGGAGGCGAAGGTGGAGCCCGACGCGATCAGCTACAATGCTGGGACCGAGGAAAAAGCTCGAGAAGTGGAGCCCACGGCCATCCTTGCAGCTCGCTGTGAGAAGCGAGAGGCGAAATTGGAGCCCACTATCCCTTCCCGCGAGCCACGGTACGAGCAGCGTGCCAAAAGCGGGGCCGGCGCCTAACCGCAAGACGAGGGAGGCGAAGGTAGAGCCCGACGTGTCCAGCTACAGCGTTGGGATCAGGGCATCGCGCGGAAGGCGAGCAGTGGCAAGAGGCACTGCGACATGCGGGGGCCAAAGTTGGAGCCCGACGCTCCCCCTACTCCTCCTTCTTCTCCTAGCCATATATTCCGATCAGTGGGAGGCGAAGGTAGAGCCCTACGTGAGCAGCTACAGTGCTGGGATCGCGGGCGCGGCGCGAGAAGTGGAGCCCGTGGTCCTTGACACCGCAGCTCACTGCGAGAAGCGAGAGGCGAAGCTAGAGCTCATTGTCACCTTCCGAGGGCCACGGTGCGAGCAGCGTGCAGAAATTGGAAGGCCAAGATGGAGCCTGAAGCCTACACCGTCGCCCCACCGCGAGAAGAGGGAGGCGAAGGTAGAGCCCGACGTATTCAGCTACAGCGTTGGGATCAGGGCAGTACGGTGTGAGAAGGGGAAGGCAACGCTGGAGCCACACGTCAGCACCCTAGCTAGCACAGCGCGCTGGGAGAAGCTGAAGGCGAAGTTGGAGCCCGACTCTAGGGAGCGAAATGGCGAGTGCGACGCGACGGACCCTATCCCTACTCTAGTAGTGAGAATGGTGAAGATGGCGCCGCGCGTCTTTTCGGGGAAGGGCTCGTCAAGGCAAGCATCTTGCGAGAAGTGGGAGGCGAAGCTGAAGCCCAATACCGTCGAGAGCCCTTGGGCAAACCCCGTGCGAGAAGCGGGGGGGCGAATCTGGAGCCAAATTTAGTCTCGAGCGAGGTACGTAGCTACAATGCTGGAATCAACTCGCGCGAGAAGGGGGCGCAGGCAGTGGCAGCGTGCTGTCACCGCATGCGAGAAAGCAGGCGTGGGGCGAGGCTCGGGGACGGCCCGACGCGACCCCCGCGCCCACGGCGCGAAAGCATAGGCCGTCGCGACCGTTCTGGCCCATAGCAATCCCATAGCAATCCTCCCCCTCCTCCCCTTCCTCCTCCTCCTCCTCCTCCTCCTCCTCCTCCTCCTCCTCCTCCTCCTCCTCCTCCCGTCTTCCCGCCGCGGCCTGGCTCGTGGCCACGGCCGTGCTGGTCTTCGTACTGGTCGCCGGCGGCGGCCGCGTGCCGGTCGTCGTCGGCGGCGGCGGCGGCGGCGGCGTGGGCGCCGCGGTGGTCTGCAGCGCACGTGACGCGCGGAGGCGGGCGAAGAGGGGGGGGCGACGGACGCAGGAGGAGCACGGAACGGGGAGCGGGGGCAGAGTGGTGCGTGGGGGGAGGGAGAAGTGCGGGCGGGGCGCGGGCAGAGAGAGGGGGGGGGGCGGAAGAGACGAGGTGGTGAACAACTTGAGGGGGAGTGCCAGACGTTGGAGCAGGACCGACGCAAACCCAGCGCGCATCAGCCTGCAATACTCTGAATACCTGGATAATCTGTGGACCCCCTGGGCCCCCCGACTACAAGGGCCCCCCAAACTACAAGGGTCTCGCCCCCAGACTACAAGGGCCCCGCCCCCCGGACTACAATGCACCCCCCCCCGCGGACTCCAAGGGCCCACCCCCGACCTTCAGGCGTCGTCGTCGTCGAACGGAACGTCACACCACGAAGATCAGAGTATCACCCCCTTCCGGACTACGGGACACCCCCCCAGGACTACAAGGGCCCCCTCCCCCCGACCACAAGGGCCCCCACCTGGACTAGAAGGCCCCCCCCCCCGACTACAAGGACCACCCCCACGGACTACAGGGACCCCCCACCCCCCGGACTACAGTGCCCTCCCCCCCCCGGACAATCGGTCCCCCCCAAGCTATGGAGGCACTCATCATCAAGTTCAATCATCATGGACATGTCTGCCAACGAGGACCCCAAACCGAGGGCCCTTGCACTCTCGACGCTTGTGGTGCGAGTGTCGGTGGTGCAGTGCGCGTGGTGCAGCAGCATGTGCGTGTGTGTGTGTGGCAATATATGCTGCACAGTCTATGCGGCCAGATTTGAATGTTTACATAGATAACTATTCGTCGACATATATATATATATATATATATATATATATATGTATATATATATATATACATATATACATACATATATATATATGTACACCCGAAGAAAAACCATTGAGTGGATGGTTTCCGCTGAGGAGATCGACCGGGAACCTGGGAGCCTGGGAACCCAAAGCCCACCGAAATCGGCCAAGCACCAATAACTGGAACCCGGGAACCCCGAACCGGGAACCCGGGAACCCAGCCTGCTACCAACATGGGCGGGAAACTTTCGCCAAATCTTTCAACTTCCGCTCGGACCCCTTCAGTGCGAGCACTGATTGGGGAATGTATACATGCATGTGAAAGGCAACCAGTATGGCGCATCTCCACGCAGCTATCTGCGTGGTGCAAGCTGTGTGGTGCAGTCGACGCGTGCGCCCGGAGAGGCCACCCCCGAGAGCGAGGCACCCCGCAGAGGTGCCCTCGCACGGGCACCCAGCCCAGCGCACGAGGCGCCCACCTGCGAGGCGGGGATGTGTTGAGCAGGAACCGACCGTCCCGGCACTCCTATAGGCCTACCACGAAAGTCTCTCAGAACCCAAACATGTTCCAATAACCAAAACAATGTTCTTAGAACATTCGCCCGATGCGCTAAAACAAAACAGTCCCAGCCAGAAATGTTCTAATAACATTTCGTGGAAACCACGGAAGGTTCTTAGAACATTCTTTGGTAAAGCTACAGGCACGCCTGGACGCTTCGCCACAGCTTCAATGTATCCATATCCACGGTCAGTTGGGATTAGTCCGACATGCGGTTCGATTCCCCCCACGCCCTCCCCCTTCGGATTCGAAATTTGGACCCCCCCCCCTTCCCCCTCTTTGCTCCAGAACCCTACCTAGCCTTGGAGGCCCACTCCCTAACCCTGACACCCTAACCCTCACTTAAAACCCTACCCCCACATTCCTAACCCTCACCTGAACCCTCACCCGAACTGCTCCCTATTTATATACACCCCGTCCCCCCGGCGACCTGCAGCCCTGGGGGCCCAAACATGTCCATATCCTCCGAAATCGACCCTCTGGGCGATGGTTGTGTATAAATCCCCGCCTCGGACCCCCGAAACGCCCTCGGGCCGGCTGGGGATCCCGGCCAGAGAACGAACCGCCGACGAACTGCCCATGGGCGAGCACCAGACGCAAACCCGGGACCCCAGCCAGCGCACGAAGCGCCCACGAGACGCCCACGAGAGGCGCCCATGTGCGGGCACTGGGCGCGGAAACCTGGGGGCGCCCACCCCAGGTCACGAAGTAAGACCAGCGGGACGCACAGCGACATACTAGTACTATGTCCTCCTTGGGGGCGCGCAGCCGACCAACACATATAGCATACCCACCCTGTCGCAGATCGTTTTCCGAGCGGTGTGGCACGCCACAGCAGATCTACTACAAGATGTCTCGGTGCGCACGTCGACCCTCGGGGGCGACGCACACATGGTATCAGTCTGTTGGGGTGATGCCGAAACAAGAGCCACAAAGCTTCTCGCCGCAACATCCCCATCTTCCGATGTTGGCCCTGTCAGCTCGCTCGCGCGCCGTTCGCATGTTCGAGCCTAGCGTTGTGGATGCCACGACACTGGACACCCTAACAGTTCTATCATCGAATCCAAAATGTGTTTGAAATGTCGGAAACCTGTCCTGAACACGTCTAAAACATGTCTTGTTACATGTTTGAAACATGATCAACACATGTTTAGACATCTGGAAATAAGTTGGCAACATGCTTCCTCTCCATTGCTCGTCCTCCACGAGCCCAGTGAGAAGCGATCGCGAAGCAGATCCGCGGTCCGACTCGAGAGGGGTGAGGGCCGATATGCTGCACGGCGCAGCGCTGCCGCCCCAAAACCAAGGCCACCCAGGCCGCCCAGGCCGAAGCAACGACCCGGGCCAACGCAACGACCCATGGGGACCCAAAGAATATACACCACCACCACGTCGATTCCTCCTCTCTCCTCTACCCTCCTCTTCCTCTCCTGTTTCCTGGGAGAGGGAGGGGGTGAGGGAGGTGGTGGTGGTGTATATTTGTGGGCCCCCGATACCCAGGCTGCTGCGCAGCGCTGAAGGCCGCCCAGGCCAAAACAACGACCCCAAAAACATGGTCGCAACCCCCTTTCGAAATGATGACATCAACATTATGGACGCCCGAAATGGGTACGGAAAAATGGGTACAATGCCGAACAACAAATGTTGGCCCAAACCAACCGCGGCCGCTGTTGGGCAGGGGGCCTCCAGTCTCAAATGGACACGGGCCGTGGCGGCGCGGACAGCGAGTCCTGTTCAAAATGAACGGGAACTGCTGTTGGGCATTGTACCCATTCTTTCCGTACCCATGTCGGTTGTCCCGAAACATGCCGTAAGCCCCTTGCCGTGCGGCGAGCGCCGGCCACCATGGCGAAGCACTGGCGGCCGCGAGCAACCACCCCGCATCCCACACCAGGGGAACGCTGGGAGGACCTGAGCCGCGCAACCGTGCCAAATGTTCGCTGCCCTCACATGTCCGAGGCAGCGAGGGCTCGATTTCGTTTCACGGCCCGCCACTCCCTGAAAACGAAGCCAGGGCGAGGATACCATCGGGAGAATATACATCGTACATAGAGAATCGCTGAGGTCCGGCGGCTCTGGAGGACCTCTCGGGCGCCGCGGCTTTCTCAGAGCGTTCCACAGCGCTCTGAGAGCGCTCGGGAACGCTCTGGAACGGATTCATCCTCGTCCAAGCCTTAGGTCGGGCATGTCCCCCCCTCGGATTTTCGACGAAAAATGAAAGATAACCCACAAATATTCAGAGCATACTCAAAAATGGTAAACAAAAATCGTCCCCGCACTATTTTGGAACTGTTTTCGAGACTTCCTCCTGTAGAGCGACAGGCCCGACCGAACCCTGGCCGCGTAAGACCCCTGCCTCGGAGCCAGGGGCGACCTGAGACAACGGAAGCTCCACATCGGCCCCCGGAGCCCTCCCATGGGGTCCACCCGCAGCGGTGCTCCGAGCCGCGTCCCGCCGCGGCGACGTGGGGCCCCCGACGGCCAACCACCGCCGCCTCAGAGCGCCCTCCTCTGATCGTCCATGCCGCGCTGGGGCGCCTTGCGAGGCGTGGACCGCGCACGTGGTGCCGGCTCTGTGGACATCCACGGTCGAGCCCCCTCCTCCTCCTCCTCCCCCTCCTCCCCCTCCTCCTCCTCCTCCTCCCTCCTCCTCCTCCTCCTCCTCCTCCTCCTCCTCCTCCTGCTTCTCCTGCTTCTCCTGCTTCTCCTGCTTCTCCTACTTCTCCTGCTTCTCCTGCTTCTCCTGCTTCTCCTGCTTCTCCTGCTCCTCCTTCTCCTCCTCCTTATCGTCCTCTTGCTCCCCCTCCTTTTTCTGCTCCTCCCTCCCCCCCCCTCGAAGCACAGGGCGCCGAACATCGCGTTCCGAAGCCTGCTTCGCGGCCTTCTCCGCCCCAAGGCGCCCCCAAGACAAAAAATCGGACTGCCAATTGAGACGACGGCGGCGCCCCCGCCCGGCTCAAATTCCTGGTCAGGGGCTATTTGTGGGGTCATCTCTATCGTCATTGGTCGTTTTGGCAGTCCGGATGAGGGGCGATTTCTGACAGTCTGGGGCCGTCTTCGAGTGATCTTATAGGACACCTGGCGCCCAGGAAGCCCCCCTGGGGCCCCCGGCACACCCATTTGTGGTGGGGGTCGCGGCCCTGGGGTCCCCGGATCCGGTTCCCCGTTGCATTTAGCTGTGCTAATACGCCAAATACCTATATACATAGAAAACTGATCTGGCTAGACCTGCATCCCGCTGGGGGGCGCCTGGTCCCGAGCGCGCCTGGAGGGCTCAAGACTATTCCTGATGGCTTCCAGAGGGTCCCAAGTTGGGCCAAGAAGAGGGCCACAAGACGCCCATGGCCCCAAGACAACCCCAGAGGCCCCCTTCTCGCCCCA
This sequence comes from Prorocentrum cordatum, assembly GCA_963575745.1. Taxonomy (NCBI): domain Eukaryota; class Dinophyceae; order Prorocentrales; family Prorocentraceae; genus Prorocentrum; species Prorocentrum cordatum. The sequence goes on along the minus strand of CAUYUJ010010435.1, from coordinate 149,858 downwards.
AGACACCCCAAGAGGCCTCCCAAGGGAGTCCCAAGAGGCCCAAATCGCCAAATCTGTCGTAACCCGTATGTCAACAACTTCTCGTCTTCCCGACGCTCCAAGACGGCCTAAGGCGCCCCCCAGATTGCCCCAAGACAGTCCAAGACCCCCACGACGGCCCAGGAGGGCCCCAAGACAGCCCAAGAGGCGCCCCAAGGGGGCTGCAAAACGGCTCCCGAGAGGCACCAAGGACCCACACAGAGGCCCACAAGAGACCCCAAAAAGGCCCCAAAGGACCCCCAAACAGCCCCCAAGACACCCCAAGAGGCCTTCCAAGGGAGCCAAGAGGCCACCAAAATAGCCGAAATCCCTTGGTAAAACGTACGTCTTCAGCATCAACAACGTCTCACCTTCCTGACGCTCCAAGACGGCCCAAGACGCTCCCCAGATTGCCCCAAGACGGCCCAAGAGGCACTCCAGAGGCCCCCACGACGGCCCAAGACGGCCCAAGAGGATGCAACCTATGTAATGCAATCCATGCGGTCCAATCTATGCAGTGCAATTAATTTCTGTTCGCAATGAGTTGTCCACTCCACTGCTCGCGCAAACATCCCACCCACCCACCCGCAACTTGGTTTGCAAAATCTCTTAAGACCGTGACGGTGGGTACCAAATGGCACTTGGCAACGACAGCGACGCCGACGACGACGGCGACAACGACGACGACGCCGCCGACAACGACTACGACGACACCGACGACGTCTCCAACGACTTCGACGACGCCGACAACGACGACGACGACGACGACGACGACGACGACGACGACGACGACGACGACGACTCCGACGACGACGACGACGCCGACGACGCCGACGCCGCCGACGACGACGACGACGACGATGACAACGACGACGACGATGACGACGCCGACGACGACAACGACAACACCGACGACGACGACGACGACGTCAACGACGTCCCTCCACTCCTCCTCGTCCTGGCGCTGGGAGGCATGTCTCCTGGCCGCGGAAGGGACTGGAAGGCCCCAAGCTGGGGCCACAAATGAACAGTCCACAAGGGCGAACCCGGGCCCAGACAGCAGACAGCACGCTGCCAGTGCCTCCTCTTCCTCCAGCGAGCGCCCGCATGCGCTGAGCTCTTGCCTGTCCCAGCCTCCTCGGCCTCTCCTCCCGGCCCCGTCTTTTGGCGGTGCGCACAAGGGGGTGGAGGGAGGGGGGAGGGCTTCTTAGAAGGAGGCTGCTTCTTAGAAGGCGCCGGCCTTACATCTATAGATGATGCCCGCGCCTTCTAAGAAGCAGGGGTGCTTCTGAGCAGCCCTCCCCCCTCCCGCCCCCCCCTCTGCGCGTGGCTGAGTCTTCCCGCCGCGGCCTGGCTCGTGGCAGCGGCCGTGCTGGTCTTCGTGCTGGTCGCCGCCGGCGGCCGCGTGCCGGTCGCCGGCGGCGGCGGCGGCGACGTGGGCGCCGCGGTGGTCTGCAGCGAACGCGCCGCGCGGAGGCGGGCGAAGAGCGGGGGGCGCCGGACGCAGGAGGAGCACGGAGCGGGGGACGGGGGCAATGTGGTGCGTAGGGGGAGGGAGAAGTGCGGGCGGGGCGCGGGTGGAGGGGGGGGGGGCGAGAGGGGGGGGGGCGGAAGAGACGAGGCGGTGAACAACTTGAGGAGGGCGTCTGACGTTGGAGCAGGACCGACGCAAACCCAGCGCGCATCAGCCTGCAATACTCTGAATACCTGAATAACGTTTGGACCCCCTGGGCCCCCCGACTACAAGGGCCCCCCAAACTACAAGGGTCTCGCCCCCAGACTACAAGGGCCCCGCCCCCCGGAGTACAATGCACCCCCCCGCGGGCTCCAAGGGCACACCCCCGACCTTCAGGCGTCGTCGTCGTCGTCGTCGAGCGGAACTTGACACCACGGAGATCAGAGAATCACCCCCTTCCGGACTACAGGACCCCCCCCCAGGACTACAAGGGCCCCCCCTCCCCCCGACCACAAGGGCCCCCACCTACAAGGGCCCCGCCCCCCGACTACAAGGACCACCCCCACGGACTACAGGGACCCCCCCCCCGACTACAGTGCCTCTCCCCCCCCCCACGGACAATTGCCCCCCCCCCAAACTATGGAGGTTTTGGACGCCCGAAATGGGTACGGAAAAAATGGGCACAATGCCCAACAACAAATGTTGTCCCAAACCAACAGCGGCCGCTGTTGGGCAGGGGGCCTCCAGTTTCAAATGGACACGGGCCATGGCGGCGCGGACAGCGAGTCCTGTTCAAAATGAACGGGGACTCCTGTTGGGCACTGTACCCATTCTTTCCGTACCCATGTCGGTTGCCCCGAAAGATGCGGGAAGCCCCTTGCTGCGCGGCGAGCGCCGGCCACCATGGCGAAACACTGGCGGCCGCGAGCAACCGCCCCGCATCCCACACCCGGGGAACGCTGGGAGGACCTGGGCCGCGCAACAGTGCCAAATGTTCGCTGCCCTCGAATGTCCGAGGCACGAGGGCTCGATTTCGTTTCACGGTCCGCCACTCCCTGAAAACGAAGCCAGGGCGAGGATAACATCGGGAGAAGATACATTGTACATCGAGAATCGCTGAGGTCCGGCGGCTCTGGAGGACCTCTCGGGCGCCGCGGCTTTCTCAGAGCGTTCCACAGCGCTCTGAAAGCGCTCGGGAACGCTCTGGAACGGATTCATCCTCGTCCAAGCCTTAGGACGGGCATGTCCCCCCTACGGATTTTCGACGAAAAATTATTCACTTCGTGGAGCTCTCCATATGTGCATCTATTCGCATGGACTTGTCCGCCGTGAATGTCTAGGCTCAAGAGCTTTCGAAAATAAACGGGCTTCAGTTGTGACCGTCTGGACATAAATCTAACTGCGAATGAATTGGAGTGTGAATGAGCCTCAGTAGTACGAGCGCGTCTCTGTGCATGAGCCTGGGGCCTCCTGGGGCCTCCTGAAACCTACTGGGGCTTCCTGGGGTCTCCAGGAGCCTCTTGGGGCCTCCTGGGACCTCCTAGGGAGGTTTCGTGCCCCAGGAGAGGCGCAATATATAGCAACAGACGTACATAAAACATTGCGGATTAGAGCCACAGGAGAAGGGCAATCTATAGGAACACGCGTAAAACACCAAGGACTCGTGCCCCAGGAGAGGCCCAATCTATAGGAACATCAGTAAAACATGTAGGATTGTGTACACAGGAGAAGGACAATCTATAGAAACATACGTATAACATCAAAGAATCGTGCTCCAGGTGAGGCCCAATCGATAGGAGCATACGTAAAACACATGGGATTGGAGCCACTCCTGTTGCCTTCTGAGGCCTCCTGCTCCTGGGGCCTCTCGGGGCCTCCTGTTGCCTTCCGAGGCCTCCTGGCGCTTCCTGTTGCCTCCTGGGGCCTCCTGTGGTTTCCTGAGGCCTTCTGGAGCTTCCTGGGGCCTCCTGGAGCCTCTTGGGACATCCTGTGGCCTCTTGAGTCTTTCTGTTGCCTCCTGATGCCTCCTGGGACCTCATGTGGTCTCCTGGGGCCTCCTGGAGCCTGTTGGAGCCTCCTGTGGCATCCTGAGAAGAATCTGCGCCCACGAGCCTGGCCACCAAAACAAGCAAACCGATCGAGACATCCTCAAAATCTTGCCCACCTGGGGATTGAAAATGAGCGCCTCGCTCGAGACATCCTCCAAATCTGCTCCGAAAGCGAAGGATGTTGGCACAGAAAACAAGCAAACCGCTCGAGACATCCTCACTAAATCCTGCGAAAGGGGCCGAGTGAAACACCCCCCCGCCGCTCCCCTTAGGAACGTGAAAATGAGCGCCTCGCTCGAGATATCCTCCAAATCTGCTCCGAAAGCGAAGGATGTTGGCACAGAAAATAGGCAAACCGCTCGAGACATCCCCACAAAATCCTGCGAAAGGGGCCGAGTGAAACACCCCCCCGCCGCTCCCCTCAGGAGTGCTGAAGCCACAGAATCGCCTGAGACATCCTCAACATCATTGTGTGTGAGTCACCCGATGAGTGGACCTGGGTGAGTGTAGTGAATGTACGAGTACAAGTACGAGTGAGTCTGAGTGATGAGTGAGTCTGAGTGATGAGTGAGTCTGAGTGATGTGTGAGTCTGAGTGATGAGTGATAAGTCTGAGTCATGACTGAGTCCGAGTGATGAGTGAGTCTGAGTGATGAGTGAGTCTTAGTGATGAGTGGGTCTGAGTTATGAGTGAGTCTGAGTGATGAGTGAGTGGGTCTGAGTGAGAGGAGTGGTGTTCTGTTCTCTCTCTGTTCTTCCGGCGCGGTCCGCCAATAACAAGAACCCCATACTTAGGATATGGGGAATAAAAGATACCCCACAAAAATGGTAAACAAAAATGGTAAAATGGTACTCAGAAAATGGTAAAAGGGTAATCGATATTCAGAGCATACTCAAAAATGGTAACCAAAAATTGTCCCCGTACTATGTTGTAACTGTTTTCGAGTATTCCTCCTGTAGAGCGACAGGCCCGACCGAACCCTGGCCCCGTACGACCCCTGCCTCGGAGCCAGGGGCGAGCTGAGACAACGGAAGCTCCATATCGGCCCCCGGAGCCCTCCCATGGGGTCCACCCGCAGCGTTGCTCCGAGCCGCGTCCCGCCGCGGCGACGTGGGGCCCCCAACGGCCAACCACCGCTGCCTCAAAGCGCCCTCCTTTGATCGTCCATGCCGCGCTGGGGCGCCTTGCGAGGCGTGGACCGCGCACGTGGTGCCGGCTCTGTGGACATCCACGGTCGAGCCCCCTCCCCCTCCTCCTCCTGCCCCTCCTCCCCCTCCTCCTGCTCCTTCTCCTCCTCCTCCTCCTCCCCCTCCCCCTCCTCTCCCTCCCTCCTCCTCCTCCTCCTCCTCCTCCTCCTCCTCCTCCTCCTCCTCCCTCCACCCCCTCCTCCTCCTCCTCCTCCTCCTCCTCCTCCTCCTCCGCCTCCTCCTGCTCCTCCTGCTGCTCCTCCTCCTCCTCCTCCTCCTCCTCCCTCCTCCTCCTCCTCCTCCTCCTCCTCCTCCTCCTCCTCCTCCTCCTCCTCCTCCTCCCTCCCCCCCCCCTCAAAGCACAGGGCGCCGAACATCGCGTTCCGAAGCATGCTCCGCGGCGTTCTCCGCCCCAAGGCCCCCCCAGGAAAAAAAATCGGACGGCCAATTGAGACGACAGCGGCGCCCCCGCCCAGCTCAAATTCCTGGTCAGCATCGCTCCCCCCCCCCCGGAGCCCTCCCGGGGCACCTTCTGGCCCGCTCGTCGGGGCGGATATCCCGACGTCGTGGCGACGAGAAGGCTCTGGGAAGAGACCCGGCACGTGCGAGAGGAACGCCGGGGAGGGCTGCCGTCGCCGCCTCGCGGAAAAGCAGAAAAGTGAGAGGACCCCGCCTGCCACGTCCCCCCCCCCCTTCCTCGCAGTCACCCTCAGGGGGAGCCAAGTCTCCTCCCGCTCTCCGTCCTTCCTCCTCCTGCTCCATCCCTCCTTCCGCGGCGAGCGAGGGGAGGGGAAGTGAGAAGGAGAAGGCCTTCCCATAAGGCGGCGGGACTTCTCAGAAGCCCTCGCGCCTTCTGAGAAGTTGTTATGCGTCTTCGGAGAAAGCTCAGAGAACTCCTTAGAAGGCCTGGGGCCTGGGGACTTCTGAGCCTTCTGCGAAGGCCCGCCCTTTCTCACTTCCCCCCGGGCTCGCCGCCGACTCCTCCCTCCTCCCCCCTCCTCCCTCCTCCTCCCCTCCCCACCGCCCAGTTCGCCCACCTCCCTTCTCGTCCATCTCTCCTCCTCCTCCTCCTCCTCCTCCTCCTCCTCCTCCCCAGGGCCCAATGGGCTCGGGGACGCATGCGGCCCCTGCCACTGGGGCCTTCGGCGGAGCTCCCTATGCAGCCACGAAGCGCGTGAGGGGTATGCCGAAACGGTTGCGACGCCCAATGCGAACGGTGTCATTGGGGCCTTCGGTGGAGCACCCAGTGGGTCCACAAAGCGTTTGGGGTGTGCCGAAATGAACGTGACGCCCACATGCGAGCGGTACCTCTGAGGCCTTCAGCGGAGCTCCCTATGGAGCCACGAAACGTGTGAGCAGTGTGCCCAAACAGGTGCAACGCCCACATGCGAACGGTGTCACTGGGGCCTTCGGTGGAGCTCTCTCCCTATGAGGCCACGAAGTGTGTGGGGTGTGCCGAAATGGGCGTGACGCCCACGTGCGAGCGGAGACCTTGGGGCCTTCTGTGGAGCTCCCTATGGGGCCACGAAGCGTGTGAGCGGCGTGCCGAAGAGCTGACGTGACGCCCACGTGCGAACGGCACCTCTGGGGCGTTTGGTGGCCACCCCTGTGGGCCCACGAAACGTGTGAGCGGTGGGCCGGAGCGGGCGTGATACCACACGCGCAGTGTGTCCCTGTGGCCTCTGGCGAAGCTCCCTACGGGGCCACGAATCGCATGAGTGATGTGCCGAACCTCGCGTGACGCCCCAATGCGAACGGAGCCTCTTGAGCCGTCGATGGGGCTCCCTGCGAGTCCACGAAACGTGTGAGGGGTGTACCGAAACGTGACGCCCACGGGCGGAGCTCCCCGTGGGGGGCCACGGAACGTGTGATGTGCCGAAACGGGCGCGACAACCGCATGCTAACGGAGCCCTGCGGCCTTCGGTGGAGCTCCCAACGGGGCCACGAAACGTGGAAGGGGTGCGCCGAAACGCGCGTGAGCCCCCATGCGAAAGGTGTCCCTGGGGCTTTGGGTGGAGCTCTGTATGGAGCCACGGGAGACCTGTGAGGGGTGTGCCGAAACGGGCGTGAGGCCACGTGCGAAGGGTGTCCCTGGTGCCTTCGGTGAAGTGTCCTATGGGGCGACGAAGCGTGTGAGCGATGTGCCGAAATGAGCGTGACGTCCGCATGCGAACGGTGTCCCTGTTGCCATCGGTGGAACTCCCTATGGAGCCACGAAGCGTGTGAGCGGTGCCGAAACGGACGTAACGCCCACATGCGAACGGAGGAGCCAGTGGGGCTTTCGGCGGAGCTCACTATGGGGGCGAAGGGTGTACCGAAACAGAGACATGCTGAGAGCACAGGCAGGGATGGGAAGAGGGGGGGAGGAGGAAGAAGGAGGAATCAGGGGGCGGGGCGCCGTCTTTTCAAAACGAGGATCTAACACTACAGGATTGTTGGGAACTTCATGGACACAAACTTTGGGGAGGTCCGCGCGGATTTCTTGGATCGACGCTCGCCAAGAGCGGCGCTGTTATGGATTGAAAGGAATCTGGATGTCCGCCAGACGGTATTCTCAACGGGTGCTACATGATCCTTGCATGCCGTGTGTATCGCCCGTTCAAATGGTATGGTATGGCTGGCATCCACTACTAGTGGGCACATTGAGGCAAGATTCGGCGATCGACCGTTGTCCGTTAGCGGCGGCGCAAACAACTGCCGCATGCGTTGCAACCGGCTATATGTATATTAAGACGTTTGGGAAACGCAGAATGGGAAATACTTTCTTGGCAAACGCAAGAAGTGATTTCACAGAACACATCTGTGAATTCGCATCTTCTGGCTATAATCTTTTATTCGGTGACAGAACCTGTGAATTCACAGGTCGGAACCCGCAACATGAGAATTCACATGTTGAGGACACGCAGACAAGTGAATCCATATCTGGGACAATTGCACCGAACTCTCCAACCACGACGTAGCAAGACGGGCAAAAAATGGCTGGGCGTTGCGTCACCGTCCACGGACAGCGCTCGAGCATTACAATTCTGCCTCAACATGCCCACGAATCGTGGATGCCAACCATACCAGAGCACTTGAATTGGCGATGCATGAGCCGTGCAAGGATCATGTACTCATTGAGAGAACACCTTCAGGCGGACACCAACATTCCCCCTCCGACAATGGGTCCCAGCGTCGACCCCATGAATTCCGCGCGGCACTCCAACAGTTTCTGTGTATCCTTTTTCTCTGATAGCATGTCGCTAAGAAGGGTTCTGATAGGTGAGCGTTTTTTCATTCGGCGTTTCGACATTGGGCGGAAGGGGGGGGGGGGAAGGGGGGGTCTGGCTCCGGACCTCTGCTTAGTGCGGCTGTTTGGAACCGTGCGTCCTATGGAGGGGGGGGGAACTCCACCTTCTCGAAACAGGCGCCAAACAACAGCCAAGATCTGATCCATTGGGGGGGAGGGGCGGGCGAAGGCCGACGCCGATCGGCAGAACAATGAATACAAAACAGCTCACACAGCGGTAACCAATCAGACGACAGAAGATCTATACGGGAGAGGCGGGGAACCCGTGCCCGAGACGGACTCCCCGTGTGCTCCGGGAGCGTGGCCTCGCGTCGGTGCTGGCCGCATGTTTGCTCCGGACGGCCACGATCTCTTGCAACGGATGCACACAGGTGTGCGTGACCGACCTCTCACCCCTGTCCCGAGTCGTCGAGGCCCTGGAATCCCTGGGAATACATAAATATATACACACATACATACATACATACAGATACTAGAACCACGCGCGCTTCGCGCGCGCGCGCTTAGGTCCTAGCCAGCTCCAGCCCGTGACAGTCTCACAGTTGCGTGCAGATGCGCACGCACACATGCAACGTCAGGAGTCACCCACAAGTTGTAGGGATTTCTTGGGAGCCTCTTGGGGGCGCTTCGAGCGTCTGAAAGGCTTGCGTCTCAAGAACCACGACCCTCGCGTTCCCCTTCTTCGGCCTGTCTTGGAGCCGTCTTGGGGCTCTCTCGTGCCATCTTAGGCGTCTCAGGGACTGTCTTGGGGCCGTCGTGCGCCGTCTTGGAGGCTTATTCATTTGTCTTCGAGCGGCCTTGGGAGACTCTGGGGCCGTCTTGGAGCGACGGGAAACTGAAAAGGTGAAAACTCAAAAAGCCTTCATAAACCTTAGGAACATCAGCGATTGTTGCCTCTTCGGGCGCTCTTGGGAGGCCTCTTGGAGGCCTCTTGGGCCCTCCAGGGAGCCTCTTGAGGTGGAAGCTCGGATTGTCAGTTCGGATTACCCCTCCTGTGTCCTCATTAGGGCCGTCTTGGAACGCTCTTGGGCCGTCTTGGGGCCCTCTTGGGCTGTGTTGGAGCGGACATTGGGGGCCTCTCGGGCCGTCGTGGAGCGTTGGGAAACTGAAAAGGCGAGAACTCGAAAATCTTTCAAAGACCTTATGAAAATCAGCGATCGTTGCCTCTTCGGGCGCTCTTGGGAGGCCTCTTGGAGGCTTCTTGGAGGCTTCTTGGAGGCTTCTTGGGGCGTCTGAGAGGCCTCTTGAAAAATCTGGGGTTATTTGTAGGGTCATCTCCACCGTTATTGGTCGCTTTGGCAGTCCTGATGAGGGGCGATTTCTGACAGTCTGGGGCCGTCTTCGTGTGATCTTAGAGGACCCCAGGAAGCCCCCCTCACCCATTTGTGGTCGGGGTCGCGGCCCTGGGGTCCCCGGATCGGGTTCCCCTTTGCATGTAGCTATGCTAATACGTCAAATACCTATATACATAGAAAACTGATCCGGCTAGACCTGCATCCCGCTGGGGGCCGCCTGGTCCCGAGCGCGCCTGAAGGCTCAAGACGGCTCCTGATGGTTTCCAGAGGGCCCCAAGTTGGGCCAAGAAGAGGGCCACAAGACTTCCATGGCCCCAAGACAATCCCAGAGGCCCCCTTCTCGCCTCAAGACACCCCAAGAGGCCTCCCAAGGGAGCCCCAAGAGGCCAAAATCGCTAAATCTGTCGTAAACCGTCTGTCAACAACGTCTCGTCTTCCCGACGCTCCAAGACGGCCCAAGGCACCCCCCAGATTGCCCCAAGACGGTCAAAGACCCCCACGACGGCCCAAGAGGGCCCCAAGACAGCCCAAGCTGCGCCCTAAAAGGCCCAAGGGGGCTCCAAAACGGCCCCCGAGAGGCACCAAGGACCCACACAGAGGCCCACAAGAGACACCAAAAAGGCCCCAAGAGACGCCCAAACAGCCCGCAAGACACCCCAAGAGGCCTCCCAAGGCAAGAGGCGACCAACATAGCCGAAATCCCGTGGCAAAAGTCTTCAGCATCAACAACGTCTCACCTTCCCGACACTCCAAGACGGCCCAAGACGCTCCCCAGATTGCCCCAAGACGGCCTAAGAGGCACTCAGGAGGGCCCCACGACGGCCAAAAACGGCCCAAGAGGATGCGACCTATGTAATGCAATCCATGCGGTCCAATCTGTGCAGTGCAATCTTTGTGGTGCCCAAGACGGTCCCAAAACGGCCCCCGAGAGGCACCAAGGACCCCCACAGAGGCCTCCAACAGGCCCCAGCTCCCCATGAGGCACAAACAAATAACTCAAGAGACGCCAAACCAGCCCCCAAGAAGGTCAAAACTGCTTACGTAAAGCACCCTGCAAGCCTCTCGGGCTCCCTGGATTAGTACGGCGACGGTTAGATAATACATTCAGCACACATTTATATATCTATATATATATATAGACTGGTTATATATATATATATAGGAGAGAGCGTGATCCACCGCCGCTTTACTGTGGAAAATTGCCAACCTTTTCCTCCGGAACCCGGGGGTCGCCCCCCCCCCCCTCCCCCCCTAAAACCCCCCCCCCCCCCCCCCCCCCCCCCCCCCCTCCCCGCAAAAACCCCCCTCCCCTAACCCCTCCCCCCCCCCCCCCCCCCCCCTCCCGCTCGAAAACCGGGGGGGGGTCACTACCGGTTCGAACCCCTCCCCCCCCCCCCCCCCTTCGGATCCGGAAAACCGGGGGGGGTCACTACCGGTTCGAACCCCCCCCCCCCCCCCCCCCCCCCCCCCCCCCTACTCACCGCCAGCAAACGACTCCCGGTCCCCACCACCGTCCGCATCACATCCCCCACTGGTGTTCCCAGCACCACTGTCCTCACCACCGCTGTCCCCACTGGTTCCACCACCGCCCCTACTGTCCCCACCAGTGGCCCCACCACTGTCGCACTGTCCCCGCTGTCCCCAGAACTGTTCCCACCACGGTTCCACTCTCCCCACTGTCTCCACGGCCCCAACCACTGCCCGACTATCCCCACTGTCCCCACTGTCCCACTGACTCCTCCGCTGTCCCACTGAGCTGTCCCACTGTTCCCACCACTGTCCCCACTGTCCCCACCACTGTCCCCACTGTACCTCTGTCCCATTGTCCCACCGCCGTCCTCGCCACCGCCTTCACCACTGTCCCCACCACCATTGTACCCTCCACTGTCCCACTGTTTCCACCTCATTCCCATTGTCCCCACACCACTGTCCCCACCACCACCGTCACCACCACTGTCCACTGTCCCCCCCTGTTCCCACCATTGTCCCCACCACTGTCCCCACCACTACCGTCCCCACCACTGTCCCACTGTCCCACTGTCCCCACCACTGTCCCGCTGTCCCCTCACCACTGTCCCACCAACACCGTCCCCACCTCTGTCCGCACCCCCACTCGGTTTTCGAGGGGGGGGGGGGGGGGGGTTCGAACCGGTAGTGACCCCCCCCCCTTTTCATGATGAGCTTGGGGGGGGGGGGGGGGGTTCGAACCGGTAGTGACCCCCCCCGGTTTTCCGGAGGGGGGGGGGGAGGGGTTCGAACCGGTAGTGACCCCCCCCGGTTTTCCGCCAGCAGCGGTAGAACACGCTCTTTCATATATAGAGATGCGTCTATGTATGTATGTAAGAAACCGGAGGAAAGCCCCAAACAAATTCTTTTTAGGGCTACCGGGCTACGGGGCTATTGGGCTATGGGGCTACAGGGCAATAGTGTTATGACTCTGTAGGACCATGGGGCTATAGGAGCATAGAGAGCGACAGGGCAATAGGGATATAGGGAGGGCTATAGGGCTATGGGGCGATGGAGCTATGGGGCTATAGTGCAATATTGGTATGACTCTATAGGGCAATCGTGTTATGACTCGATAGGGCTATGGGGCTATAGGGCTATAGGACCATAGGGCTATAGGGCTATAGGGAAATATAGAGATATAGGGCTATGGGGCTATAGGCATATAGAGCTATAGCGCTATAGGGCGATGACGCTACATGGCTATGGAACTATAGGGATATCGGGCTATAGGGCTATAGGGCGATCGGGCTATAGAGCCATAGGGCTCTACGGCGATAGGGCAATAGGGCTATAAGGCTATAAGGCTATATGGCTATAGGGCTATAGGGCTATGGGGCCGTCGTCGGCAGTCGTCGATGCCCGCTTGCGACGTTTGGGGGGTCTACTGGGGGCTTCTTGGGCGCCTCTGGGGGCCTCGTGGGAGCCCTTCGGGAGTTTCTTGGGGGTCATGGGGCGGGAGGCTCGCAATTCCAATTGGATTCCCCAATATATTGGGACCCACTCGGGGCGCTTTGGGAGGCCATCTGGGCCGTCTTGGGTGCCCCTGGGACCGTCTTGGGGCCCTCTAGGGCCGTCTTGGCGCCCCCTGAGGGGCCTCCTGGGCCGTATTGGGGCGATCTTGGGAGGCCCTGAAGTCGGTAAGAACGGTACGAAGATCAACAAACACGAATATGGTAAAAATGATGGCTTACGAAAGGAAGGGGGCCATTGTTGCCTCTCGGGGTCCTCTTGGAGAACGAATTGCACGAGTAGCGAGGCGTCTTGGAAGCCTCTTGGAGGCTGCTTGGAGGCCTCCTAGGGGCTTCAGGGGGTTCCCTTTGGGCGGGGGGCTCGCAATTCCGATTTCCCCAGCTCGGGCTCCTCTTGGGGCCATTTGGGAAGCCGTTGGGGCCATCTCCGCTGCCTCTGGGACTGTCTTGGGACCCTCTTGGGCCGTCTTGGCGCCCTCTGGGGGGTCTCTTGGGCCGTGTTGGGGCGATCGTGGGGGCCCCCGAGGCTGTCAAGGACTGCACGAAGATGAAAACGACGAATGCGGTAAAAACGCACGTTCTTCGAAGGGAATGGGGCAATTTTTGCCTCTCGGGGCCTCTGGGGGGTCAAATTGCACGGGTTATGTGACGTCTTGGAGGCCTCTTGTTGGCTGCTTAGGGGCCTCTTGGGAGTCTCGGAGGTCCTCTTGGGGCGTGGGGCTCGCAATTCGAATTGGATTGCCCCATCTTGGGCTCCTCTTGGAGCCCTCTGTGAGGCCGTTGGGGCCGACTTGGGTGCCTCTGGGACAGGCCTGGGACCCTCTTGGACCGTCTTGGCACCCTGTGGGGGGCCTTGGGCCGTGCAGGGGCGATCTTAGGGGCCCTGAGGTCGTCAAGGATGGTGCGAAGACGAAAAACACGAACACGGAAAAATTGTACGTTTTACGGAAGGCATTGGGCTATGTTTGCCTCTCGGGGCCTCATGGGGGCAAATTGCACGGTTTATGAAGCGTCTTCGAAACCTCTGGGTCCGTTGGAGACGTCCCGTGATCAGTCGAAACCGTCTTCAGGGTTGGCGGCTGGCTGGGGCCGCCGTGACGCTCACCGGATCGCCCTCGGAGGCGACTTTGGGCCCCCAAGTCCGGCCGGGCCCCTGCACACACACACACACAGACAAACAGACACACAGACACACAGACACACAGACACACAGACACACAGACAGACACACAGACAAACAGACACACAAACACACAGACACACAGACACACAGACACGCAGACACACAGACACACACACACACACACACACACGCCCGCCCGCGCGCCCGCGCGCCGCCCGCGCGCCCGCGCGCCCGCGCGCCGCGCCGCGCGCGCGCCGCCCGCCCGACACACACACGACACACACACACACGACACACAAACCGCACCGCGCCCGCACACACACGCACGCACACCACGCACACACACGCACACACGGCCACACACGCACACGCACACGCACACGCACACACACGCACACACCGGCACACGCCACGCACACGCACACACGCACGCACACGCACACACGCACACGCGCACGCACACGCACACGCACACGCACACGCACACGCACACGCACACGCACACACGCACACACGCACACACGCACACACGCACACACGCACACACGCACACACGCACACACGCACACACGCACACACGCACACACGCACACACGCACACACGCACACACGCACACACGCACACACGCACACACCCACACACGCACACACGCACACACCCACACACGCACACACGCACACACGCACACACGCACACACGCACACACGCACACACGCACACACGCACACACGCACACACGCACACACGCACACACGCACACACGCACACACGCACACACGCACACACTCACACACGCACACACGCACACACGCACACACGCACACACGCACACACGCACACACGCACACACGCACACACGCACACACCAACACACCAACACACCACACGCACACGCACACACGCACACGCACACGCGCACGCACATGCACACGCACACGCACACGCACACGCACACACGCGCACGCGCACGCGCACGCGTACGCGCACGCCCACGCCCACGCGCACGCGCACGCCCGCGCCCACGCCCACGCCCACGCCCACGCCCACGCCCACGCCCACGCCCGCCCACGCCCAAGCCAACGCCACGGCCCACGCCCACGCCCACTCCCACTCCCACGCCCACGCCCACGCCACGCCACGCCCACGCCCCGCACGCGCCACGGACGCGCACGCGCACGCGAGCACGTTCACGCCACGCGCAGCGCACACGCCCACGCACACGCACGCGCACGCGCACGCGCAGCACACGCACACTCACACCGCACACACCCACACCCACACCACACCCACACCACCCACACCCCACCCACCACCCACACCACTAACACACACACACACACAGCACACACAGCGCACACGCGCACAGCGCAAACGCGCACACGCGCACACGCGCACACGCGACACACGCGCACACGCGCACACGCGCCACACACGCAACACGCGCACCACCGCCACGCCCATGCACGTCCCACGCCCACGCCCCACGCACGACACCGCAAACGCACCACGCACACGCACCACGCACACGCACAGCACACGCACACGCACACGCACACCACACACAAACACGCACACACACACACACACACACACACACACACACACACACGCGCACACAGACACACACACACACACACACACTCACACACACCAACACACCAACACACCAACACACCACACGCACACGCACACGCACACGCACACGCACACGCACACGCACACGAACACATTTGTGGCAGAGGTCGCGGCCCCTGGGGCCTGGGCCCCGGTGCGCCGTTCTATGTATGTATGTATGTATGTATACGTTGGTACATCTATATGTGTATACATATAGATATATATCTATATATATGTAACTATACATGTAGGGGTGCCCGTTTTCACTAGCCGACCTCCTGTCACTCCCCAACACCTGTGCTGCTGCTGGGGCGCTCAGAGATGGAGCAGTCCCTCCGCCGGTCAGTGGTGCGCACACAATCCACATCGGACGGAGGGGGGGGTCGGGCCGATGAGCGGCAAAGGGGGGGGGGGGGGACGGGCGGGGGATGCATGAGGCCCAGGCCTGGCTCTCGGTGAGGGTGGCGGCGGGGGTCGGGCTGGCCGTGGACGGCGTCGTGGTGGTGGGCGCCACGCTGGTCGACGCCGTGGTGGCCGTGGCCGTGGTGGCCGTCGAGGTCGTGGCGCTCGAGGACGTCTCCGAGGCCTCCGCTCGCCGCGGCGCGCGGCCGGCTCCGGGCAGCCCCCCTCGAGCCGCGCAAGCAGAGGCACGACGGGCGGCGTTTCTGTCGTGGCCCGTCGACCTCTCGGGGCCTCTCGTGGCCCGTCGGGCTCTCAACGGCGGCACGGACCGCCCCCGGCGTTATCCTGCGAACCCGTCCACTCGGACCCCATCTGGGAGGCCTAGAAAAACAGCTCGGGGTGGAGAGCCAGTCCCGGGGATTGGGTCGAGAGGTCCTTTGGGGGCCCACGGCGTGTGGGGCAGGGGAAGGGGGGAAGGCTTCTTCGGAGACGGCTACTTCTTAGAAGGCGCGGGCCTTCCATCTACAGAAAATTCCCGCGCCTTCTAAGGAGCCGGGGTGCTTCTAAGAAGCCTTCCCCCTCCTCCCTACTTGGAAAAGGGCATGACATAAAGGGGTGTGATGCTAATCTTGTGTAAAGGGGACTCTGGCGATGTCATTTAACCGCAGATCGCATCGCCACTTCCACGATTGGCACCATCCCCCCTTACGTGCCACACCCTTTTTCGGGCGTTGGCAGAACTGGGTTTAATGGAACCTGGTTCAGTGATTTGTATCGGGGGCGCCCCCCCGTCCCATTTCCACTAACCGGAACTGCCGTCACCCGAAAAACACCAGTTACGGCAAGCTGGTTTAGTAAATCTAACCAATTGAGGGGCCCCAGGGCCCTACCACCAAGCGGGTCCCCTTACCCGGGGTCCTGGCTATACCCGACCTTTTTCGACCTCCAGACCTCTGCGCGTGGCCGATGATCGGTGGAATGCGCCCGGGGAAAACAAGCGCTCCCAACTTCGCGCTTCGCGCTGCGCGAAGCGCGAGTAACTTCGCGCTCTCGCGCCGCCTCCCAGGGGAGAAGAGGAGGAAGAGGAGGAATCGGAGCCGAACCGCGAAGCGCAAAGCGCGGATAACTTCGCGCCCTCGAGGGCGCCTTTGTGGAGAGCCCGAGCCCGGGGTGCGGTCCCCTGGAGGGGGTCCAACAGGCCTGCGTGCAGCGCCACGGCGTCGGGGGGGGGGGGGTCGCTCTATAGGCGAGGCGGCCCGCCCCTCCCACGACAACGGCCTCCGCCTCCCCCCCCCCTCTGGTGATCAGTGAAGGGGCCCTGGGACACACAAAGAAATACACACACACAGACATAACAGTATTCCCCCCCACACTTCCCATTATTTCCCATATTTTCCCGTATTTTCTGTGTGTTTATCTTCCCCCCACACTTCCCATATTTTCCCATATTTCCTAGGGGATCGACGACTGATTGTGTCTGTGCGTTTCCCCCCCCCCCCCCCTTCTGGGGAGCAGGGCTGGACCCACACCAGGGTTCGGTCGGGCGTGTCCCCCTACAGGCGGGATTTGGGCAACGAGTCAAGAGAAGGGGGGGGATCAGAAAATCCCCAAATGGTCAGACATGGTCAGTTTCTTTATACATAAAAGACGTCCCCAGACTATCTTCTAATAGTACTTTTGAGTATCAGACTCCTCCTGTAGAGGGACGGGCCCGACTTCAAACTAGGGAAACGAAAAATGGCATAAACATAAGAACTCGGTGGTCCGCGCGGATTTCTCGGATCCGCGCTGGACACTCCCCCCCTCCCTGTGGCGCGGAGCGCGCCAGGGGCGGCGCCTGAGGCGCCGCCAGGAGGCCCCAGCGCCGATCCGAGAAACCCGCGCGGACCCCCCACCCTCTGGGGATCGGGGCTGGACCCGATCGTTGTTTCCCGTTCTATATTTCGTCTTGCGTCTCGTTCTGCTCCAACCTATTTTTGTTCCTGTATGCCTCGTCTTGTGTTTCGCCTCGTATCTCCTGTTTTTTGTCTTGCTTTGTATTCCGTCTTGCATTTCGTTTCGTTCTGCCCAAGCGAAGAGAAAACACGCACAGCCGAGGCCCGGCCACACGGCGCTCGGGTCCAGCCCCTGCCGGGGGGCCCTCGGCCTCCCACGCCGGGGGCGGGCGCCAGGCCCGGCGCCCCCCCCCCACCGGGGCGGCAGCGGGGGCCGCATCAAGGGGGCATAGACGACATCGAGGGGGTACAGGGCAGTTTTTAATACATAGGATTTGTGATATAGGATGTTTAATACATGATTAATTGATGAATGCATGTATGCATGAACTCATCGTCGTGTTTGATACTGAATCACTGCATTTGTTGATACGTGATCCGATCGCGGAGCATGTATTAAAAACGGCACTGTAGACGCTTCCGCCGCGGGCCGCCCGCCACGAGCGCCACCACCGCAGGGGGGGCCACTGTAAGGGGAGCCACCAGGACGTCTGCCTCAGGGGGCGCGCTTCTGCGACGGCGCCAGACATAGCGCTCAGGTCCAGCCCCTGCCAGGGGGCCCTCGGCCTCCCACGCGCGTGGGGGCGGGTGCTGGGCCTGGCGGCCCCCGGGGGGCGGCGGGGCGGCCTGCGCGGGGCGGCGAGGCCAGCGGGAGAGGCCGGCCGTCGCGTTGTTTTTTGTTCGTCTCTCTCTCGCGAGCATTGGATCCTGGATCGTTTTGTTCGATGGCATCCTCTTCGCTGAGTTTGGACGTGCGTGATGTTCTTCGCGTTCTTCTCCACAAGAGTTCGACGCTGAGGGGCGGCCCCCTCTGTCCCCGGGAGCCTCCAGCGCAACATGCCCCGCGGCGTGCATCTCCACGCAAACCAAAAGACAGCAACAGGGGAGAAGGAGACAGCAGCTCAGGAGGCAGGGGCGGGCAGCCCTGCCCACAGAAAGGATCCCCTCTTTCCATCCCCCGCCTCCTCTGCAGACTCCCTCCTCTGCATCCCCCCTGCCCTGAGGCTTGCACGCCCACGGCAATGGTCCCGGGGGGGCCCGACACAAGACGGCACCGCAGCATTGGAGAACACGAGTGCGACGCCAGGGCCCAAAAAACACCCGCATCGCTTCTCCCCCCCCTGGGCCAGCAGTCCTTCGAGATCCTCCGAGCGGGGCCACCTCCTTGGGGGGCGAACACGTATCCGAACACGTATCCGAACACCTCCCAGGAGGACCAGGAAAGGCCGAAAACGAAGGGGGACAGCACGTATCCGTATCTTTTCGTCCCCCGACCTCCTCGACAGCCCAGTTTCCCCCGTGCGGCCCTCAGCGGCTGGACGGGACGGGGCGAGCGGACGGGCGGAGCGGGGGCCCAGCGCCGAGCCAGGACCTCCGCACGGACCTCCGGAGGCCTGTGCTCACGATCTGTAGCTTGCTCCTCTTCTCCGAGTCGAGCATGACGGCGGCTGCGACGACGACAACGATTTGGACGCCCGTAATGGGTACGGAAAAGATTGAAGGGGCCCCAGGACACACAAATAAAATCAACACAAAAAAACAGATTCCCCATATTTTCCTATATTTTCTGGGTTTCTGTCTTCCCCCCCACTTCCGATATTTTCCTATATTTCCTGGGGAATCGACGATTAATTGTGTCTGTGTGTTTTTGTTTCCCTCATGAAAGATGGGTACAGTGCCAAACAACAGATGTTGTCCCAAACCAACAGCGGCCGCTGTTGGGCAGGCGGCCTTCTGTCTCGAATGGAGACAGGCCGCGGAGGCGCGGACAGCGAGTCCTGTGCAAAAGGAGCAGGAACTGCTGAGGGGCATTGTACCCATTCTTTCCGTACCCATTTCGGGCGTCCAGAAATGACGACAACGATCCAGGCGGACGAATGGAGCGCAATAAAATGGAGGGGGGCGTAGTGAATCAGCTCGTGTAGCCGGTTTTCCCGCTAGGGGCGCCCAGGTGTCGTGGAGGGCCCCCCCCGGGACGGGGCCAGAACCAGCTGCGCACGCAGCAGACTTCGTGGCCCCAGGGAGGCGGCAAGACGCGCGCGCGCGCGCGTAGCGATGACTGAAGGGGCCCTGGGACACACAAATAAATACACACAAATAAACCGAGTCCCCACATTTTCCCATATTTTCTGGGTTTCCGTCTTCCCCCCCCCCACTGCCCATCTTTTCCCATAATTTCTGGGGAATCGACGATGACTTGTGCCTGTGTTTTTTCTCCTCCTGAACGACTTGTGCTCCAGCTCGAGAGTCCCAGCAGCAACTGTTGTCGAACACCAGCAGTGGCCGCTGTTGGGCAGGCGGCGCTCCGTCCCGAACAGGCAGCGCCTGCGAGCACGCCGGCAGCGACTCCTGTGCCGAATGGAGAATGGAGGCAAGGGAGCGCCTCCATTCCTCTTCCTCTTCCTCCTCCTCCTCCTCTTCCTCCTCCTCCTCCTCCTCTTCCTCCTCCTCCTCCTCCTCCTCTCCTCCTCCTCCTCCTCCTCCTCCTCCTCCTCTCCTCCTCCTCCTTGACGGCGGGAGGGACAGGGAGCAACTGCTGCCGGTCGTGCGTAATGGGAATGGGCCCCGGGAGCGAACCAAACAGCACAGGGTTTAAAGCGACAGGCACCCCTGTGGCAAGCGAGTGTGGGGGCGGCGGAATGGACTAGTTGCGCAGAGCCGTGCCAAGCGCGGGTGCCGGCAATTAGATGGCGCGGTATCGTTTGCACCAGCCAGGTCCACAGCTAGCAGACAAAACCTTGAGAGCATCGACTGTATTGTTGACGCAATGACCAGAGTGTAACGAAACAATCCGAAGTCATTCGAGCATTTTTGTCAGAAGCCTTTTTGTCAGACTTCGAGGGGAGGAAGAGGAAATGTAGGAGAGAGAGGAAATCAGCAGACGGCGGAGGCGGGAGAGGAGGAGTACGATGACACGTACGCTGCAACAATACAGCACGCCTTCCAAGAACAAAAAAACGGGACGGATCAAAAAAAGCAGTGGCCCAACTCGGCCCCACTGGAATCGGAATCGGTACGGTTCGTCGCCCCCGCCCCCTTGACGGCGGGAGGGACAGATTCTGTTGGTCCGCACCCGGGCCGCATCGCATTGCATCGAGGGCGGCGCGGGCAGCACCCGCCACGACCAGCAGGGCCTCTGGATGCAGCGGCCTCCAAAACATCGGCCAATTGGATTTTTGTTGTGGGGACGTCACGCTTTCCATCGCAAAACCATCGAAACCGAAGAGACCCAGGGCACTCTGGGGGCAAGCAGGGTGGTTCTCGGCATTGGTCTCCACTGTAGTTTCGCGGTTCTGTCGCAACTTGTTTTCTGGTTCCCGTCCTGGTCACACTCCGGGAGCATTTGTTTTGTCCGAGCTGTTGCAGACATCGCTTGGTGCGTGTGTGTGTGTGTGTGTGTGTGTTTCACAGATCCTCTTGTGGAAAAGGCAAGAGAAACAAACAAGCCCTGCACGCCGTTGCTGGGGCCCCCAAACTGCCAGTCTTCGTGCCGATTCTTCCCGTACGTATTTCAATCGGACCAATTGAGCAGGGACCGACCGTCCCGGCATTCCTACAGGCCTACCACTACATGTTCTCAGAACCCCAAAAAATGTTATCACAAGCGCAGTGCTCTTAGAGCATAAAAAAGCCACTGTGCTGAAACAAGGCAGTCCCAGCCAGAAATGCTCCGA
>CAUYUJ010010435.1:118776-123776 GCA_963575745.1 Prorocentrum cordatum | reverse complement strand
GTGCGTGTGTGCGTGTGCGTGTGCGTGTGCGTGTGTGCGTGTGCGTGTGCGTGTGCGTGTGCGTGTGCGCGTGCGTGTGCGTGTGCGTGGGCGTGTGCGTGTGCGTGGGCGTGTGCGTGTGCGTGGGCGTGTGCATGTGCGTGTGCGTGTGCGTGTGCGTGTGCGTGTGCGTGTGTGTGTGCGTGTGTGCGTGTGAGCGTGTGTGCGTGTGTGCGTGTGTGCGTGTGTGCGTGTGTGCGTGTGTGCGTGTGTGCGTGTGTGCGTGTGCGTGTGCGTGCGTGTGTGCGTGTGTGTGTGTGTCTCTCTCTCTGTGTGTGTGTGCGTGTGTGTGTGTGTGTGCGTTATCCTTCTCATGTGGTTCCAATCCTAAGTCTTTGACACATGCTGCTATATATTGGGCCTCTCCTGGGGCACGAATCCTACCCAGGATGCTCCAGGAAGGCCCAGGAGGCCCCAGGACGCCCCAGGAGGCCCCAGGAGACTTCAGGAAGCCACAGGAAGCCCCAAGAGGTGCCAGGAGGCTCCAAGAGGCCCGAGGAAGCCCCAGGAAACGCCAGGAAGGACCCAGGAGGTCTAAGGAGGCTCAGTCCCCAGAAGGCGCCAGGAATGCCCAAGGAAGCCCCAAGAAGCCACAGGAAGCCCCAGGAGGCTCAAGGAGGAGCAGTCCCCAAGAGGCCCCAGGAGGCCCCAGGAGTCCCCAAGAGGCCCCAGGCGGCTCCAGGAAGCCGCAGGAGGCCCCAGGAGTTCCAAGAGGCTCAAGGAAGCCCAAGGAAGCCCCAGGAAGCCCCAAGAGGCCCCAGGAGGCCCCAGGAGCCCCAGGAGACTTGAGGAACCCCCAGGAAGCCCCAGGAGACCCCACGAGGATTCAGTCACGCTCAGTCATGCTCATGCCACTGACGTGCAGACACTCTCACCCTAAGCTTAGCCATGCGCAGGCTCACACGCATAGACTCACTCGCGCTACTGGGGCTCATACACATTCAAAGCCATTCACAGTTAGACTCACTCCCAGGCTGTCAATATCCAAGCTCGTTTATATTCGAAGTTTCTTACGCCTAGACATTCACGGCGGAATTGCCAATGCAAAGAGATGCAGATATGGGGAGCTCCACGAGGTGAATCATCTATTATATACATATGCATCGAAGTCCATCTCTGAGTACATTGGCCCAACGGCTGGCCAACCGACCTGGTGTTTGCTGATGAGCACCGAAAGGGCTCCTGACCCTTTGGGAGGGGACCTCAGCCTGGAGGGCCAGACACACTGGGGACACATAATAATCAGGGGGTCATCCCTGTACATGTGCCAAAACACGCCGCCCAGAGAACTACGATCCCGAAGGCGAAGGCCCCGGACCTGAGTCGGGCCACGCCTTCACCATGTTCTCAGGGCTAGGGACCCTCGCGTTCTCGAGGAGATGCCTCGAGCCCCTCCCATGGGCGGCGCCAGGGGGGGGACGCCGCCGAGCAACGGCCGGGACGCGGCGGCGGCGACGTGCCGGGCTCCTGCAGCACCAGGCGGCCTCGGCGCCCTGCAAGGCGCCGGCGCAGTCCGGGATGTCGGGGCTGCCCCAGAAGAGCCGCCGGCCCGGGTCGGGCCCGGCGCGGGGCCACTGCTCGGAGCACTGCCACGTCTTGCCCCCCTACCTCCTCCTCCTCCCCTCCTCCTCCTCCTCCTCCTCCTCCTCCTCCTCCTTTTCTTCCTTCTCCTCCTCCTCCTCCTCTCCTCCTCCCCCTCCTCCTCCCCCTCCTCTCCTCCTCCTCCTCCTCCTCCTCCTCCTCCTCCTCCTCCTCCTCCTCCTCCTCCTCCTCCTCCCCCTCCTTCTTCTCCTCCCTCCCTCCCTCCTCCTTCTCCTCCTCCTCCTCCTCCTTCTCTTCCTTCTCCTCCTCCTCCTCCTCCTCCTCCTCCTCCTCCTCCTCCTCTTGCTCTTCACCACTAAGGTTGCCAATGGGATAGGAGGGAGGTAGGGGGCGGCGCGCGCAAGAGGGTGGGGGGAGGGGGAAAGTCTTCTTAGAAGGAGGCTGCCTCTGAGAAGGCGCGCGCCTTACGTCTACAGACAAGGCCCGCCGCTTCTAAGAAGCAGGAAAATATGCCCTCCCGGGCCGCTCAGGGCACTTGCAGCCCACTTATAAGCCAGGTTAGAGCAGGTATCCTCAGCATCTTAGCAGCCCAAGCGGTGATCCAGGTGGGCGCCAGAGGATGAGCAGTTACAACGGGAGGAACAACTGAATCAGATGAGAAGGAGGAGGAGGAGGAGGAGGAGGAGAATTGGAGGAGGAGGTGGATGAGAATTGGAGGAGGAGGTGGATGCGGAGGAGGAAAAGGAGGAAAAGCAGGAGGAGGAGGAGGAGGAGCAGGAGCCCCCTCGCGGATTTTTTGAGCTGGCGCTGGGCCCCCCTGGCGGCGCCTCTGACGTCGCCCCTGGCGCGCTCCGCGCGCAGGGGAGGAGCGTCCAGCGCCGATCCGAGAAACCCGCGAGGACTTCCCTAAGCTTATGTCTATGCCGTATTTGGCTACCTGACCATACCCCAACCCAACCCGAAGACCCGAACTTCGGGCTGGGGAGGGGGTGCGGGTTCGATGTGTTTTTCCGATGTTCCCCAACCCCCCCCCACTGGAAATGGAGGGCAAATTGAGGCCTTCGGGTTGGGAAGGGGTGGTTTGATGCATCGTGCGTATATTTTCTTCTTTTGCTCGTGAACCCCTCCCCGAGAGCAGGAGGGAGGGCACCCCTTCACAGAGGAAGGGCGGCGGCGACGCCACCGGCCACAGCGCAGGACCGCGCGGAGGCTGGGCCATGCAGCGCGACGCCCCGAACTTCTGCGCCGCGGGGGCACCCCCCCCCGGCCCACGGAGAGTCTGCTCCCCGGGGCAGGCTGCGGCACCCGGGGGCACCGACCGGCGACGCGCGGGCGAGTGGGGGTCGATGCCTCCTCAAGGGCTCCCAACTTCGCGCTTCGCGCTGCGCGAAGCGCGAAGTGCGAATGACTTCGCGCCCTCGCGCCGCCTCCCAGGGGAGAAGAGGAGGATGAGGAGGAGTCGGAGCCGAACCGCGAAGCGCGAATAACTTCGCGCCCTTGACGGCGCCCTTGCACTCCCCCGCCTATACCCAGATCCCCTCGGGCAATGAACCAAATCATCACAGGAGGTGCTCCTGGATCCTTGGCCTCTGGAGGCCATTTATTTCCGCCCTCGGGGCCACCAAAGAGCGACTCGGGATGAAAAGCCGGTCCCGAGGGGTCGAGACATCCAACGTCGACGTCATGATAAAATCAGGACGCCTGGGGTCTGGGCATCTCGGTGGTTCGAAGCTGGGGACCTGAGGGATGGGGTCCCGAGGACGAGGCGCCTCAAATCACGAAACTCCACCCTCGGATCCTATCCTGCTGACCCCATCCCTCAGGACCCCCTCTTTGAACCTCCGCCTATCGCTGCCCCCAGCGTGTTCCCGCGACAGCCTTCCGGCGAAGCCCGCTCCGCGCGTCGGCTCGGGCTGCATCGTCACGGGGTCGGGGTCGGATCGGCCGCGTCAGGGCCGGGATGCGCAGCAGCGCCACGAGAACATCGGACATCGACGGAGTTCGTCGGGATATCGGAATCGGGTTGGGCCGACTGAGGTCGATGTCGAATGGGACCAGCTGGGTCGAGATGGGCCCTGCGGCGGTGGCAGTCGTCGGAGTGTAGTCGTATATTTGATCCATCGTCGTCATCCTCCGTTCGTCTTCATCCTGGCATCGGCTTCTGGCCGCGCTCTCTCGCCTGCCGCCGCTCTCATCAGCGCTTGGCTGCTCGCTGTTCCTGCGCCTTTGGAGATAAAAAGCTGGTCCCTTGAAAGGGATGCAGACCTCTGGGGAGACAAATTGCGAGAATAACGACGGAGAACCCTGGCATCCAACCATATTATGTTTCCAGGCGCGGTCCCAAATATCCCAACCCCTTCCACATGGACATGTTCTGTCTCGGATCCGTTCTTGAGAGCGCCGGGGCTCGGTAACGGGCTCCAGGGGCCAAAACCCGTAAACAACGCGGCGATTGAACAACTCAACAACGTTTGGCTATTCGCTCTTCCTGCAAGCGCGCCCCCGTCAGATGCAAGGCCACTGTGCTGCAAATGCAGAACTGCGCTGGCGGCAGCAGCCGGGAGGCCCCAGCATGAAGTCCACGAGGCCACCGCTCACTGGCCCGCTCGCTGCCGCGTGCACCTCCCCCCCCGCTCACAGCTCACAGAGAAGGAACGACGTTGACGACGACAGCGGCGGCGAGACGTTGGCGCTGATGTCGGCGACACTGGCGCCGACAAAAACGCTGGCGACGAAAACGACCTTGACGCTGACGAGCGGCGGCGGCGCGGAACGCATGCCGAAGCGGAGTTTTTCTCTCCTCGACTGCTCCATCGAAGGCCTGGGGAGGCCCCGAAGAGCTCATGTGGGGCCACAAATGTCCCAAACGCCCATCCTCGAACTTCGATTAGGTCGGGCATGTCATCCTACAGGCGGATTTTCGAGGAGAAAAAACAAAATAGTCGAAACATAGCCAAACATAATAACATGCTCGCGAATGTGAGCGTTTTCTTATTCGGCGTGTCGAAAGTGGGAGGAAAGGGGTGGAGGGGGTGTCTGGCTCCAGACCTCTGCTTAGTGCGGCTGTTTGCAACAGTGCGCCCCATGGGGGAGACTCCACCTGCTCGAGACAGGCGCCAAAAACAGCCAAGATCTACTCCATGAGGGGGGGAGGGGGGGTTGGGAGGCCCGCGCAGTGCGCCCCATGGGGGAGACTCCACCTGCTCGAGACAGGCGCCAAAAACAGCCAAGATCTACTCCATGAGGGGGGGAGGGGGGGTTGGGAGGCCCGCGCCGATCGGCAAAACAATGAATAAACAAACGATCGCAACTCATCCCCAATTGGACTATGTTTGAATATCCCTCCTGCAGAGGGACAGGCCCGGCTTTAAGCCTGGGAGGAGGAGGAGGAGGAGGAGGAGGAGGAGGAGGAGGAGGAG
>CAUYUJ010010435.1:0-118676 GCA_963575745.1 Prorocentrum cordatum | reverse complement strand
CCTCCTCCTCCTCCTCCTCCTCCTCCTCCTCCTCCTCCTCTTCCTCCTCCTCCTCCTCCTCCTCCTCCTCCTCCTCCTCCTCCTCCTCCGTCCTCCTCCTTCGTCCTTCCGGCGCGCATGTGGCGCGTCGCAGCCGCATAACTTCGCGTGTGGCGTGTTTTTGCCCTGGGGCTATCGGCAATGATCAGGAGACCCCAGAATCGAATCGACGAGTCAGATCGGCGATCGAAGTGGCTCGGATCGGCGGACATCGACAGCCGAGTCGGGAAGATTCGAACCTGTGGACATCGGGAAGCCACTATGCCTCCAATGAGAAATTGGAGCCCAAATCGGAATCCCAAATAGAATCGAATTGGAATCGGAAGCCATCGAAATCGAATCGAATCGAATCGGAAGAATCGAAACGAACCTTTGTAATGTTTCTAAGGCGACAACAAGCCCGCCGGGGCGGTGGTCGAGACGCGTGGGAGAGTAGGACGAGGGAAAGGAGGACGGACGACGACGACGGACGGCCGACGACAACGACGACGAGGGGGCGTCGCCTGCACCATGCCCTCCCTGGTGAGGCAGTGATGACGACAAATCCAGATGAGGATGAATCCAAAACCCAGCGAATCTGGGAGCATGGGCCGCCGCGGCCGTAGTGTTCTGTGACGCTCTGGGATAGTCTGTATGACTTCGTGTCTTGTGGTATGTATCGAATGCGCGTTCTTGGTGTATACGACTGACGTGTATTGTGTCGGATCGCTCTTGTTCATTTGGTACACGGGTTGTGCATCTGATCTGGATGGCTCTTAATGGCAGTGGCTCTGTGTGGAGCACATGCGTGTGTTCGACGAAATGCCGCTTGTGTGTACCACTTGTATATGTAATCAATGTATGCAATGTGTGGATGCTTTCGGTTAACGTTCCCGGTGCACCTTATTCGGGCTTTGGATGGAGCCTGTCCTTGATGCGTGGTATCTGCTGTCTGCTGTTGCCTGGTGCATGTTCGCGAAATCCGACCTCACGTGAGCTCCTCACAGGCGATCGCATTGTAAGATATTGATATGTGCTCTTGAAGTCTGCTCTAGGTGTGTGTCTGTGTGTGTGGACGGCGTGACGACGTGACGCCTGGACGACGTGACGCCTCCCGAATGGGGAACGCGAGACCTTACCTCGAGGCGGGACCCCAAGAGGCCACGGAACTTGCTCGGCCTGGCGGCCGAGTCGCGAGGCGGGACCCCTGGGAACCACAGCGACTGCGAGGGGCCTGGCGACTGCTGTATTCTGGGAGGGCGAGGCGGATCGGGAAGTCCGCCTCTACAACCGGAGAGCCCCAACCTGTCGAGTGGGGAAAACATGCACCTCCTCTACAACCGAGGCGGGATGACGAGAACTCCAGACGAAGGTGGATCAGGATGACCCGATGAAAGCGAACGGGTCCGAACAGCATGTCCGGCGACACGGCCGCTGGAGCGATGTACCCCCATGCCGGGGCTGCGTGACAATCTCCTCCTCTGACGGCGGCGACTTCTCATTTCGACTGTGGCGTGGGCCCCTGGGAGGTCCTTGAAGCCGTCCCAAGGTGTGGCATTATGTCAAGCATGTCCTCCTACAGGCTAATTTTGCACGAAAAATGAAACATATTCTAAACGTGCCACAAAATAATCAAAACACATAACAGAAAAAAACGTCCCCATACTATTGTTTGTACTACTTTTGAATATTCCCCATGTGGAGGGGCACGCCCGCCTTGAGGCTGGCACGTCATCCCGAATCCTTTTCTGACGGCTCCAGGGCCCAAAACAAAGGTACTCCAGATTTCGTAATAAAGGGAGGGGGGTCTCATTTCGGGGGGGGTCTCTTCCAGGCTATCTTGGAGGGCCTGGGGGGTCTGGGGACGATGTTTTGGAGGGTTCTCCCACGGGGGAGGTCTGAAATGGCTTGTCTTGGAGGGTCCAGACCTCCTCCCTTTTATTACGAAATCTGGAGTGGCCCCTCCCCCCCGGGGGCCGAGTGCGCTGGAGACGCTATGCGCCACGGTGACAGTCCACGACGCGCGCAAATCGGAGGGAGAAGCCTCCCCTGCTGGAGGGTGCCGAGGGAGGCCCCAATCGATGGGAGCAGGCGTAGAACACTTAAGAGCGGATGCACAGGAGGAGGGCAATCGACTGAAACATACTTTTTTTTTATTTGCGGCCAGCAAGGAGAAGTCCAGAGAGGGCGGTATGACCGAGGCTGGGGCACAGCGACAGATAATTGGCGCGAGAACGCGCGAAGTGCACCTGCAAGACAGAAACATACGTAAAGCACCAAGGATTCGTGCGCCAGGGGAGGCCCAATCTGTAGGAGCATACGGGGAACACCGGGGACTGGAGCCACTCCTGTGGCCTTCGCAGGGTGTCTCCAGATCTTGCCAACAGTTTTGGGTCCCCCAAACCCCTCTGGGCCTCGAGAGGGGTGCTCTGGGGGGCCTCCCCGGGAGTCCTGGGAATACCGTGGCTGGAGACATCTTCTCGCGTGCCCGTTGTCTTTTCTGTCGCTGCGGGCCCCCAAAAGTCTTGACCCGTTCCCCAAGGCCGATCCACTGTTTGATGGCCTCATGGCTCGGCGAGGGCCCCGAGGAGCCAAACATGACGAGAAACAACCGTCCCCGACGCTCACAAAACATCGAAGTTAGAAGAGGGAAAAACGCCAGAAACGTAAACTTTTGGCGCTCCGCGCGGATCTCTTGGATCTGCGCTGGACCCCCCTCCCTGGTGCGCGGAGCGCGCCAAGGGCGGCGCCGAGGGGGCCGAGCGCGGCTTCAAGAAATCCGCGCGGAGCGCCGAAACTTTATGCTCATGGCGTTTTTTCTTCTTCAAGAAGTGTGTCGGGTGCTTCTAGAAGTACCCCTGGCCCAAAGTACCCCCAAGACTCTCGGGATGGCCCAAACGGCCTCCAGGGCACCCCTCACGAGGCCCAGACGGCCTCCAGGGCTCCAAAATGGAACGAAAAGCTTGGGGCACCTCGGACCAGGGGCATTTCGAGCAACACCCGAGAGCGGGCCCGATGCTTCTCGATCGTCGATTCCCCCCGGCACCACGAACTTCGAGGCGGACCTGAAGGTGAAGGTGGCCGAGCGCGCCTGGGCTCGCTGGCGAAGGCTGCCTGCCGCGTCGCGCTCGCGCGCGAGGGCGCGACTGTCTGGGAGGTCCTGGGGCAAGACGAAGCCAGGACGAGGACAATGTAGGAGGAGGACAAGGGGGAGAGGAGGAGGAGAAGGAGGAGGAGGAGGAGGAGGAGGAGGAGGAGGAGGAGGAGGAGGAGGAGGCGGAGGCGAAGGAGGAGGAGGAGCAGAGCGGGGGGTACAGGGACCGCCCCCACTAAGGTGCCGTGCAGAGAGGATGGCGGCGAGACCAGACATACCGAGGGGACGCCCTCGGCCTTGAGCGGAGGGCTGGACGAGTGCCCCTCTTGGGAGCGCTTTCTCGGCGAGGTCTCAGGGACTCGATCGCAGCGCAGCTAGACGAAGACGCCTCCTAGGGGAGAGCCTCTTTGGGGTCCCAGAAATCTCCAGCGGATTGCTTTGATCATCAGGTCGATGATTTCCTCCTACAAGCGGATCTTGAGAGAGAAAAGCCAAACCCATAGTCAAGCACGAAACAAAACAGAAGAAACAACGGGCACGAACACTCGTCGCCAGACTGTGTTCAAACACTCCTCCCTTAGAGAGATGTCATCCTTTGGGGGGGAAGAGCCTCTTTGGAGCCCCAGATCTCCAGAGGACTGCTCTTACTCACGCGGAGGTGGTCCTCTTTCTCGGCCTCCGCGGGCACCGTTCTCGCGCCCCCACGGGCCCTCAGAACTTCGCCCTGGAGGGTTCGATATCCCTGGCCCTCGGGCCGAACAAAAAAAACACAGCACTGGACGTCCAGCAGGGGCTCGACCACAAAACAACCTTCCACAAGAAACCCAACCCTGAGACCCCAGGACGTCCATCGAATTTTGGTGTGGGAGCGTCACGCGTTCCATAGCAAACCCATCGAAACCCAAGAAACCTAGGGCCCCCCTGGAGGCAACCAGGGTGTCTCTTGGCATGGGTTTCCGCTGTATGGGGGCCAGTGGTGATGGCGCCGCGCAAGCGGCAGCCCTGGCACCAAGGAGGGACGAGCTCGGCACGGGGTATAATGGGACCCTCGGCGGCGCGCCCAACGGGAAGGCGAATGGGGCGAACCTTCTCAAAAGGCTCAGAAGACCTCTGGCCTTGTGAGAAGTTTTCGACGTCTTCTCCGAAGCCACACAAGGCTTGTCAGAAGGCTGGAGTGGTTCTGTGGAAGCCCCGCCGCCATCTGACAATCATGCCCCCTCTCACATCCCTGTCGGCGCGCCGCCGACCAACGTGCGCCTGCGCACCGATGCCCTTCGATACGACGACCCAGACGAGGCCCGTCCACCGAAACCCTCCACCGAAACAAGACTGCCCAAGAACTACTCGGGAAGAGAAACTGGCCCTTGGAGAAAGGCCGGGACGTCTGGGGACACCATGCAATGCAAAAAACATCTGGGCATCGGATGACTGGGAAAGCGGGGGCAGCGATCCGGCTACACGCAGCTGGCCTTCCCGCTGCCTCTTGGAGCGACCAAGGTTTTGCTGAACGGGCCTGCCAGTGGAGCCCAAACCAGCTGCGTGCATCAGATTACGGGAGGGAGGGAGGGAGCGAGGGAGGGAGGGAGGGAAGCACCCCGACCCTTTCCTGGTCCCCACCCTGTCCACCGACCTGACCGGGGCAGGATCCACGGCGACCAGGGGGCGGACGAGCACGCAGAACAGAGGGGGAGCTCGAAGAACAAAACTGCCGCGGCAGGGTAGGCCATCGGAGGTCCGCGGGGATCTCTCGGGTCAGACCGCAAGCAGCCTAGAAAGGCGCAACATCGGCACACGAACCGATCGAACCGAACCCACCAACCGAACGCCCTCACCCTGCGAGGCAACCGAAGCGACCGAACCGTGGACGCCCTGGGAAGTCGTCCTCGAAGTGCAGACGCAATCGAATTAATCGATGTCACGCGCAGACATAGGCAAGCTTCTTCGACTCGTCAATTGTGGGCAGCAGGCGGAGGAGGGTGAGGGGGGGGGGGCCCAGGGTGGAAGGCGGACGGGGTAGGCCTTCTCCCTCCTCCTCCTCATCCTCCTCCTCCTCCTCCTCCTCCTCCTCCTCCTCCTCCTCCTCCTCCCCCCCTCCGTCGCGAAGAGGCCACGACGAGGGAGGCCACGACGACGAGGGGGGCGGGGGGAGGGGGGAAGGCTTCCTAGAAGCTTCTGAGAAGCCCCGCCGATTTCTGAAGGCCTGCCCCCTCTCGCTCCCCCTTGGGCTCGCCGCCGACGGGGGGGAAGAGCGGTAGGCGAAGGATGGGCACCACGACGAGCGCGTGGGTCAAGCACGGCGACGAGGCCGACGAATCCGCCATCGTGCCTGCACGATCCTGGCGGGTAGAGATATCATCGGGGGCCTAGGCTAGAATATCATCCTTCAAACACATGAGACCCTCCGCCGGCCAAAACACACAGAACATCCAAGGGTTACCCTCCCCAGGATGCACAAGAGCATCCAGCAAGCACGAAGAACACGAAGGCACCCTCACCGAACCGACCTCGATCTTAGACCCCGGTCCGACTACAACAGGTGCTGCTGTGAAGGGTTCTGTCGTCTGTCAAAGCCCCCCCCCGTCTACCAGCAGACTTTGGCGTGCACCCACCTGCCCCCCCCAGGAGAGCCCAGAATCGAATCGATGTCGGATCGGCGATCGAAATGAATCGGGTCGGCGCAAATCGGCAGCAGAGTCGGGCAACGTCGAATCGGCGGAAATCGGCAGGCTGGTAGGCCTCCAGCACCAAGTCGGAACCCACATCAGAAGCCGACGCCGAGCCGAATCGGCATCGGACGCCATCGAAATCGAACCGAATCGGAGGAGTTGAAACGCGCCCTGCCCCCCCCTCCTTCCCCGAGGCCGCGATCCTTTTTTCAGAGGAGGAGGAGGAGGAGGAGGAGGAGCAGGAGCAGGAGCAGGAGGATTGTCACGGATGTACCCTTAGGCCGTGGGCCGGGCTCACACACCTCAGCCCCTAGGGGAGCGGGGTCTGGCCGATGCGAGAAACCTGCCATGCGGCTTAAGGAGGGGGGCGGAGGCCAATAATGATACCGAGGTGCTGAGTGAGGAGCACCGGTCGATGCTCCACCTCTCTATCGCCTAGGGGGAGGAGGAGGAGGAGGAGGAGGAGGAGGAGGAGGAGGAGGAGGAGGAGGAGGAGGAGGAGGAGGAGGAGGAGGAGGGTCCGCGCGCCCGAGGCGGCGATCCCCCGGTGCACAAGACCAGCGTGCGCCCGCGCCCCGAAGCTGCCACGACGGCCCAGGCAGGCCACCGGGGCAGCCAGAGAGTGGCCCAGGCAAGATGCCTTTTTGTTGATCCTGGCAATGCCAAACTGCTTCCGCCGCCTAGTCTTAATGACCTGGTTCTGGCGGGCCCAGTTACTGCGGCCTGGGAGACAGGGCAAGATGGCCCCAGGGCGGCGCAATATATGGCCTCAAGACTGCCCAAGATGCCTCCAAGAGAGCCCAGCAGGGCTACCAGAGCACCCCAGCAGGGTGCGGAGAAGCCAAACTCATGAATGTTCCTACGAAGTTTCGAAGGCTGTCCGCAATCTCACCCCTTCGGGCTTCCCTTGCTCAAACGGCCGAAAAAGAAGATGGCCCCGAGACGGCCCGAGAGGGCCCCAAGGGCCCTCAAGGCCACCTCACAGGAGGCCAAGACAGCCCCAAGGCGGCCCGACACAGTTCAATGAGAGCTCCTCAGATAGAGGAAACGAAAGGTGTCAGATGTGACGGCCTTCCTCTTACTCCTCCTCCTGTTGTTCCTCTTCATCGTCGTCGTCGTCGGCGTCGACACCACCACCATCAGCATCATCACCACCACCATCAGCATCATCACCACCACCACCACCATCATCATCACCACCACCACCACCATCACCACCATCACCATCCCCATCCCCATCATCATCATCATCAGCATCATCATCATCATCATCATCATCATCAACATCATCATCATCATCATCGTCAACATCAACATCAACATCAACAACATCATCATCACCGTCATCAGCACCGTCATCATCACCGTCATCATCATCATCATCATCATCATCACCATCACCATCACCATCACCATCACCATCACCATCACCTCAACCACCACCAGCGTTACCACCATCATCATCACCACCATCATCATCATCATCATCATCACAACCACCACAACCACCATCATCATCACCATCAAACTCATCATCGTCAACAGCAGCATCATCATCATACTCATCTGCACCATCAGCATCACCACCACCATCATCATCACCATCTTCATCCATCATCAACAGCACCGTCACTCATTCGTATCATTACAATCACCATCACCATCGCAACCACCACCACCGACACCACCACCACCACCATTATCATCATCATCACCATCATCATCGCCATCAGCATCATCATTATCATCATCAGCATAAGCATCATCACCAGTATCAGCAATAGAGTCATCACCATCATCACCATCATCATTATCTTCATCACCATCGTCTCCATCGTCACCATCATTATCCTCATACCCAACATCCTCATAATCATCACCCGCACCACGGCACTCCCGAGCCTGGAGACGCGACGCGTCGCGCGTGACGGCCTCCCGTGACCCCCTCGAACGGTCGCCACCCAGAATGCTAGACTGGCACGGTGGCGGGACTGGTCGCGGGCATCTGAACATGATCACGGCGACGACGACCAGCACGACGACGAAGGGGAAAACGCAGACGACACCCAATTCTCGACGACGGTGATTAACATAACAAAAAAAACGACGATCGACGGCGTTCCCCTAATGTCTCCGAAATTTCCGGAGGTCTCCAGAGGCGTCCAGAGGACCCGCAAATCGTCGACGCAGATCCGAGCACCTGGTCGAAAACGACCACGCGCCTCCTGGCCGACGCTGGCGGCGGCGAGCACGAAGACAAGAACGACGGGAACAAATAGCAGGACAGGGCTGGACCTAAACCCTGTCTTGCTGGATGTCGGCTGCGTTTTGTTTTTCGTTTTGGCAGGGAGGTACAGGAGAACAGGTGGAACAAAACGAACAACAACATGAAAACAACACGAAAAACAACATTTAGGTCCAGCCCTGTAGCAGGAATTGTGCACTGCGGCCGCGGCCGCAAGAAACCCTCGCAACAAAACCCAGCCCCCACACCCGCAGGCGCGAGGAGCTCCGAGTGGGGGGGGGGGACCTGGAGCACCCCGAACGTGACGACTCATTCCACAGCCTCGTGAGGCCACCGCGCAGCGCGCGGAGCGAAGAAGCCCGGGGTCAGTTTTGTGATGCGCGCCCCCACTGCACAGTGGAGGCCAGTCCAGCAAGAACAGAGAAACATCACCCTGAGGCCCCAGGACGTCCACAGATTCTTGGTGGGGGGACGTCGCGCTTTCCATGGCAGAACCCTCGAAACTAACGAAAGCCAGGGCACCCTGAAGGCAAGCAGGGTGCTTCTTGGCGTGGGCCTCCACCGTCCTGTGCGCGTGCGCCGATCTTGGCCGCGCTCCTCCTGCGATCTGTGCATCTGCGCCCTCCTGGCCAGCCTCAGGTCGGGCATGTCCCCCATAAGAAAGGTTCAAACATCGTCCTTAGTCTAGTTTCGTTTTTTTGAAATATGGCTCCTGAAGAGGAACATGCCCGAGTTGAGGCCAGGCACGGAAGGCGCATGCCATCGATCCCGGGCCCAGGACGAGCGCACGCCCGGGATGGGCGCATGTCCACAGGCAGACAGAAGCGCCCGCAGATGCTCGGCGGCGAGCGAACGGGGGGAAGCGAGAAGGAGAAGGCCTTCTCGGAAGGCTCGGAAGTCCCCCGGCCTTGTGGGAAGGCTGCTAAGCCTTCCCCGGAGACATGCAAAAACACTTGTTCCCAATAGGCGCGAGGGCCTCTGAGAAGTCCCGCCGCCTCCTTCTGAGAAGGCCTTCTCCTTCTCGCCTCCCCCCCTCGGTCGCCGCCGAAATGTCCATGCACGACTGCGGAGGTCGGCACAGATCTCCGGGGTCGACGCTGTGGATCCCCTGCGCGGACCTCCGAGTCTTTCAAGTGATGCGTTGTTTTAGGTCGGGCGTGCCCCCCTACAGGCGGATGTTGGAGGAAACATTAAACATACTCAAAACAAACTCGGACGTATTCGAAAATGGTCGAAACATCATCCCCAGGCTAGTGTTTCACTATTTTTGAACACTCCCCCTGAAGTGGGACGAGCTCGACTTAAAGTTAGTTCTTTCTCGCCGCCCGAGCGAGGACGACTTTGGATGTCTTGAGAATGGCGGCTGCGGCGCTGGTGGTTGAGCCGATATGCCAAACTGATGGGGGCCAGTTTTCAACCACCGCTACCACATGCAGGACGGGGGAGAAGGACGGATGGGGAGGTTCTCCTCCTCACCTCCTCCTCCTCCCCCTGCTCCTCCTCACTCTCATACCTACGGGAGATGTGGTGGAACATCGGCCCATCACAGAAACAACATGCTGAAACATCATAACGTGAGCCCGACACTCCCAACCACCACTTCGTGATCCCAGCAGCGGGGCGTGGGCTCCGTGTGGGCCGCCTGCAGAGCCGGCCGACCACCTCGGATGCAGTACCTCACGAGATAGCGGCCAGGCCTGTTCGGGCAGCGTGTCAGGACACCGAGAGATACCGACGACGCTACTCCCTGGACCTTTCCCCGGGATGCGATCCGACCACGATATCGAGGCGAACCCATCCGTGGCGACGAGGGCCTCCCAGGAGACCCAAAGGGCGTCGATGCCTTTTCCTCCTCTGAGCTTGTCGCTGCGCGAGCAGAGAAAACAGTAGCCACAGCCACATTACCCACCGCGTCGAGGGCCGAGGACGGCGGCGGCAGCTGGGCGCCGCCTCCGCCCTGCCGCGCGAGGCCGAGCGACGGCGCCGCGCCCGTGCCGAGCGACAGCGCCGCGCCCGTGCCCTGCAGGATCGCCTCGTGCTTCAGCTCGGACTGAGGCGGCAGGTGCAGCGAGTCGAAGCTGGCGGCGGGCCAGCGCGCGGACGCCCCGCCCGTGCGCGCGGAGCGCGCCAGGGGCGGCGGAGGAGGCCCCGCCAGGGGTGCCCGGCGCCGAAGCAAGACGCGTGAGCGGAGCCCCAAGGTTGATGGTCATGCCGTTCGCTGCCATTCGGTGAAAGTGCCCCTGGCCCAAGGTGCCCCCAGCGCTTCGCTCCATGTTGGAGCACCTGGGGCCAGCTAGGCCTCGGGAGGGGTCCTCTGGAAGCCATGGGTACCTTCTTGGAAGTGCTAGGAGAACCGTAGGCCAAAGACACCTCTAGCAACACCCTGCTTTTCGCTACCGCGCATGCTGCTTCGCTTTATCTCTCGACGGGATGCTGACATCTACTTCCCCCCTCCTCCGCCTCCTCCTTTGCGTCAACTTAGCAGGCGATGTTCCGCTTCGCTTGCGCATTTGTTTTTCACGCGTCGTGCAAATCGTCTTCCGAGCCTCGCACATCTCGCGATTGGTCTGAACTCAACCACGTCTTGCCATCCATGGGGAGCTTGGCGGAGCACACAAAAGGGGTGTCGCGAATTGAGCGGCCTTTTGAGACTGGGCATGAGGAGCATTGCAACAAGAACGGAGAATGACGAGACGATAACCGAACGAAGGACCACAGACACAGAAGACAGGACGGGAAACGGGAGGAGGGTGAGAGGCGGAGATGCATTCATCCAAGACCACCGCCTGTGGGATCGATCATCGGCGACCTCGACAGGCGGTGGATGTGGATATCGCGTTGCCCTCCTCCCCCCAGGCCCGAGCATATCCACACCCACCGCCTGCGTGGTCCCCGAAGATCGATCCCGCAGGCGGTGGTCACGAATGGCTCCCCGCATTATCCTGGCGAGGGATTTTGCTATATGCAGCTGTGAGTACGTTCTTTGTGAATATCAACGTCAGTGGATCTCATCATGGGGCACTGGGTGGAGCTGCCTTTGGGGCAACGAAACGTGGGAAACATGTGAGGGGATGGGCAGGGGGAGCGAATGCGAACGGTGGCGCTGGGACATAGGGTGGAGCTCCCTGAGGCGCGTGAGGGGTGTGCCGAAATAGCTGGCTGGGACGCATGCGGGCGGCACCATGTGGGCCTTGGATGGAGCTCCCGATGGGGCTACGAAACGTGTGAGGGGGTGCCGGCATGGGTGGCGAGGACGCATGCGGGCGGCACCATGTAGGCCGTGGGTGGAGCTCCCTGCGGGGGGCCGCGAAGTGTGAGGGGTGTGCCGAAATAGCTGGCTGGGACGCATGCGGGCGGCACCATGTGGGCCTTGGATGGAGCTCCCCATGGGGCGACGAAGCGTGTGAGGGATGTGCCGGGATGGGTGGCGGGGACGCATGCGGGCGGCACCATGTGGGCCTTTTATGGAGCCACAAAACGTGTGAGGGGTGCGCCGAAATGGTTGGCGGGGACGTATACGGGCGGCACCATTTGGTCCTTGGGAAATGCTCCTTATGGGGCCACGACGAAACGTGTGAGCGGTGTGCCGGAATGGGTGGCGGGGACGAATGCAGGCGGCACCATTGGGGTCTTGGGTGGAGCTCACCATGGGGCTACATCGCGTGCGAAGGGTGCGAAGGGTGTGTTGAGACGGGCGGCGGGGACACATGAGGGCGGCCCCATCTGGGGCTATGGGACCACAGTGCGTTTGAAGGGTTTGCAGAAATGGGTGGCGGGGACGCATGCGAACGGCACTATTTGGACCCTGGGTGGAGCTCCACATGGGGCCGCGAAGAATGTGAGGAGTGTGCCGAATTGGGCGGCAGGGGCGCATGCGGGCGGCACCATGTCGGCCTTGGGTGGAGCTCCACATGGGGCCACGATGCGTGTGGTGGGTGTGCCGGCATGGGTGGCGGGGGCGCATGCGGGCGGCACCATGTGGGCCTTGGGTGGAGCTCCCTATGATGGGGCCACGAAACTTTTGAGGAGCGAACCAGGATGGTTGAGTGGTGCGGGGGGCACAGGCAGGGATGGGAGCAGAAAGAGGGGGAGGAGGAGGAGAAAAGAGGAGGGACGGGGAGTGCCGCCTTTTTCAAAACGAGGGCCCAACACCACATGATGGTTGAACAAAATACGTGTAAACTGTCGACGGTACGCGCGGATGTTTCGGATCTGCGTTGGCCATCCCTCGATGATGCGCGGAACGCGCCAGGGGCGGCGCCGGTGGCGCCCCCAGCGGTGCCCTGGCGCCGACTCATGAAATCTGCGCGGAGCGTCGAACGGTTTTACAATTATGTAGTCTTTGTTTATCTTCTGTTCCCCGAGGCGGGGAACTAGCCATGACCACCGCCTGCGGGATCGATCCTCGGGGACCTTGCGCGCCAGTGACATTGGCGTCGGTCTCTGACGCCTCGTGTATCGTTGAACTTCGCACGATCGCGGCCTTCCGACATTGCCAATCTTTCAGTGTCGGCCCGTTGCGTGCCACTTGTGGCGCTCGGCATCGAAACGCCGCCGGTGTTGGGGCCGCCACCGTAAATTTCACGCGGTACGAACCTACCGTACATGGAATCATCGTGCTACTATTCAGGCCGGGCTTCCGTATCATTGCCGGGAACATGAGCTAAACCGTCGTGTTGTACAAATGTATCGCATGACGCAGCCTGGCAAGAAACCGAAACACTCCCCGCACGAAAATAACAAAAAATCGTGATTCGCGTGCTGGTGACGCCCTTGTCGCTCCTGCAAAACGTACGGAATGCAGCGACACAGGCGACACCTCCGCGCGGACGCATGATCCAAATGGCCCATGTCACCAGCATGGGCCGCATGGGGCGCGGGAGACGCAGGGTTCCGCTGGAAACCAACTTCCGTTGCACATCGGCCCCGTGCCGACTAGCCGAGGAGCCCGGGGAGTGCAGGGGCGACCAGACAAACCAACCAACCAACCAACCAACCAACGAACTGGATCCCCGTGTGCGCCCATATTTTCTGGGCACCTCCCGCACTGAGCGTTTGAACGGGAGCGAATTAGCTTGTGGTGACTGACCGTTCTCCAGCGGCTACCCTTTGGGGAACCCAGGCGACACGTGTGCTGCACCACGATGGCCATAGGAGCTCAAAATACAAAAAGGTCATGGGTGCCATAATCAGTGTTTCTCTTAATGCGCTCTCAAGATCTAGCTGGGAGCGGACAGATGTAACACCCCATGGCGGTTCCCCCACTAGCGTACTCCATTGCTGCGTGTTGTATATATATATATATATATATAGATGTGTGTGTAGCTATATAGATATAGCAATATATCCATACAAACGCGCAGACGTACATACACACATATACACGTTTGCGGGATGGACGTGCTCAGCCTCGTTCGCCCTGCATCTCACCTTACGGGCTTTTTGCTGGTGACGGTCTCACCTAGACTGCTCGTCTACCTGCCGCACCTCGTCCGCCCACCTGGGCGGCCTCAGTGTGCTTTCCCCTACTAGAACTACCTAGTCATTCCTCAGTGCTGGTTTCACTGCTTGTACCCTTGCATGTCGCGTACTGGGCCTCGTCATCGCCCGTGGATGCACGCCCGCCGCGGCCTGGCAGCTGCCGCGGGCCCCGCTGCCGACGCTGGCCGCTCCAGCGCGCCCACGATCGAATTC
Source organism: Prorocentrum cordatum (assembly GCA_963575745.1). Classification (NCBI taxonomy): domain Eukaryota; class Dinophyceae; order Prorocentrales; family Prorocentraceae; genus Prorocentrum; species Prorocentrum cordatum. Next base: position 104,959 of record CAUYUJ010010435.1, on the reverse strand, counting down.
TTCCGCGTATGAGTTTCACCTCCTTCCTCCTCCTTCGCGGCCGCCCCGTTTGGCTCAATGTTCTCTCCTGCGCGCTGGGCAAGTCGCTCTTCCATCGCCCCGTTTAGCCCGGCCGCTGGTCTAGCAGTTCTACCTCGCCGCCGACGAAAAAAAAGTTCAGCCTCAGTGCCAGTGATTCTGTGTGTGTGGGTCTGAATGCGAATGAATTTGAGCGTGGTTGTGTCCGAACATGGGTAGCAGGTCGGAGTATGCATGAACCTGGGTCTCCGCATGACTTACCGAGCGTGACCTGAGCACGGGCAGTATGCATATGAGCGAATCTGCACATGAATGAACAGTGTGCAAACGTCTTATGCGCATGAGCCTGACTATCCCTAAGCTCCGTCCGCGTCGAACCGAATGTGAATAAGGGGAAACCAGTTCCTTCTGGGCGCAAGCGGGCCAGTGCCCCCCTCACTGGCCGTCGCTGAGGCGTCTGATTGCAGCGTCTGCTATAATGCTGTGATCATGTGCCTCCCGCGCGAGGCGACTCCCGTCCGCGTGCGTCATTATCGCAAAGGGGGCAAACATCAGCCATCCTACCAGTTTGTCCTTGGGGTGATATGGTGGCACGCCTACTACATCGTGGCGGTCATGTGGTTGTTCAACTAAAGAAAGATCTGACCCAAGAAATGTGCAAACATATTGAGACATCCACCACAATGCGGTCGCGAACGGGCACGGCCCCTTGTGGCATGACTAAATGCCACGCCTGCCTTGCCGCGGCGACCATACGGCTCTCAAGAGCGAAGCGTCTGTCCCGCACAACGGGCACACCGCCACAATGTGGGCGCGAACGGGCAGGTGTGTTGCTCCCTTGCGGTTCCTTCTCGGGGTGCCCAAGTGGGACCAGGGCTATATCGTGCAGGCCATGCGTTTTTGTTGTTTGTTTTTGCTGTTTGGCAAAAATGCACGTCTTGCCAAACGAAGAAACAGCCTGGAACATCCGTACAATGAGATCGCGAACGGACACGTGTCCGACCCCCTGGCGGTTGTTCCTCGGGGCGCCGGTGTGTTCCACCCAACGACCGTTCCCAGGCGGCACCTCCTTGGTACCGTACTGCTACGTCTGCTACATCTCGGTGAGCCTACTGCCGCGCATGAGCGCATCAAGGTATGATTTGTCTAAATTTGGTTCACTGTGGGGGCGAGTGAACCTGAATGACTACGTGCGAAAATGATGTGATTTACTCTAGGTCGGGTGCGGGTGCGAGGGGGTCTGAGTGTCAGCGGGCTTGCTTGCGAATGCGTCAACGTGTCAGTGGGCCCGCCGTGCGTGTGACATGTGCGTGAGGACGTCGACGGGCGAGGGGGCGGGACGGCGAGATGCGGATGTGTCAGATGCGGATGTGTAAACAGGCGTACATCCCGCAATGCTGAACCAAACTACGCTGAGCGGCGGGGACGAGAAGAACCTGGAAAATGAGGAGCAACTGAAAATGCCCTCCCCGCAAAGCAAAGGCGCCGTTTGAGGCCTCCCCGCCCCGCTCGGCCGCCCAGAGCCTGGGTGGAAGGGGCGAGGAGGGAAAACCGGACTGCCGTCCAACGCCCGGGCGCGATTGCGACGGCAGCGGCTGGGGCTGAAGGAGGCGGTGCGGGGAACAGACTCTAGGAGGACGAGCGAAAGCCGATCAACCAACGAACCCGCCACGCAGCACAACACGCAGACAACAAACCCAACCAAAAGCAGCCAAACGTCCCGGCACTGCCGCTGGAGATGTCCTCGCGTCGCGGGCGCCATGACAGAGGGAGGGCGCACGTAGTGACGGGGTCGATGAATGGGGAGGGCGGTGACGAGAAGAATCGGGGAAATAAGGAACAGCTGAAAATCTCCCCCCCCGCAGGGCAGGGGCGCCGTTTGAGGCCTCCCCGCCCCTTCTCGGCCGCCGGAGCCAAGATCGAAAGGGCGAAAAGGGACAAGCGGAGTGCCGCCCAGCGCCCGCGCGCAAACAGAAAGCGAAGCGGGGCGGGGGAGCAGGGCAAGAAAGAGAGGCTCGCAGGAGGAAAGGGAAGGAGGGGAGGAACGCGCTGCAACGCACCACCGCGCGGTCCGCGCTGCATCTGGAGCGCAGCGCGGGCCAACCCGCCGCAAACGAGGCCTGGCGGGCGAGCCGCTGCCAACTGCAGCGCGCCCCGACTACCACGAACGACCAGCCAAATCCGCGCGGCAACGGAGAGACGGAGGAACAGCAGAGAACGCATGGGGAAAAGGAAGACCCGAACAACGAACTGAAACAGGCCAAAGGAAAAAAGGAGAAGAAACATCGGAAAAAGGGACAGACTGCACAGGTCAGATCCTGGCCCGCGTGCACGTGACGCCCTTGTCGCGAAGGCTCGGGGCACGGCGACGGGGGCGACGCCTGCGCGTGGACTGTGGCGCGCGCGCGGGGCGCGGGAGCTGCATGCGCCAGATGGACCGCAGGAGCTGCGCGAGACGCAAGGGCCGCATAATCCACATGGGCCGTGCGATCCGCATGGGATGGGGGGGCGGGGGGCCGCGCCGGACTTGCGAGGCCGCATGGGCCGCGCGAAGCGCGCGGGCGCCCCCTGCAAAGGGCCAGGGGGAGACGCGCGGGCAGCGCGAAACGCGCGGGCCGCGGGCGATATATGAAGGGCATGGCCGCTCGCGCTGCCCAGGCTGCAAGGAGTGCGCGGTCCGCGTGGCAATTGATCTTACGCGCCGCCAGGCAGACCCTGCACGAGCATCGCAGGATTGGTAAACACCTCAGGCCCAAAGAGCACCGCGTCGCGCGCCCACTCGGGGAACCGGCCCCCGCTGCCAGGCATTCGGGCAAGAGCCGCGCCGACCAAACCAACCAATCACCCAACCATCAACACACAACAGCATCACTTGAGACGTCCTCACAATGCGGGCACGAAGATTGAAGGAGAGGGCACGCACCTTGCAACTATATTCCGTTGCTCGACAACGACGGGGGCAGAGACCGCGGCGCCCGACCCATCCAACCGCGCAGCCAGAAGACCCGGCGCTGCCGCTTGCGAGCTCCTCGCAACCTGGGCGCGAAAACTCAGGCACTGCGTAACGCGTGCATCCAGGAGCGGTGAATGGCTACTCCAGATTTCGTAATAAAAGGGAGGGGGTCTGGACCCTCCAAGACAAGCCATTTCAGACTCCCCCCGTGGGAGAACCCTCCAAAACATCGTCCCCAGACCCCCCCAGGCCCTCCAAGATAGCCTGGAAGAGACCCCCCCCGAAATGAGACCCCCCGCCCTTTATTGCGAAGTCTGGAGTAGGCGGGGCTGGCGAGGAGGGAGGGGGCAGGGAGCGGACGAACCAAGAAGCGGAGGAGCAGAACAACGACCGGACAGGGGCGCGGCGTCAGGCCCCCCCGCCCCCGCCGGCGGCCGAAGCCGGGCCCGGGCACCTCCCAACTTGGTCTCGGGGCGCGGTCGGCGCGCGCCGCCGCGGGGGAGGCGGGGGGGGGGGGGGAAAGAGGGGGCGCCATCCCATGCCCGTCCGCCGACAGAAAGCGAGGGGGGGGCAGGGCATAAAGGAAGGGCGCGAGGAGGGAGACGGAAGGAAGGCGCTGCAACGCACCAGGGCGCGGCTGCAGCACAGTGCTTGGAGCAGCGACAGATGTGCCTGGAACGCAGCGCAATCGACCCGCCGCCAACGGCGCCAAAAAGACGAAACGTTGCTAACTTCAGCGCGCCCCGAACCCAAATGGCCAGCCAAATCCGCGCGGCATCATCAAGGCGGAGGAACCAAAGAGAGCCAAGCGGGAAAAGGAAGACCCGAACAACGAGCGTGAGAGCGCAGGAGAGAGGGGGGAGGAATCTACTCAGATGGGCGTGGACTCCACATGTACGCGGAGGTAGAGCCTCTCAAGAGCGAAATGCTGCACATGCGACGACAGGAAAATGCTTCGTTACGGGAGATCGCCATCTATGCATCGGTCAGCTCCTCCTCCGCCCCCTTCTCCTCCTCCTGATCCACGCTATTTTTCATTGGCCAGGTAACGCGTAAGTTTCTCTGTGATTCCTGTATACGAACGTCGGGAAGTGAACGGGCACGTAAGAAACTAGATGAGCCAAGACATCCTCGCACTATGGACGCGACAACGCCCGTGGTGTACCCACTAGCGCCCCCCCCCCCCCTGCGGTCCCCATATGCCACGCCTGCTACATCACGACGACCACGCAACCCTGAACAATAATAAACACAATCAAATCATAAAAGCCCGAGTTCCGCTTGAGGCATCCCCACAAACTGGGCGCCCTACCCGCTATCACATCGAAGTGATCACACGGCCCTGAAAAGAGACACGTCTTCCTCTCAATAACCAGCATTCCGCGTGAGATATCCCCACAGTCTGGGCACTGACGCGCATGTGTCCTGCCCCCTGGCGGCTAACCAATGTAGAGCCCAGTCAGTATGTTTATGAAGGAGCCCTGGGACACACAAATAAATACACACAAATAAAATGGCTCCCCATATTTTCTCATATGTTCTGGGTTTTTGTCTTCCCCCCCACTTCCCATATTTTCCCATATTTTCTGGGAATCGACGATTAATTGTGTCTGTGTGTTTTTTCCCCTCCTGAGTTTACTATGTCGTCATGGCGCCTGCGCGGCCCTGAAGAGAGACGCGTCGACATTCCAAAACAAACGGTTCGATTGGCACATACCCACAATCTGGGCGCGAACGCACCGGTAATGCACCACCCGGCGCATCCCCCCTGTGGTGCCCAAAACTGATGACTGCTACACCGCGATTGCTCCGGCCTGAAAACACATGCTTACCTTCCGAAAGCCACCTGTTCGCAGGGGACGTCCCCACAAGCTGGGCACCAACGGGCAAGTGTCCGACCCTCTGGCGCCCTCCCTCCCTCTCTGGGGTACCGAAGTATTCGCTTTCTTCGTGGCGGCCCTGAACAAAAACACGCCCACCTCAAAAAGACAGCGTCTCTCGTGAGATATCCCCGAATGCTGAAGAAAAAAGGGGCAAGTGTCCTACCCCGTGGTCGCTCCCCCTTGTGGCGTCCAAGACCTATGATTGCGACATTGCGAACACCACGCGGCCCTGAAAAAGACGCACCTACATCCGTAAAACAAGCGAACCGCTGGAGACATCCCCAATCTGGGCACGAACTGGTAAGTGACCTATCCCCTGGCGGCACCCCCCTGTGTTGCCCAAATGCTGTGCCTGTTGCATCGCAATGATTCTGATCGAGATGGAGAAGGAGGGATGAGGAGGGAGTTAAAAGACGGAGGCGCGACACGGATAACAAGAATTCACGACGTAGAAGATGGGAATAAGCTCCGCAACATCCTCCGCGAGACGTGCAACCACCTGCACAATGATCGATTATGACCGTCGGACCCTTGCTCCGCACGCGTTCGACGGAAACTGGCGGCAATCAAACTGCCCCCATCTGCTGGCACATCGCTTCGATTTTGACTTTCGCCAAACGTGCGTTTGATTCGTCCACGTCGTCCAGCCCCCCATCTAAACCAAAACACGCCGGGTTCTGCTGAGACATCCTCTCGATTCGCTCTTAAACTGGCCACGACGTTCAGGTGACGCTGGCGGTGTGCTGCCCGCGCCGAGGCGAGAACGCCGTCTGGACGGACGTTCGGCCATTGTTCGGAAGTTCGGCCCGCATAGTACCTGCTACAGCAAGGAACGCTGAACATGTGACGACGGGGTATTTCAAACCTGCAACGAGCCCCGGCCACGAAGACGGTCCCCGACCTACCTCTACGGAGCGGCACGAAGGCCAGAGCGTCTCCTAAGCCCCAAAAGGGTCCTTTCAACGTATTGGCTGATCCCGAGGCCTCATCCAGTCCCTCTTGTCCCCGTTCGTTCCCCTGGAGCACCCATAACCCTCCACTCTCCTCGGAGCACCCATAACCCTCCACTCTCCTTGGCCCTTGCTTCCCCCGCTCCCTCCCCTCTTCCCCTCCCCCCCCGTCCCCATCATATCTTATAGTTCGTCACAACCATGTCTTGCACATGCGTCCACGTGTCCCCCTCTTCCCCCGCCGCCCTCGATCCAGATCCTCACTGTGCGGGGGGAAAGAGGGGGGAAGGGGGGTCGGCCGGGCACAGCCTGGTGGCGGACGCCTGTGCTGCCTGGCCTGACTCGTCGCACGCCACCCCGCGCACGGCGGTCGCGGGCCTCCCTCCTCTGGAGAAGGTGGGCCATCTCGCGCTCTCCTCCCGCGGGTGCCCCCTGGGGGAGAGGAGGTCGAAACTGCAACCAAACGCCGCCCGGGCCGCCCATGGGGCCCGCCCTGGGGTGCGCTCCGTCGGATCCCCTCGGCTCCGTTCCTGGACGAGAGCGTTCCGCTACGCGCAAAGCAGCTAGTCGCAAATGGCCTGGATCCATTGCGTCGAAGCAGAGAGGCTCCATTGTATCGAACATCGCATGTTTGTGTAGGGGTCGCTTGCGAAAAGGCACTCCGCGAGTAGTGGAACGTGCTCGGCGAGTTCCCGAGCACTCGCTCGCGCGGCGCCGTGGTCGGAAGAAGCGGCGGAGGAGGCCGGGGGAATGGAGGGCGGGGGTGGAGAGACTCCAGCCGAGGCCTGGAGCACCTGCCGTGGATAGAGACTCAAGCCGAGTCCTCCTGGCAGAGAGGAGGGGCGGTGCTCGTCCTTCCCTCCTCCTCATCCTCCCTCTCCTCCTCCTCCTCGTCCTCCCTCCTCGTCCTCCTCCTTTTTCTCCTCCTCCTCCTGGTCCTTCCTCCTCGTCCTCCTCCTTCTCCTCCTCCTCCTCCTCCTCCTCCTCCTCCTCCTCCTCCCATCTCCTCCTCCTCCTCCTCCTCCTTCTTCCTCCCTCCTCCTCCTCCTCCTCCTCCTCCTCTTCCCTCCCTCCTCCCACCCGCCTCCATCCCTCTGGCCCGCACCCTCGCGCCACCCTCCCCCCCTCCCGGTCGGGGGGGGGGGGCGGAAAGAGCATGCCTGAAGATCTCCACGCTCTGGCGCCTGGGGGGCGCCGTCCGGCCGCGGTCGGGGCCACAATCGGAGCATGCCGCCCTCCTCCGCCTCCTCCTCCTCCTCCTCCTCCTCCTCTGCCTCCTCCTCCTCCTCCTCGTCTTCCTCCCTCCTCTCCTCCTGCTCCTCCTCCTCCTCCTCCTCCTCTGCCGCCTCCTCCTCCTCCTCCTCCTCCCTCCTCCTCCTCCTCTTCCTCCTCCTCCTCCTCCTCCTCTGCTCCTCCGCCTCCTCCTCCGCCTCCGCCTCCTCCGTCTCCTCCTCCTCCTCCTTCTCCTCCTTCTCCTCCTCCTCCTCTTCCCTTTCTTATGCTCCTCGTCCTGCCCCTTCTGCGCTGTAGCTATCCCGGCCCAGGCGATGTGGACTCAGCGCCCATGCACGTGAGAAAAGAGAAGCAGCGCGATACATGCAGCAGCTGCAGGCGTGTTGGGGGAAAAAGGCCAGCGGCATGGTGAAGACGAATGGCCTGCAAGGGTACAGAAACATTGCGCTAGCTCCTCAACCTCCTCCTCCTCCTCCTCCTCCTCCACCCCTATTATTCAAACCATGGCTCCTCCCTCTCGCACCACTAGGCGTGTCCGCAGGTCGCCCTGGGCGTGTCGTTTGAGACTTCCTCGCAGAGTACGCCCCAGACGCCTTCAACTCCTCACATTTACACGGATAAAGTCCAGGACATGTTCAAAATGAGGCTCTCACCTGGGTGCACATTCTGAAATACTTGCACGGGTGGTGGATGGATCCCCTTCACTATGGAGTTCTCGCCTTAACGCCACACAATCGTCCCAGAATATTTTCAGCTTGCAACCGACGTCAAGGATGCAGGGCTGCTCCTTTTCAAGCTGGGGCTATCGTTCGATGCTTTCCCAAATCTGGACATATGGGATGTAGTATACTCCTGCGCGATCGATTCCTGATGTAAGGCATCACAGTCTAACAGCGAGAAGTTGGAGCATGTGTAACAGCGCGGCTCCCTTCCCAAATGAGGTCCTCGCGTGCGACGTCCAACTGCTCCAGCACCAGAAATAAAACACGACGTGCAGATGCTGCACGGATAACGCGCTGTTCCTCTTCAAGAGGGTGCGATTGCTTGGTACCTCGTGGAACTTGATGTAACTTCGACATGTTGCCTCATTGGTGAACAAGATCCCCGTCTGAATGGCTCGCCCATGGAACGCTCGTCTCTCAAGGGGGCGCCGCTTGCGGTGAAGGAAAGGCGTGCAGTTTCATGTGAAGGGGGAGGGCCTTGGGACGGGAGTCCTGCACCATCGCAACTGCACGCTGGGTTTACGGGGCTGGTCCTCCTCCTGCTCCTCGTCCTCCTCCTCCTCCTCCTCCACCTCCTCCTCCTCCTCCTCCTCCTCCTCCTCCCCCACAGAGATCCGATGTCTCACTTTGATACTTTGTTCAACACGTGGTCCGCAGAGGCCCCAACCCGTTCCACAAAGCCTGCCCTGCGTGCGGAGTCGTTACGGGGACTGCCCAGGGGGCCCCGTGAGGGCCCCCAGCAGCCGAGAACGACGAATACCCCATCGCTCCCCCCTCCTCCTCCTGCTCCTCTCCCTCCTCCTCGCTCCCCTCCCCCGCTCGCGCCCTCCCTCCTGATCATGCCGCTCCCCTGCGCCAGCCCGTCGATAGCGAAGACATGTCGGCGCGTAAGTGCGAGGAAGGGGAAGGGGAGAGGGAAGAAGGGGATGAGAGGGAGGACGAGGAAGAAGGGGAAGTCGTAAATCTTTAGTCGCCTGGAAAGCTATCCCTCCTCAGGGGAGCAAGGGGGGGGAAGATCCTTTCCAGCTCTGGACCCCACACCAAGCAATTGTTGGCGGCGGAAGATCAGGTTGAGAAGAACAAGGGAATCAGACTGATACACGATGAATCGATTCTTTCGATGCATGGCCCCCTGGACCCATCGCCCCCCTCTCCAAAGCAAGTGTTGAATCCCGCGCTGTTCTTTGGCGGTCCCGACACACGACACCTCCCTCCAGCCGAAAAAAAACGGCAACGAAGCAGCCGCCTCGATTTTTAAGTGGTGTTGGACATCTGGGAAAGGAGGAGGAGGATTAATATTTTGGCAGGCGAGAGGAGGAGGCGGAATCGGCGGAGAAGCAAGAGAGAGAGAGAGAGAGGGAGGGGGTATGAGCAAGACGCTCGGAGCGCTCTGGCCTTCCGCGAGAGAGAGAGAGAGAAAGAGAGAGACACAAAAAAGGGGCGGATGGGGGTACACGAGAGGTCCTCGTCGTCCTCCTGCTCCCCCTCCTCCGCCTCCTCCCCCTTCTCCTCCTCCTCCTCCTCCTTCTATACATCTGGCAATGCTTATGTTATCCATGCTTACGTTTACCATTCTCTCGCCCACTCCTCCCTCTCACCCAGAGGCCTCCCAACCGGGGTCCACGCAGATGGAATCGGCGGATCATGCCGCATCGCCGATGCATCGCCGATGCATCGGCAATGCACCAGCGAAGTCGGCGATGCATCGGTTCCGTCGGAGCGGAGCCGCATCGCCGATGCATCGGCGATACGGCGCCATCGGCCGACCCGATCTACCCTCACCCAACCTGTCAGGCCTAACCGTTTTCGACGTTTAACGCAGGTAGTGTCACCGATACGACCGACAACAAAACCCGAGCCAGAAACAACGGGCCAGAAGCAACCGAGAAAGACGAAGCGACGCGGCAACGACGCAACAACTTAATTACAGAGCAGAACCGACTGTGAAGCGGCCGAACCGACCGAACCGCGGATACTCCCGATGGCCAAGCTTCCTGACGATGTTGAAGGGGGCCCAAGACACAAAAAAAAATACACACAAATAAAAAGATGCCCCAGCTTTTCCTATATTTTCGGGGTTTCTGTCTTCCCCCCCACTTCCCATAGTTTCCCATATTTCCCGGGGAGTCGACGATTCATGGTGTCTGTGTATTTTTTCCTCTCCTGGAGATGTGAATGTATACATCCGCGCGACCCAGAACGTCTCGACCCCTGCCCTGGGTGCCCTTGTCCGTCCCCGATACATGCTCGATGGCCCGAACGAGGCGGCCCCCCAAAGATCGAACTCGAGGAAGCACGCGCCGCGATTGAGACAATCAGTCCTCCGGAGGCCCCGGGGGGATGTAGGCAGGAGGACGACTTGGACCCTTACATTCGGGCCTCGCAAAACCAAGGGCGGGCGGTGTCCCTATGCTTCGGCAAAGAAAGGCGGCTTGCCGGCCCCGGGACCATGAACTCGGAGCAGGAACACACGAGACAACGCCCGTGAGACAACGCCGGCAAAGTCCTATGAAATCCTGGACCTCTCCCAGGGCCCAAACAAGCAAGTTTTCCTAGCTGCGTCCAGCCGCGGCGACGAGGGCTCCCCCGGAGGACCAAGACGGCGACCCTTGTCTCACCTGGCCCACCCCCGATCAATTCACAACACCCCCAAAAAAAAGCCCCCCCGGGGAACAGGTCGAAATCCCGGGGAGGCCCAGGTCACGCATGGAGGGAAGGGGCCCCGCGGGAGATCGATGCTCGAGGAGGGCGGACAAACGACCAGGGAGGCTTCTGTATTCTGGTGGCTCTGGAGGTTTGGAGGGGGTCCACGTGGAGGGACTCACGTGCCGTCCCCGCCAAATCCGGCGCACCTCTCGCACGCATCGCGTCCCGCAGGGAGTTCCGCGTATGGCCCCAGGGGAGGAGCTCGCATGCTGCCCTCTGCCATTGTCGGCGCATTTTTAGCACATTTCGCATCCCAAATGGAGCTCCACCTTCGGCTCCCGCGGACGAACTCGCACGCATTACCCCGCCGCCCATCTCTGCACACCCCTCACATGTGTCGCGCCCTGCAGGGGGCTCCACCTGCGGCCCCAGGGGGGCCATCCCCTGTCCTCCGCAGGGAGACCAACATATCCGATGTCTTGCTCTTGCTTCAGCACGGGATCCGTGGAAGCCCCGACTCTCTTCCCAGAGCAACCTCTCCATCCCGAGCCGTCTCTTGCCGCCCTGGGGGCCAGCGAAGATCCAGCGAAGGACAAACGAGTCCATGCTCTGCGGTGCGCGGGAGGCCTGGGTGAGACGGCGGATTCCTGGGGAAGAGAGGTCGACATGGATTCGGCGAACATCGCCGATAGATCGGCGATATGCCCCCAACCGCGAATCCGCAAACTACTGGGCGGAGGGCGGGCTGCTATCAGGCCCCCTACCCGCAACGAGTGGGCGATATGGAGTCGATGTGTCCCCACCCCCTGAGCTTGTCCCCCATCACGTTGCCCCTTGGCTTCTCATTCAGCGGCCGTTGGGAACGATCTGTGCTGTCCCCGGAACGCCCTCTGCGAGACGCACCTGCTGGAGCGCACTCCGAGGCTGGCACACGTCCAGGAACACCGATCTTTACCAGCCTCGAACGTATCCCTACCCCTAAGATTGACACGCCAAACGGCGATGACAATCTTAGGGATCCGCCCTCAAAAAATGAGGGAATCCCTAAGATTGGCATCGTGATGAGGAGGTGCCCAGCATAGGGATAGGGATATGTTCCAGGCTGGTAAGCTCTCCCCCTCGCGTGGCCCGCGAGGGGTGGGGCTCGAAGGGGGCGCGCCTGTCCCCGAGCAGCACGGTCAGGTTGAGCTCCCTCTCGCGGGGCACGGGCGGCAGGCCGGCCCAGCCCGGGGGCGAGGCGTGGAACACGAAGCTGGCCGCGGTGCCGCTGCGCACGTGGATCCGCGCCACCTGCGCGGGGGGTCACGCGTCGACGACGACGACTCCAACTCTACAGTCGGGGCGTTGACCGAAGGAACCCTGAATAAGGAAGGAGGCCCCTTCCATCCATAAATTAACCTTCGATTTTCCGACGGATGCCTACGGAAAGCCGAAGGCAAACTGTGAAACGATCAAGGAACGCCGAGCCCCTCCCCAACGAAAACGGTTCCTTCTTCAGCGCCCCGACTGTACAGCGGCGGCGGCGGCGGCGGCGGCGACAGGGACGGCGACGGCGGCGGCCGACGTCAGCGGCGGCGACGTCAGACGACGCTGGCGACGGCAGTGGCGGACGGCCCGCGACGGCGGCGACGGGCGGGCGGCGACGACGACGGAGCCACTCGCTCCACTCTCGATGATCATGAGAGTGCGTGTTGGTGCAAACGTCGGTTCTGCAGCGGGATCGGTCCGCGAGCGTCTGGTGGCCCGCCATTCGGCAACACTGCCGCGTTTGAACAAACATCGCGACGCTAGGGTCTCAAGGACGCCCGCGCCGTGGAGTTCGTGGCTCGCGACCCCGGTGTTTAGATGTTGGTTATAGCGACTCTCCTGGGGTCCATCTGACGGATCTTGCCGATCCATTTCGGATATTCGACTCTAGCTGCAATCAAACTTGACTCAGGGCGGCGGACGTTCCTCGCCGCATCGACGCGTGAGTGTCGATGATCCTTATGTTGCATCCTCGGGGGACCTTGTCTGTCCCGTCGCTGTTGGCTGCAAGATGCCTCGGGCGCCGCGGCCTCCTCAGAGCGTTCCGGGACGCTCTGATCGGGAGCGGCCAAGAGGGGGGTGTCCAAGAGGGGGGGGTGCAAATCATGACCGGCGGCATGTGCGCGGCCCAGCGGGGGGGCCAGGGATGTAATGAAATAAGAAGGGGCGCAATGAAATCTGGGGAGATATCATGCCCCCCGCCATGATACCCACCCGCCCCTAGACATCACCCCCCTCTTTTCTGCCCCCGATCTGACAGCGTTCTGGAACGCCCGGGAACGGAGCTGTCCTCGTCCAGACGTCCCCATATTTTCTGGGTTTGTGCCTTCCCGCCCAATTCCCATATGTTCCCATATTTTCTTTGGGATCGACGATTCATGGTGTCTGTGTGTTTTTGTTTCCCTCCTGACTGAGAGCGCTCTGGAACGCCCGGGAACGGAGCTGCCCTCGCCCAGACGTCCGAGCCAACCTCGAGCGCTCGGCGGCGGCGGTTTCCGGGGCCACCGGCGGCGCTCTCCACCCCGAGAGCGCCCGCGCGGGGCTCGCCGCGGCGTCGACGCGACGCCACGCGACCGACGTGCCCATCTCCACGCCCGCGCGGTCTGGACACCGCGGCGCAAGCCCATGCGAGGGCTTGTTCGGTCGCGGCGATAGGGAGCGCTCGCCGCTCTCGCCGCCCGAGCAGGAGAGCGAGGAACACACAGCAGCACACGAACATGATATCCCGGAGGCCTCCGTGCGAATTGCTCGGATCGGCGCCGGGCCCCACTCCCTGGCTTGAGGAGCGCGCTAGGGGCGGCGCCGGAGGCGCCGCCAGACGGGGCCCCAAGGCCAACCCAAGAAATCCGCACGAAACTCGCAGAAAAACCGTGCCGACGCAAATCCGTGCTGTTCGATGGGCGGACACTGCCGGGCGAACTGCGCTTCGCGCGGCGCGGGGCAAAGGAAGGCGGCCGCGGAAGATTGCCCAACGGCGGCGCGCCCAGCATGCCGTGAAGGGCTTCGCGTGCGGTGCGGGCGGCTACGGGCTCCTTGCGGGACCTCGTGCGGGGTCAACGGGCGCGCTGAGCCGCGACGATGCGCGATCCCTCGGGGATGGACAGACCCCCCTCGAGTAAAACGTGGTTTACGACCTAAGGCCCAACCCTGGCGGGCGCAAGCCTGGAAAATAACGGCCACGGCGCCCTCTCGAGAACCGAAAACGGACAATTCACTAATCGACGTGTCACTGTTGGGGGTTCTGTTCGCCCCCGAATGCCATCGCCGCATGGGTTCCGCGCGGGGCATCTGGGCAACGCCGCCCCTGCATCCAGAGAGTCGCGGCCGAGGCAGAAAACTCACCCCTGACGCGCGGGGTGCGGGAAGACGTCGGCGCGCAGAAAGACTGCTGAAGAACCAGGATGCGCTCGGACAGCGGATGGAGGAAAGATGTCCTGGGGCGCGTTTCGTCCGACGAAGAAACTGGGGTCCACAAGGAACTTTGCAGCTGCCATGGCGCCCTGGGCGCGCGCAAAAGCTCATCCAAAGGCTGCACATCCACGCCAGCCGCCAGAATGGAACAGAGCAGTCGGGCCGCCTGCTTGTAGTCACTCCGTAATTCAAGCTCGCCGAAGGCGCGGGTGCCCCAACGCACTGCGTTTGCGAAGCCGTATGCGCCGACAGCTATCTTCAGAACCCCCAAGCTCCCAAAACAAGCCGAGCCGGAAACAATAATGCAATCCAGGGCGTCGTGACGCAGCCGGACCAGCACGCAGACGCCACAGACGACACAGGGTGCGACCATGCAGCTTGCAGATACATGTCTTCGCAACTTCCACGGGTTCGGAAAACAACAAGAACACTTGATCTGCGCGACAGTGATGCAGACGCGGGGGCGCCCGTCGGCTGCTGCGCCGACGCGCGCAGGGGCGCGCTCCGAGATGACCTGGGGCACCTCGCCACGCCGCAAGCGGCAATGCAGGGCGACAACCCAGGGGTCGCCCAACATTGGAAAACCGAGACTGTCGCGCGACCGCGAGAGCTTTTGTCTCTCAAGCCGACCCCCCCGCACGCGCAATCTTCGGCGCGTCCGCCCGGCCCCCTCTGCACCTCGCCCCGCGCGCGATGCGTCCGCCAGCGGACCGAGTGGGCACCGTGGCCGTGAGAGCGCCCCTGCGCAGATGCGACGACCGGCGGCTCCATGACGCCGCGCTGCGACATAGCGAAAAACGCCTGCCCCATTTGCGCGGGGGGGGCGCGGCTGGCTTGCTCGCGCCGCCTGGCCGCGGGGACGAACGGCCAGTGCGGCGCCCGGAACGCTGGCCCCCAGCCCGCACCATTCCCGCCACGCCGCTCGCTCCGCCAGCGACGCCCGCCCCGCGCAGGAGCGCGCGGACTCCGCGAGCAGTTTCCTCCCCCGGGGCGCGCGCGGCCCGCCCCCGTGCTCCGCCCGCGAGATCATCGCCCTGGCAAAGGCATCGGGAGCAGGCGCTCTTACCGGCTTCGCGAGCGACTGAGCGGGGCCACTGGCCCAGTCGAAGCAAGGGGCGGCAGCGCGCTGGGCGGCGGCCCGGCAACTCACGCCCAAGGCGCGCCGCGCCATGGCGCGCACGCGCGCGCGCGAGCCGGCGCGCGGGCACGGGGGGCGCGCAGTCGCTGAGAACGCAACCTAGCGCCAAAGTGCGCGCGAAGAACCCGCGGTGACGCATCAACGATACTGATCAACTCTGCAGCTGGAAGTTCTGAATATCTCACCACTGCCGCCGGATCGAGCAGGGAAGAAAGTTCAAACACGTCCTTCGACATGATCAAATGACGCATCGGGTCGTCAAAATTTGATACTCGCCCAACGCGCATCCAGAAACATCTACCTACTCCTCCAGACAAGACGCCTCCATCGAAACTGCATCGAATGGAGGCCGCGCAATAACTGGAAATTGGTTCAAGTCCTGCTCTGTATACTCGGTTGAAATACTTCTGCCCTAGCGGGCTGAGTGCATTTGCCCGCTCGTTACACTCACGATAAACATGCGGCAACGACCCACATCTTGCGCATGCTGCTCTGACGCCGTCAACGTAGGCCACGCCACCCATCGGTTCCATGATTACACCAAACCTCGTCTGATAAAAGCGAAGTACATACGCGCCAGATCCCACATAGGCAAGAAACAATGAACATGGAATTGACAGTTATCTCAAGCGCAATGCCGTCAGAACGCACGTCCCTTCTGTGTTTTTCATGTTGTGGCTGGCCAGTCGCCGAGCAAGCTTGGCGCGGGCGGCAGGGGGGGCCCTCGAACGCGGTTTCTTCCAGCTCGGTCAATGGTTTACCCACCGCTACGGAATTCTCCCCCCCGCAGATGGCTGGGCCCCATGGTTGTCTCATGGGAAGAAGAGAGCATCGCGTCCGCGCAGACGCGTCTCGCGCGCCCCTCGAATACCGATGCGTCGGCGGAGAGACAGGGCCACCATCCGAGCGCCGAGAATTCCTCGAAACAAGACTGCCAAGTGCGTTGTCCCGTCGCCATCCCTCCCCGACGGAATCTGTATGTTTCCTGGGGCGCCGACGACCACTTGCTCTTTGGTGGATGCGCGGGTGTCGCTCTTATCGGGCCAGGGCAGATGATGGCTTTAGCCGTCGAGAAGAAGGAAAATAATCACAACAACAAAAAAAACGGCGACGAATTGGGCTCCACCCTGCGCCCGAGAGCACGGAGGCCCAAGGGGCGAGCGAGCTAACCCCACATCGCGAGAACAACGAGGTTAAACGTAACAAGTCCTTCGGGGCCACCTGCGCGAACGCACGCATCCCATTCCACATGGGGCATTTCGAAGACCCTCGCAAGCAACCGCGCCAACGCCGTCACGCCATGGGGCCGAGACAGCGAAATGTAAGTGTCGGGACAGCAGCGTGCATTAGCCCTATTCGAACAATCCTTCAGGCGCAAATGGTCGACCGCATGTTTGATGCCAGAACTGGCAAGGTTTGGCCTCGCCCCCACTGCGAGGCATGCAGAGCTAACTTGCGAAGGTTTCCTGTGGTTTCCAGTGCCCCCCTGCCCTCTTGAAGCTTACATAAACGCATGGAATTCACGAGGCCGCTGGGGTCGTGAAATCTTCCGATGAGAATCGCAACGCATGCAACATGCCATTTCTGCATGCATGATAATCTACTGTCACGCAGGTCAATCATAGCTGATATTTCCGCAATGCAACGAATGGGTTTTTCTCTCCACGACTGGACATTGCCGCGTGCATCGCATGATTCCTTCAGAGACCATGGGAAGCACGAATTGTGCACCATGGTCGTGTCTCAAATACCTCGCGAATTATTCCCAACCATCCTGTGGTGTTGGGTCCTCGTTTTGAAGAGACGGTGCCCCGCGTCCTCTCCTCTCCTCCTCCTCCCCCTCCTCCTCCTCCTCCTCTCATCATCAGCATCATCATCATCGTCATCGTCACCGTCATCATCCGCATCATCATCATCATCGTTCTTATCACCATCGTCGTCATCATCATCGCCGTCTCCATCATGGCCACACGTTTCGTGGACCCATAGTGAGCTCCACCGAAGGCCCCAGTGGCAAGGTCCGCATGCGGTTCCACCTCCATTTCGGCGCACCCCTCACACGTTCCGTGGCCCCATAGGGAGCTCCACCGAAGGCCCAAGTGTCAGGGTCCGCATGCGGTTCCACCTCCATTTCGGCGCACCCCTCACACGTTTCGTGGCCCCATAGGGAGCTCCACCGAAGGCCCAAGTGTCAGGGTCCGCATGCGGTTCCACCTCCATTTCGGCGCACCCCTCACACGTTTCGTGGCCCCATAGGGAGCTCCACCGAAGGCCCAAGTGTCAGGGTCCGCATGCGGTTCCACCTCCATTTCGGCGCACCCCTCACACGTTTCGTGGCCCCATAGGGAGCTCCACCGAAGGCCCCAGTGTCAGGGTCCGCATGCGGTTCCACCTCCATTTCGGCGCACCCCTCACACGTTTCGTGGCCCCATAGGGAGCTCCACCGAAGGCCCCAGTGTCAGGGTCCGCATGCGGTTCCACCCCATTTCGGCGCACCCCTCACACGTTTCGTGGCCCCATAGGGAGCTCCACCGAAGGCCCCAGTGTCAGGGTCCGCATGCGGTTCCACCTCCATTTCGGCGCACCCCTCACACGTTTCGTGGCCCCATAGGGAGCTCCACCGAAGGCCCAAGTGTCAGGGTCCGCATGCGGTTCCACCTCCATTTCGGCGCACCCCTCACACGTTTCGTGGCCCCATAGGGAGCTCCACCGAAGGCCCAAGTGTCAGGGTCCGCATGCGGTTCCACCTCCATTTCGGCGCACCCCTCACACGCTTCGTGGCCCCATAGGGAGCTCCACCTGAGGCCCCAGTGGCAGGGTCCGCATGCAGTTCCACCTCCATTTCGGCGCACCCCTCACACGTTTCGTGGCCCCATAGGGAGCTCCGCCTAAGGCCTAAGTGGCAGGGTCCGCATGCAGTTCCACTTCCATTTCGGCGCACCCCTCACACGTTTCGTGGCGTCATAGGGAGCCCCGCCTAAGGCCCAAGTGGCACGGTCCGCATGCAGTTCCACCTCCATTTCGGCACACCCCTCACACGTTTCGTGGCCCCATAGAGAGCTCCGCCTAAGGCCCAAGTGTCAGGGTCCGCATGCGGTTCCACCTCCATTTCGGCGCACCCCTCACACGTTTCGCGGCCCCATAGGGTGCTCCACCGAAGGCCCCAGTGGCAGGGTCCGCATGCAGTTCCACCTCCATTTCGGCGCACCCCTCACACGTTTCGCGGCCCCACAGGGTGCTCCACCGAAGGCCCCAGTGGCAGGGTCCGCATGCAGTTCCACCTCCATTTGGCGCAGCTCTCACACGCTTCGTGGCCCCATCGGGTGCTCCACCAACGACGATACTTACAACGGCGGCATTCGGAATTGCGTATGGTTGGGCCCTTCGCCAGGATAATTCCGTCTGGCCCAGACGCTCTAAGCGTCTTGAACCGCGCGCGTGCCTGGCGCGATGCAGCCAGCGAGATGGTCCCCATGCGCCTGCCACCTCCAAGGCCATCCTTCGCCTTCCCCATCATTTCTTCAAGCATCGCGAGGTTATCCTTCCCAACCTCCTCTGACGTGAACTTCTGTCTGCAACTGTCCTGGAGGCGCGCGCCGCAGCGCGCCGCCGAAGCACTGCTCCTGCCGTTGCTCTGGTGCCTGCGGCGGCCGCGCAGCGACTGCCGCGCTGGGGCGGCGGCGTGGAGCGGGAAGACCACTGAACTGAAAGCCTGCCTGGCCGCTGGCCCCGCGGCGCCCCGCGGCCCGCCCCGCCGCGCTGCGCAAGTCGGCCAGAGCGCTAACGAACAATCCGGGGGCGTCGGCCGATGGATCTCATATGGGCACCGCCTCCGGCGCAGAGACACCCCGACATTCACCTCCGCCGACGGCGCCGGCGCCGCGACGCTCAACGATGCGACGTCCGCGACGGCCACAGGCCCCAGAGGTAGCAGCTGCGCGCTCTGGCGACGAGGGAAAACCTGCAGCGGGCCCCGGCGCTGGAGCGCGCCCGCGCGCGAACCCGCGGCCGAGCCCGAGACTGCGGAATCCGAAACCTCTGCTGCGATCGCCTGGCGCCGCTCGCAAAAAATTGACATCGCAGGCCCAGCGGCCGCGACGGCGAATGGCGGCGGCAGAGACGCCGGGAAATGCGGCCGCGGGAACGCCCGAACCAGCGCCCCGAGCTCAGAGCTGGCAGTCGGATCGTGAACGCGCCCAAGTCGGCAAGGTGGAACCCAGAAAAACAACCCGACCGGACAGCAGCCCGATTCCGCAACCTGAGCTCGCAGACGCCCACATCAGCTGCCCAAATCAACAATTTGAATGCGGGTGCGCCCCAAAATGACCTGGATTCGCCTGGCCGGAGCGCGGGCGCGACCGAAAATTGTGGATGCCGTGCCAATGGGCACTCTAACAATCCTATCCTTGAATATGTGTTTGAATGTGTAAAACATGTTATAAACATGCTTCAAACATTTTTTTCTTAATTTAAATAAAACATGTGCCATAACATGTTTAAACCATGTGGAAACGATTTGGCAACGTGCTCCCTCTCCATTGATCGCCCTTCACAACGTTGGCCATCTGAGGCCCGGAAAATCGGAAATGCCACCCGAGCGCAACGGCATCGGCCGCCCTTTTGCGCGGGCGCCCAACCGAGCGCACAACTGCTAAAATCTGCGATTTCAGAACGGAAACAATTCAGACTGGCAGTCTGGACCCGGGAACACTCGAATAAGCAAATTCGGCATGGATGCGCCCGAATCGGCAACCCGAGCGCGGAAACGCCACAACGCACCGGACCAGCAATCAGAGTGCGGATTGGAAAACGGAGACCACGCGACAGAACATTGAAACTGCAAGCCCGAGCGGGCGAAGCCCCCAGGGCGGCGCTCAGAGCGCGATTGGGGGCCCCGAGCGAGCGCGGCAATCCAAGCGAGCGAGAACGCGGAAACAAAACACAACAACAAACAAAACATCGCGTCAGCAATCCGAGCGCGACCCCTGGCGCTTCGACCCCGCGCGCAGAATGCGAAGAAAAATGATGCAAAGCAGATGCGTTCTTTTGTTATGCGATACAGTTTCAAATGGCGCTGTTTCCTGAGCAGGGACCAACCGCCCCGGCATTCTTATAGTCCTACACAAAAATGTTGTTAGACACCAACAATGTTCGAATAAAACTGAACCATGGTTTTGAACATAAACCCGATGTGCTTAATTGTATATATATATATATATATATATATATGTACAAAAACCGCCAGACATGTTTTAATAACATTTCGTGGAAACCACGAAAGGTTCTTCGAACATTGTTTAGTGGGGCTATAGGCGAGCCAGGGCGCTCCGCCACTGCTTGAGCTTCTCCCGCGCCGCGCGCGCGACGTCGCTGGGGCCGCGGCGCGTCGCGGGGCGCCGCCCGCGCGACCTGGCGACGACCTGCGGCTCGCAGCCCGCCTGGCGCCGCAGTCTTTCCACCCGGCTTCGCCGGCGCGCCCGCCGTGCCCAGGTGGCTCGGCGCGGAGAGAAAACTATGGGGGGGCGCGCTTGCGCGGGCAATTCGCAGCCAAACGTCGCCGACCAGATCGTTCCAGCGCGACTGCCTGGGCGAATCCGGGATCGAAGTGCCGGAGGCCGCGGCGCTTCCTGCGGAGAGCAACGCTCCGAACTCGCCCATGTTCTGGCCGAGCAGCCACTTGATCGCGCAGACTGCGACGAGCAGCTCCCAGATGGCCACCTGGTTCCTGTGAGGGCAAGGCACTTTCCGCGCTGCCTCGGGAACGGCGGCGTTCGACCTCGGGCGCCCGCCAGTAAAATGAAGCCAGGGTCGGGGCGAAATTTGACCGGGATAAAAATCATGCTCGGTGCTTGCAAATCACCGGGGGCGCCGCCGAACGGGCCTGCCACGCCTTGGGCGCCATCGGCTTCGCGAGGGAAGAAATGCGCCCCGGCGCGGATGAAGCCGCGGCGCGTATTTGGCCACGCGCGCGCCCGAGAGCATTCAGCGCCAAACGCCTTTCACTCCAGAAGACCCGACGTCAACAAAACAAACTTGAGGCCCCAAGGGGGCCCCAAGGAGGCGGACCGCCAAAACAATCACGCAACCAACGCAACGAAAAAAACGCGAAAATGTCAAATTGCGCGTTGCTCAGTGACCTCTTCGGCCACGCAACACCGCGATGATGCCCAAAAAGGCATTGGAAAAAAGTCCTGCGCGCGGCCGGGCGACTTCCCCGCGCCGCCCCAAGGTTCCCGAACGCGCCGAAATAACCGTAGAGAACACCCCGGAAAGTCTTTGGAAAGTCCCCGCGCCATGCAAGATCCGCCGCCGAGCAATCTCGCGGACACCTAGCGCGTACGCGCGGGCGTCCACCATGGATGCCCAACTCCGGTTTCCGAGACAATCGCGCGCAACCGCCTGGGGGCCTCGGCGACCTCGCGATTGGCCCAAGGGCCCGCGGGCCCCAGGGAATCGAGGACCGAGTGCGCAACTCCGGAAGCATCGGGCGCGGCGCCAGCCAGTCGCTCGTCTCTGGCTGACAGTAGGACGCCTGGAAACCTGGTAAAACCTAAGGAACCGCTTTTCAGATATTCACAGTACCAGCAACCAGGGCGCGCCAAATTCTCGCGCCCGAACTTCTCTGAGAATCTCTGGAAATCTCTGAACTTGCCACCCCGCGTGAAACATTCCCATAAACCCAAAACCTCGGAGCTGGCCGAAACTCTCTGGAAGTTTTTCGGCCCGCGACATTTGGCGCGCCCGGATTTCTGGTTCCGAGATTCTCTGAAATCGCGCTGCGGCGGCGCCCAGCAGGTCCTCGCGCGCCCAGGGTGGGGGCTGTGGACAGCGCGGGCCGCGATGGCCCGAACCGCGAGGTCCTTCCTCCTGCCCCTCGACGAGTCCACGCTCATGGACACGCTCTCTGCGCTGAGCGTGGACCGCGCCATCCGCCGGTGCTTCTGCGCGACGACAGCCAACTGGCCGCCGACGGACAAGGCGATTTTTCTCCGAGCTGCGCGCGCCACCGAAAGCGTGCAAAAGCCCCGGGCTCGGGGAGAAACACTTTCGAAGCATTTTCAGGCCGCCAGCGTCGTGGCTGCCGACCCGCCGCGCGCCGACCGAGAGACTAGGTGGGCCCGCTACGTCCACGGCGGCGGGCGGGCGCCCAAGAGAGCTGTCGCCGCGGTGCGCGCGGCGGGGCGCCCGCCCAACTGCAACCGCAAATGCGGCCTCCATGGCGCCACAGGCGTAATATGTGCGACGCATTCTCGGGCCCCCCATCAACGCATCGGCCAGCGCCCAAGCCCCTGAAACGCAAACCTACGGCGTCCCCCGTGCAAGCCGCGCACCCGCTCACAATGCTCGTGCACGCCAGATTTTCTGCCCGCCCTCAACAGTTGAATTGAGCGCCCATGTGTCACTTGGGCTCCTCAACCCCTCGAACACCCCTTGGGCACTTCTGCGAATGCGCGCGCTACGCTCCACAAATCGGCGTTCAATCCCACCAGCCCTTTAGGGCGTCGGTGGTTTAACGAGTTTCCTCTTCCACCCCTCCCTCTTCCCCTTCGGGGAGGGGTTTACCCCTCCCCCCACCCCCTCCCCACTGACCTGGACCGGAGGGGCGGGGAGCGGTCAGAGCGTCCAAAACGGCCTCGGCGAGGAAGCCAAAAACATTGATTTTACTATGGTTTTGGGCCCATTTTGGCCTTCTCAGGGGGCAACGCTAATTAAGGCCCCCCTCTTCTGTGATCGATTTCCTCCACGATGGCCGCAAGAGGCCCCCAGGATGCCCCAAGAGGCCGCAGGATGGCCCCAAGATGGCCCCAAGAGGCCGCCCAAGAGGCCCCCAGGAGGCCCCCAAGAGACCCCCAAGAGGCCCAAAGATGGCCCCAAGAGGCCCCTAGAGGCCCCCAAGAGGCCCCAAAGAGGATCCCGAACAGCCCACAGAGGGCCCCCCGAGGCACCCAAGACGCCGAAAAGCCCGTCAGGACGACCCTCTACTCGCCTGGGCGTCGTTTCTGGACGGGCTGGTGGGGATGCGCGAAGCGTCTAGAATTTTTCTCTGGAGCTCCCCCAGAATCTCTGGTTCCGATTTGTCCCGGTCTTCCGCTCAACTGAGCCAAGCAGGGCCCGCGCCGCATTGCCATCCCTGGCGGCGCCCCCAGGCAGCGAACGCCTCGCGCAGAATGCCGCCCGGGAGGAAACGCTCCCGAGCAAGCGAAGTCATTGACGCGACGCATGAATAACGCGGCTTAAAAGACTAAAGATTCGCTCCGAAACGCTCTTTTAAAAGCGAAGCCAGGTACAGGCGCGCAGCGCGTCCGAAAAGTTCCGAAGACCCCCGGATTGTTCTTGGCTTCTGCAGTGGACATCGCGCCCTGGCCCGGCCGAGAATGGCGCGATTTTCACCTTCCACCGCGCGAGCTTCTCGGAACCACTCGACAAACGCACGGCGCAACTGCCCCGCGCAATTGCGCAATCCACTCTTACGGTTTGCGAAACATTGGAACCGGACACCCGCTTCGAAAAATCCATTTCCCATCCCAATAAATCTGGAATCACCTCATTCGCCGCGTCGTTGGTGTCGAATGGTGAGCCCAAGTATGGGGCCCCGACAAGCAACTGGTCCGCGCCGTACGGGTCGTTCACGAGCCGGAGAAACATGACGTGGAACAGCCGTGCTAATAATAGCCCAGACGGCAGCGCTGAACCTTTCGCAGTTGTACATCGAAGCGGCCGCGCCAAAGGGGCACGCCAAGAGCTGGAGCTCGTCGGAACTGTTTCGGCCGCGTCCCAAATGACCACTGCGAATTGCAAGTGCGAGCTCGTAAGGGAGAGAGATCGAAACAAACAAAAACAAACACTCGCAACAACATCGATTTTGCGAAGCGCGGATCCGCCAGCGCCCGCGAAAATAACCTTGCTCAGGGCGGCAACGAACTGGTCTAAACTGTCACTGCACCGGCCTTGCAGACGTGTTGCGACGGATTTTCGCGTGGATCTCTGTCAATGCAAAACCCCGAAACGGCGAGCGAAAGACGATTTTCATTTCATGTGGATTTTTTGTTATCTTCATTCCTGGCATAAAACAGCCCTCACAAAATTCACTTCAAATTGCGGCACGCAGTTCTCCAGGACAATCTGGGCCCATCTCAATGTTTTCCAAACGAAATCCCCTCTTCGATCTTGGCGCCACAAAAAACGGTCGTGTCTGCGCCCACGGAAACAGCTGCTTGTATATGGACTCTGTGGGGTCGTCGATGCAGCGGACCTTCCTCGAAACACCTTTTTCCAGCCCTCGCCGGCTGGAGATCAGGCTGTGAGGACGCACGTGTCACGCAGAGGACGCCACCTAGCGTAAGCATCCATGGCCTTATTCTGGCATGTTTGCTTGGCGCACTGCCTGAACCGATTGCTCCACAGCGGCAGGCCGCCGCGCGCGGCGAAGCGTTTCAGCGTGCAGCAAGCACGCCGGACCCGGCAACGTAGCTGCTGTCTCGGCGCGATCAGAGAGCGTAATGCGCGGGAGTGCCCCGGTACGTCGGATTTGGCCCAAGAGTGGGAAACCGCTCTGTGGGTCCACCAGAAGCCAGGAGTCTCCACCAGCAGCAACCTGCTTCTAGAACCGAAAGAGCTTCGAACGTGCGCGGGCAACCCCGCGAACTGGCACGCCCAAAACGGGTCCAGCACGCGCTTGCGCTGGCGCCGATGCTCGAGGCTCCCGGCGCGAGCCTCGTCCAAACCGTGCCCGTGCAGGCCGAGTGCCTGGTCGAGGGATGCCGCGATTGCGGCGGGGAACCTCTGCCAGCTCGTCGCATGACGGCAACTGCAGGGCCCAGCCTAATTGCCGCGCCTCCTGGGCGGGCACTGATGGCCCGCATACTGGACGGCGTCGCAGCGGCCGCCACCCGCCCGCAGGCGCGGCCAAGACGAAAGGCGCGGAGAACAGCAGCTCAACCTGCCACTGGGTGGGAGCTCCAAGGAGGCGCCAGGGAGGCCCCGCACAGAACCAGACAGGACCCCCACAGCGATCCGCAGCTTCTCCATGGGGGCGATCGCGGACGTGGACGCACGAGCCAGAAGGACAGCAAGCAACGAAGCCAGAAGAAAACAGACTTGCTTTACCCCTGCTTCTCAACTTTCCCCGCACTGCAAACTGCTGTGCAATGGAGGGGCGGCACAACAAAAATCGCAGGACCGATCCGCAACCCCAATCGAAAGGGGTGAACGGCGAAGGCCGATGCTGCACTGTGCAGCGCTGTACCCTCCAGGCCGACGCGGCGACCCCAACAAACTGTCGCAACACACCACCAACGTCGGCGGTGGACAATCCTCCCTTTAGTAAACCTTCCTGTAAAGAAAACGGCCTACGACCGAAACCGACGGACCTGGACCCGCAAAAGCAACGGCCGCGACGCCTCTCGCGCACACCGAAAACGGCCAATTCACTAATCGACGTGTCAGGGTAGGAGGTCTATCCACCCCCGACAACTGGGACGAGTTCGCCTCCGAAGGGGACCGAACCTGTTCCGCCGCGTTGCGTCCGCCACTCAGAAAGTCTCTTCCAGCGGCGGGCGCATCGCGAGCGGCGGCCGCGGCCGCAGCCGCCTCATGGTCGCTGGGCTCGCCGGAGTCCCCGCTGGCAACGCCACCGCCGTGGACGCCCCTGGCCTCGACCACCAGGTCGAGCGCGTCTCCTGCCGCGAACGACCCACAGACCCCCCTCCCCGCCGTGAAAAAAAGCGTGACGAGGACGTGCCTTGCCAGCTTTCGGCCTCGCCAGGCCCCGGGACCGTCAGAGAACGGCTCAGGATGACAAGGCGGTCCGAGGGCAGGAGACCTCTGGGGGTCGACGTTGCGTGAAAATCGGGTGGTTGGGGGTCCAAGGGAGCAGGGAGGAGGGGGGGGGAGGCGAAGGGCAGGAGGGCGCCAACTGTATGCCTAGTTACACCGATCCTGGCCAGGCCCATCCTGGGCCCAGGATCGAGCTGGCCAGGAGCAGCGCATTCCATCGTATAACTGTCGCCCTCCGAAGGGGAGGAGGGGAGAATACGCGTGGATCCCTGCGCTGTGCAATGCCGCGTGCCCCACAGGCCTTGGCCCCTCCGCGGGGGCAGACTTTCGCAACGGATACACGCTCGGCTGCCCGCAATATCGGTCCCCGATGCCAGCATCCAGCACAAATGCCCAGAGATTGACACAATGCGTCCTCCAGAGACGCAGCGCATAGGGAGAGACGGGGGTGGAGATCGGGGTCGTCCAAGAGGGGGGCGCCCAAGAGGGGTGGCGAGGCACAAGTCATGGCCGGCGGCGCGTGCGCGGCCCCATGGGGGGCACGGGACGTACTGAAACAAGCAGGCGCCATGGCATCTCGGGAGATATCACGGCCCCCGCCATGATGCCACCCCCATCGAATCATCAGCCCCCCCTCGGCCGCCGCCGACCGGAGACGCACAGGGAGACGGGGTTGGAGAGGCAGCACGACGTGGACTCCCCTGCCCGAAGTCGGAAGCAACAGCCGACGGGCGGATTCCGACGCACTCGTCACGTGGAAGCCGCTTCCCGGCCCGAGGACCGCCACGAGACGCAGCTCCGCATGGAGACCCGCCCCCCGGCCGAAGGGGTCGAGACCTCTCGGGGGGCCCACGCCGCGGCACTGAAACCCGTGGCGTCCGAGGCATTGGCCTTCCGGGAGATCGAGGGGGAGCGTTCCAGGAGGCATTGGCCTTCCAGAGCGTTCCAGAGCGCTCTCAGAGCGTTCCGGAACGCTCTGGAGCGGCCGCGGCGCCCAATTCAACCTCCAAACCCGCCGATTCTCAGAGATTTCGAGTTATCCCGATCCGATTTTGTCCCGATCTTCGCGTCGTTTGAGGCAAGCAACAGGTACCGACACCGCTGCTCCCCGGACCTCTCCTGGGGTGCGTTCTGACCAGGACTTCGAGGCGAACCAGGAGGCCCCCAAAGGGGAGAGCGAGGGGAGGGTGGAGGCATGGGTAGTTTTCCTCCTCTGAGAAGGGGGGGGGATGGAGGACCGAGGAGGGTGGTTCTGGACGGCTTGGGATGTGTGTTTGGTGGTCTAAGGGTCCAAGGGGGTCTGGAAGAGGCCAGGCCCACATATGGCTGCAGCATGTCGACACGCCACAGGCACGCTCCTGCCCCTCAAGGGGGCTTCGACGGAGGCCCCGAAAACGTGACCGGAGGCGAGGGCCCTCCGGAAGATCGAGGATCGAACAAGGGGGAGGACTCGGAAACCGACCAGGGCGGCGTGGACCCACACATCCGACGCCTGCTTCACTTCAGCACGGAGCCCCTCCGAGAGGCCTCGACCCCTCCCGAGCGACCAGAAACGGCCGGCAGCTCCAATTCGTTTTTTTCTGCATCCGTGCAGTGTCGGATCCTCGCTTTGAATCCGCAGCGCCCCGCGTCCCCCTCTTCAACTCGCATCCGCCCCCTCGTCCTCGTCCTTCTCCTCGCCCTCCCTCCTCCCCCCTCTCCCACAGATCCGATGTCTCGACGTTCTTCCAAAAAGGGTCCCTGGAAGTCCCCGACCTTTTCTTCCCCGAATTCCGTTGTTCATGCCGCGTCGTTTCTGGACGCCCCCGCCGCCCCGCGAGATCCCCCAGAGGCCGAAAACTGCGCAAAGCCTGTCTCGATGTTTGCCCAACACGTTTGGGTCCTCTCCATCAGGCCTGCATCTCTGGGCGCCGTCTTCGCTGCATCGCAGTGCGTCTTTGGTCGCTAGGGAGCCAACGAAAGACGTTCGCGCCCAACCACGTACATGAATACGACCCCTCACCGTCCGCGAGACCCGCCTCATGATACGAACGTTCGCGCAATGCGCACTCTCGAAAACCAGCGCGGATTCATGCATGTGTCTGTCTGTCTTTCGCTTCTGAGTCGACCCCAGGAGAGCCCAGGGTCGAATCGATAAGTCGGATCGGCAATCGAAATGAATCGGCTCGGCGGACATCGGCAACCGTGACGGGAAAAAATCGGGCGGAAATCGGCAGGCTGGTAGGCCTCCGTTGAGAAACCGGAGCCCGGATCGGAATCCAAAGTCGAATGGAATCGGCATCGGAAGCCACCGAAGTCGCATCGAAATCGAATCGAATCGGAGGAACCAACACGAGCCTTACGTTGTTTCCATCGTACTGAAGGACCACATCCGAGAAGTAATTTCGAGCACCCAAAGAAGGGTCGAAACAATGTCGAATAAGTATCGCCTCCCAGGGTCCGACACGTGAAAACCCTCCAGCTTCGGTGCGTTCTTGGTGCTCCAAATTCCTTCTGGTGGTCAAGGGCAAAGTAAGTGTAGGTCGGGCGTGTCCCCCTACAGGCGGATTCTGGACGAAGCATGAAAAATACCCCTAACATATACCCCACATAGAATCAACAATGCTCACGCAATGGTCCCCCAGGCTATGTTTTACCAATGTTGAATACTCCTCCCGTAGAGGGAAGAGGGACAGGCCCGACTTAAAAATAGGTCGGGGGGGTTGTGAGAGGCCCCGCCGCCTTCTGAGAAGGCCTTCTCCTTCTCGCCCCCCCCCCCCTTTCCGCCCGGGCGACCCTCCGTGGCCGCCTCCCACCGAAGCGCCCGCGACGGAGATCGGCCCTGCGCGGTGGCCTCGCGGGGGCGCGAAGGGACCCCCGCAGAATAATTTTGAACCCCCCTCCCGTAGAGGGAAGAGGGAATAGGGAGAGGCCCGACTTCTTAAAAGTAGGTCGGAACATCATCACACGAGCCCTGCGACCCCCCCCCCCTCGGGACCGTCCTCCGTGCGCGCCCGCGGGGAAGAAGCGCCGGTACCGCGCCTGCCAGGGCCGCGCGCCCTCGCCCCGCGGGCCGCCTGGAGGGCCGAGGGGCGGAAGCTCCTCCCTCCTCCTCCTTACTCCTCCTCCTCCTCCCTCCTCCTTATCCTCCTTCTCCTCCTCCCTCCTCCTCCCTCCTCCTCCCTCCTCCCTCCTCCTTCCTCCTCCTTCCTCCTCCTCCTCCTCCTCCTCCTCCTTCCTCCCTCCTCCTCCCTCCTCCTCCTCCTCCTCCTCCTCCTCCTCCTCCGCCTCCTCCTCCTCCTCCTCCTCCTCCTCCTCCTCCTCCTCCTCTTCCTTTTCCTTTTCCTCCCTCCTCCTCCTTCTCCTCCTCCTCCTCCTCCTCCTTCCGTCCTTTTCCTCCCTCCTCCTCCTCCTCCTCCTCCTCCTCCTCCTCCTCCTCCTCCTCCCCCCCCCCCCCCCCTCCTCCTCCTCTTCCTCCTCCTCCTCCTCCTCTTCTTTTTCTTCTTCTTCTTCTTCTTATTATTATTTTTATTATTCTTTTTCTTATTCTTCTTATGTTTCTTCTTTTTCGTTTTCTTATTCTTCTTATTATTCTTATTCTTCTTCTTCATATTCTTATTATTATTATGTTTCTTCTTCTTCTTTTTCGTATTCTTCTTATTCTTATTATTATTATCATTACTCTTATTATTATTATTATCATTATTCTTCTTATTAGTCTTCTTATTATTCTTTTTCGTCGTCTTCTTCTTATTATTCTTCTTATTCTTCTTCTTCTTTTTATTCTTATTATTCTTCTTATTATTATTCTTATTATTCTTCTTCTTATTATTATTATTCTTCTTCTGATTATTATTATTATTATTATTATTAATATTCTTCTTCCTCTTCCTCTTCCTCTTCCTCCTCCTCCTCCTCCTCCTCCTCCTCCTCTTCCTCCTCCTCCTCCCACTCCTCCTCCTCCTCCTCTTCCTCCTCCTCCTCCTTGTCTTCATCCTCCGCCACCTCCTCCTCCTCCGCCTAGCCGTTCTGGCTCAGGCTTTTGGGTTTTCGTTCGCCAGCGATTCAGGACGGCTGGGTGAACGCGGGCCAGTTTGGCTCGAGTCCCCTTTCGCTCGATTGCATAGCACGACGGAGCCATGGCAGGTGGCAGCTGGTCGTGGTGCAAGAATGATGTCTCGCGACGTGACACAGGAGTTGGGGGGGAGAGAGAGAGAGAGAGAGAACAAAAAAAAAGAGAAAGATGGAAGTGTGCACGCGCGGACTGTGGCTGCGCCAAGAACCTCAGTTGGTTCAAGTGGTGCAAGCACTGCCGCCACCCACGCTACGAAATTGTCGATGACAAGTTCGGGGGCCACTCTGGCGAGACGGGCGGCGGCAGGAAGAACTGGCAGCGTGGAGGAAGTGGCGGAAAGGCGCTCGCGCTCCTGGGGGGCGCCACCATGCCATCCGACATCGCGATCGCCGAAATCGATGTGCTGCTGGCCATGGCCACCAAATTCGGCGAAGAGGGCGCAAAGTCCTAGTGCCAGGCCTGGAAGAAGCAGAAGCTTGACGCTGCCAAAGGGCCAGTGGAGAAGCCCTTGGAACGACAGGCCAACGAGGCGCTCCAGCAGGTGCGCATCTTCGAGAAGCGTCCCAACCGAGAGCTCAACAACCTGGAGAAGGCCAAGAAGTGGCCCGCCGACTACGCCACGGCGGCGGCTGATGCCCAGGCCGAGCTCGACGCACAAGACAAGCCACACAATCCACAAGGCGGTCATCCAGCCGTCGCCTGCCGTTGCCCCTCCTGTGCGCGGTGGTATCAGTATTCGCGACGTGCTGGACGGCAAGCCTGACGCCATCCTGCTCACCGACGGCGACGGGCTTCTCGCCCTGGGCGACACGGACTACGAACTGTCGGCCTCTGACCGCGAGGAGTCCCGGAAGCGTCGTGCTGAGCTCCAGTCGGGACTTCCCACTCTCGCCAAGGAGCTGTTCTCCAGCATGGCGGCCTCGATCGACATGGTTCGAGCCGACCACGCGGAGCGCCGCAAGAGGCCCGCCGCCAAGAAGCGCAAGGTCGGAGGCACTGGAGACGCGGCACCTACGACAGCCCCAGGAACCTGCGCGCGCGATCCAGCCGACGGCGCAGATGGGCCAGGCCTGGAAAAGGATGGCGACGGCGCTGCTGATGGTGGACAGGGAGCCCCTGACTCCGCTCCTGAGGCAGAGGCCCCCGTCGCTCACGTTCGTGAGCGGGCTCGTGCCGCACTCTTGACACCTCCTGCCGCCGCTGCTTCAACCTGAATTCCCCTCGCTCCCCGACACGGCCTGTGCGGGGCTTGAGGTAGCGAGGGGGGCCAGTACAAACGATGACTGTTTTGGTGGGTGAAAATCCCCCGCCATTTCAAGGCTTGTTCGCCCGCCCGCCTCCAAGGAGCCCTCCTTGGACTGTTGCACATGTGTCAGGGTCCCAGCTCGCACGGACAGTCTTGAACTTTGTTTCGAGACTGCAAGTTGCACTGGCCAGGGTAGTGCGAAGACCTGGTTATCCAGGACAAACGCACGCGTGGTTTTGATTCAGGAGGCTCACCTGGTCAGGCGAATGAAGCCCCCCAGCGGGCCGCTCGCTCTGGTTGGACATCCGGTTTCTGTCAGCTTCCAGGGGAGATGCCAAGGCTCTTATGGTGGTGTTTCTATCCTCGCTCGTGAGTTCTTGGGCTTCCATGGCATCCCCGATGGGCCATGCGTCGCCCCTCATAGAGTTGCCGCCGCTGTCGTTCAAGTTCCAGGTGGAGTGAAATTATTGGCCGCCAGTGGGTGCATTAAAGATTCGGGGGGCCTTTCGGCGCAGAGCCTTGTTATCCTCTCACCCACCGGGGCGCTGCTGTCTTCGTGCCAGGGGTCGTTCATTCTTGGTGCAGATTTCCAAGTGGAACCTGATGAGCTGGCGGCGTTGGAACTAGTCAGCATCCTGCCTGCTACCATCGTATACCCCGACGCCTCCAACACCTGTGCGGGCACTTCTACGCAAGGAGTGCGCCAGCTCGACTATTTGCTCGTCTCGTTCGGCCTGTCCAAGGCCATTGAGTGCACCGAGCTCTGCCTGGAGGCGACCAAGCCGCGCAAGCCAGTTCGTGTCTCATTCTTTCCGCAGATTGCACGATTGCAAGCCTTGGGATGTGCAAAGCCACTACCGACCCCTGTTGAGTGCGCAATCGGCCCTGCCCCCGAGCCTCCGAGCTGGGATGAGAAACTGGACTGCGAACAATATGGTCTTGGACTCGTCAGGAATGGGGCCTCCAGGGGCTCCACTCAGAAGCGCTTGAACCGTCCTTATCGGAGTTGGGCTGGAAGAGCGGAGTCGGAGTTGGTCGCCGACCGGCAATGTTCTCTGCCCGTTTGGGGGGCCAGGGGCCGCCTTCCCAAGCGGGCTTGGAAATCGATGCTTGATAAAGACAACAGGGTGGCTCGACAACCAGGCCATTACGCCGTCAGGTGTTCGGGGAACACCTGCCGCATCTTTCTCGCCGAAGCTCTCAGGCAGCCGCGTGGGGAGCGAAGATCAGCTCTGCACGCGGCGCATTTGTTGCTGGAACCACCCGACATCATCAACAATAACATAGGGGACTTTGCTGACCTCTGCGGCCAGGCCCGCGCGTTTGTCCAAGGGTGTATTAAATCTCGTCTCCCCCCGTGCAGCCGGGCCCCCCTTGCTTTGGAGCCTCCTGAGGCTTTTCTTGATCCGCTCTTCGCTCAGGGCACGGAGCTGCTTGAGCAGGTTTCTTCCTTGCTTGGGGCTTTCTCTGGGTGGGGGAGGGCGGCTGCGGATAAGAGTTGGAGGGCTCGGCCCCTCGAGGGCATCTCGTCGGGGGCCCGCAAGGTCCACTAGTGGGCCCGCGATATTGGTCCGTGGAAACCCACCACCACCATCTCGGCAAGTTGCATCGTGCCTTCTGATCCTCACTCGCTTCTGCAGCCTGAGGCGCATCGTTTCAGCCGCCCCTGGACGGCGGGGAATGAGCCCCCACTTCGGTGTTACCCCTCGTTTTCACGTGCGCCCGATGAAGGCTCGAAATTTAGCGCGTCAGGGTCGCCGACCCTGGGGCCCTCTGCTGAAGCCGATCAGGAGCCGCCCCCCTTGGAGCCTCCAGACGCGCTTCGTAGAGCTTCGAGGTCGTATCCCAAGGGAACGGCTGTCAGCGTGGATGGATTCCACAGGCGCCACTATGCCGCGATGTCCGACGGGGCCCTCATCGTCCTCATGTCCATGCACAGTATCATGGAGTCTACCTCTGTCGTCCCTCACCACGCCAGCTCCCTCATGATCTCCCTTCTTCCGAAGCAAGTGGGGGGGATGGCGACCAATCGGCTTATTCTCGACGGTGTACCGTTTGCATGGCCATCCGCGTCGCCCTTGCGCCGCGGCATGGGAAAACGATCTGGCGCTTTCACAGGCGCGGCAGACGTTGTTTGGAGACAATCGGTCAAGTCAGAGTTCGCCACTGGCTCGCGCGGGCCAGGAGTAGCATGTTCTGTTGTACGGGATCTGTTTATGTTCTACCAGTTGGTAGACCTCGACCAGCTGCAGTGTAGATGCGACTTATTTGCTTTTCCCTTCTCAGATCTCGAGGCGAGCTATCACTATGTACCGAGGACCCAAATGGTTCAGTATAGGTGGTATGATCGAGAGGCCTTTCTTCGCCTACAATGGGGTGGTGGCTGGGGGCTCGTTTGCTACGTCGTTCGCTGGGGCTTATCTTATACCCAGCATCGACCTCCTCGCCCCCTCGGCCAAATACTCTCTCGATATTCATATTGGCGATTACGGTCTGCAGCCTACTGGCAGCGAGCGCTCCGTAGTCCCTGACATCTCCCATGGTGCTGCACAGCTTCGCGCCGTGCTCACCGATGATATGAAGAGCGTTGTCTCGATTGACCAAGTTTCTGTTGTGTGCTCCTCGCAGATTGTGGGGGCTAAGGTTCATGATGTTTTAGAAGGTCTCGTCGGGTCCACTCCAGGGACGAGCACGGCTGTGAACCTCGGCGTGGACGGCACGGCAGGACGGCCTCGCAGGCAGGCGGGCCGCGGTGTCTCCTGTGGGTACCAGCTGGCCTCCAATATGTGCCCGCTGTGCCGTGCCGCTCCTGATTCGGTGTTGCATAGGATTTGGTTCTGCCCTACTGTACAAGGCACGAGACACGAGGTGGTGAAAAACGACATCCAGGACACAACCCGAGCCATTGACCCTGATTGTGCCGAGAGCGTTGCCCCGTGTACTAGAGGCATTTTCCCGCATCCTGGTGACCAGTAGCCGCGCCCTCGCGATGCTGGCGGCGTCGTCGTGTCTTGGGCCGACGACCCCGAGCGGGTCGGCACCAACGTCTCAGGGGACATGTTTACTGATGGTAGTTGCAGGAAGCACATTATTCGGAAGTTGTCCAGAGCGGGCGGGGGGTTTACAGCCCTGTCTGAAAATGGTTCCCTTCTGGGTTCTCCCCATGCTGGCCCCCTTTCTCCCAAACTAATCAGGCGGGGGAGCTTGGGGCTTTTGACGCGGCTTCCCAATGTATCACTGGCCCGTCGAGGGGCCACTCGGATTGTTTGAACGTTGTTCGAGCTTGTGGGGGGCCCAGGCCTCTGAAGCTCCCATGCGGGCGCCCGTTGTCAGGTTTGGCGTTCACCCCCCTTTCTGCCCAATGGGAGTCGTTGAACAATGTCAAAGCTCGCGTGGTTGAGAGCGATGACATCATCACCCCCGGGCAGGCCTCCAACAAGAACGGCAATGACGCCGCTGACGCGGCGGCCAAGGCTGGCCTCGCTCTCCGCCCTGCCCCAACCCCCTCGCAGCAGGATGAGTTTGAGTTTAAGATTCGGATTGCCAAGGCCGTGGAGTGTTTAGGGGCCAAGCTCATGCCAATGTGGCCCCGAGTGGACCTCGCTGGAGTTGAGCTGGTCCGACCACCCAAGCCAGACAAGCAGGCCAGTGTTTCAGATGTTGTGCACGATTGGGAATGGTGTAGGACGTATTGGCGTTGTCGCGTAATTACGCCTTCGGATTAGAAGGCAAGGTGGTTTCGCTGTCGGTGCCACCCCCTGTCCAGATCCTTCGGGGTGCGCAGGCACTATCCCAGACAGTCTCAATAAGGTAGCAGCTCTAGGGCACAGGCTATCATCATTCCGGTGTAGCGATGACTCACCGCTCCTTGTCTGCGTCTCCTGTAAGGCAGTGTCGACCCTGGGTCCCATCTCTCTGATAGGGAAAAGTTGCACCCATCCGACCAGGAATACCTTGGAGCGGTGGAAGTACAGAAAATGCAGAGGCAAGCATCCCAGGCTTAATGGGGTTACCCTGGAGGTCTCGCCTGTTGATGAGTCTCTGCAGGAGCCCCCCCCTGTGCCAGCAGCCTGGAGAGGTCGTCGACTCGTCGTTACTGTCGGTGCCGTCGTCGTCGTCGTCGTCGTCGTCGTCGTCGTCGTCGTCGTCGTCGTCGTCGTCGTCGTCGTCTGGTTTTCGTGGTGCTGCTGGCCCAGGGCGCCCAAATCTTGTTGTCGCCCTCTCGGCCCTGTCTGCTGATGCCCTTGCCGAGGCCCATAGGCCCGCAGGAGGAGGTTCCACACTGGCGAAGAGGAGGCAGACGACTTCCTTGGCACCCATGGCTGTGCGCCCTCTCAGGCGCCCGCGCCATCCGCCGTCGTCTCGCTGTGTCGTCAGGGCAACGGCGGCGTGGTGGGACAGACGGGAGCGCCTGGTGGTGTTGGGCCTTTTCTTCCGACCTC
The DNA here is from genome assembly GCA_963575745.1 of Prorocentrum cordatum. Classification (NCBI taxonomy): domain Eukaryota; class Dinophyceae; order Prorocentrales; family Prorocentraceae; genus Prorocentrum; species Prorocentrum cordatum. The sequence goes on along the minus strand of CAUYUJ010010435.1, from coordinate 69,460 downwards.
CCCCCCTCAAGGAAGGAGGGGGCGAGGATGGGCAGCAGCGTGTCAAGCAGGAGAACCTCCGAACGGAGGATGGCGATGCTCCGCGTGTGCAAGCTGCCCGCAGCAGGTCCGTCGCGGTTGTCTCCGATGATTCCGACTGATCTCTTGTTTTGGTGCATGGGGGTGCCCGTCTCTACGTCGGCCACCGCCCAGGTCTTTTCAGCGGTGCCACAATGCCGGCTCCGATTCTCCCTGGCAAGGTCCATGTTAAAAATCCTCCTCCTCCTCCTCCTTCTCCTCCTCCTCCTCCTTCCTCCTCCTCCTCCCTCCTCCTCCTCCTCCTCCTCCATCCCTCCTCCTCCTCCTCCTCCTCCTCCTCCTCCCTCCTGCCTCCTCCTCCTCCTCCTCCGCCATCCTCCTCCTCCTCCTCCTCATCCTCCTCCTCCCTCCTCCTCCCTTCTCCCTCCTCCTCCTCCCCTCTCCTCTCTCTCCCCTCCTCTCCCCCTGCTCCTCTCTCCTCCCTCCTCCTCCTCCTCCCCTCCTCCCTCCTCCTCCTCCCTCCTCCCTCTCCTCCTCCTCCCTCCTTCTCCTTCTCCGCCTCCTCCTCCACCTCCTCCTCCTCCTCCCCCTCATACGGCTGGACCTGGAACATAATGCCATTATTCAAGCACACGTGACCCGCCGCTGGCCACAACACATAGAACATCCAATAATACCCTCCCCAGGATGCACAATAACATCCAACAAACACGCAGAATATGAGTGCACTCTCCCCGAACCGACCTCGACCTTCTACCTCGGCCCGGCTGTACGATACCCCAGATTTCGTAATCAAAGGGAAGGGGTTGCAACCCTTCCAGACGGGCAGTTCTAGACCGCCTACGAGCAAGCCATGAGAGGGCGGCCTTTGGAGACAGCTCAAGTCAGAACCCCTCCCAAATCAGACCACCCCCTTTGATTGCGAAATCCGGAGTACCCGTCCCCCCTCAGCCTCGCATTGGGCACACACGCGCGCGACTTGTTCTGTTCTTGAACAGGAACAATGAAACTGATGCAGGGCATTTATTGTCTTGGGGGGTCATACTTGTGAGGGTAAGGGAACACATCGTTTCGTGATCTGGAACAGCTTTGTGTCTGCGATCTGGAACTGAACGCTGGCTTCCAGGGGTCGCGCAACGAGGTTGGTGATGCCGTGTGGTGAGCAACACCAAGATCAGTTTGAATGTTGCCTTTGAGAACACGCGCGGTTTCGAAATGTTGGGTGTGAAGCGGACTCCGTTGCTCGGGCGAAGTGTTTTCCTACAGGCCTAACAAGACATGTATCACAGTAGCACTAAAAGGAAGTGACAACGAACTCGCCCTCGGCACGGCTTCCCGTCCAGAGCGCCAATGAGGGGGACCGAACGGTCTTACAAATTCTTTGGGACCGGCTGCCGAGTGGAACCCCGTGGTGTATATTTCGGTATCCTTGAACCAATCCCCACCCCCATCCCCTTCGAGACCCCCACCAAATTACCACCCCAGTCGGGGATGCACCCCTCGAAACCCGAAGGGAGCGACCCATGTCCCCATCCAGGGGTGGTAAATCGGTCAGTGGGGCCCAGGCCGCGCCGCTGGGGATGGGAAATCGGTGAAACGAAACTGACTCTTCTTGGCGCCGTGGTGCAACGCTGTCGTCGTCATCGGGCGACCCTCCGCCGCACCCCCGCGACCGCGGGGCAAAACGGGCGACGTGCCGCGGAACGCGCGCCCGCCCCCGCCGGCGCGGCCGGCTCTCCGGCGTGCCGCGCCGGCGACGGCGCGCGGAAGGCCAGCGGGGCGGAGGGGGGCGCCCGTGGAGGCAGGACGTCTTCAGAGCACGCTCCCAGAGAGTGCGGAGCCACCCTGAGCCTGCCCAGACGAGCGCGCTCCACTACTCGCCAAAAAGGCTACTCGCAAATGGCCTGGATCCGCTGGGGGGGGGATCTGCGAGGAATTACGCCGAATCAGACACGTGTGTGTTTCGGGCGTTTGCGAGCGGGCCCTTTGCGAGTGGTGGAACGCGCTCGGTGACTGCCATCGCTCGGACGTCCGTTCCCTGTGCACTCGTCGGCTTCGTGCGTGTATTTTGTTAGGGGGCAAACAAACCTACCCCGCTTTTGACCACCCTCGCTTCCAAGAGATACCAAGCGATGCCACACTACGGCCTGCACTGGTCAGGCCGCTCGACGAGGAGGCGCGTGGTATGACTTGGTTTCGCCTGGAAGCGAAAGCGGGGTAGGAAACTCACGCTCTGATTTGCTGGCGCAAAGTGAACAACAAATGCTCTTCGATGGTCCTCGTCGAGAAAAAACGTGCGCACGTCCGAGCGACGCCCGGACCCGAGCGGCCGTCCCTGCAGCGTGACCACGGCGGGCCAGTGTGCGCGTCTCCGGCGGTCGGCCTGCGAGGGTGCGCGGGCTTCGGGGGGGTGGCGAGTCGCACTCGGTGCAGCGCGTCCAAGAACAAAATCATCCCAGTGCGACCCTGCCTAGGAGTTGGAGCCACTAGGAAAGCAGCACTAGTAGCAACAGTAAAGCTAAGCCAAAGCCAAGCTAAAGCTAAGGTAAAGCTAAGCTGAAGCTAGGCTAACGCTAAACTGAAGCTAAGCTAACGCTAAGCTGAAGCTAAGCTAAAGCTAAAGCTAAAGCTAAAGCTAAAGCTCCCAGGGGACTGGGGGAACCGCGGGGCGGATGCCGGGGGAACCGCCCGGGGCGGGTTACACTGCCCGGCCCGTTAAGCACATAGAGTAAGAACCCTTCTAGGCAGAGCCTAGGTAGGGAAAAACAGACAGACATAACCTTGTGGAGGTCCACTCGTGCTTTGTGACTGTGTCTTGCGCTCGAGGCCCCCCCACCCCCTCCTGGCGCGCGGAGCACGCCGAGGGCGGTGCCGAAGGTGCCGCCACGGAGCTCCGGCGCACATCAAACAAACCGCGCGGAGCTCCGCAAATTTGCGTTCAAGCCGTTTGTCCTTCTTCGAGCGCCAGCTCTTGGGGGACCGCGCCCTCGATGTGGACGCCCTCGATCAAACTCACCATCATGATGATGATGCTCGTGCCACTAGAAACGACTGGATCTGTGCCCACCGGAATGCCACACCAGCGTGGCCTGACACCCATCATCATGATGATGGCCCTGGGACGATACGCAACGGGATGCACATGCGGAGGGCCTGCGCTCCAGGTGTAAGCATCCACGTGCCAAACCAGCGTGCCATGCCACTCATCATCATCAAAACTGTGGCCGTGCAACTATACACGACTGGATGCTCATGCAGAGGGCGAGCGTTCCATGTGTACCCGCCGCTCTGCCACCACACCAGCGTGCCACGACACCCATGATCACGATGATGCTCCTGCTGCGATGACACACTCAAAGCATGCAATAGCTTGATCTGGGGCGCAAGCAATTCGAGTAGGAGATCGACTGCAGAATTGATGTACCCCGAAATTGGTTTTGCCCGTCGGATCTACGAACAGTATGTAGAATGCTCCGCAGATCTCGGAGCACCCTACGCATTCTCGTAGACTCGACATCTTCAATCTGATGTTGTGTCGTTACCGTGGCTTGCATCTGCAACGGGCCCAGCTCCACTCGACTCCCACCCGTCCTCATCCTGCCATGCGAGCAGGGGGATGGAGCGCCGAGGACCAGGTTCAGGAGGGAGTGGGTGGGCCCTCCTCCCTCTTCACGGCTGTGTGTTTCTAGTATGGCTATGGGATCCTGGAGGCGCTGTTTGGAATGGGTGAATCACAACCCCCTCTAGACGGAGGTGGCCTAGCAGGTTTCCTCTTGCATCTTCCCCTTCTTCCCCTTCGGGGAGGAGTTTACCCCTCCCCCTCCCCCTCCTCCCCTGGGTTTGGACTGGGGGGGGGGCGGGGGGCGCGGTTCGTTAGAGCAAGAGCCCAGGATGCCCCAGGAGGCCCCCAAGAGGTCCCCAAGAGACTCCCAGTAGACCCTCAAGAGGCCCGAGGAGGCTCCCCCGAGGCACCCAAGACGCTCCAAGAGGCCCCTGGGACCGCCAAGAGGCCCCCAAGGCGCCCATGAGGACTCCAAGAAGCTCTCAAGCGACATCTGAAGAGACTCCGAGATGCATGCAAGAGGCCCCTGGCTATTGTGCTCGCCCTCCTCCTCCTCCTCCGCATATTCCTCCTCCTCCCCCCTCCCTTCTCCCCCTCTCTCCTCTCCCGATTCCACCGCCATCCTCCCCCTCCTTGCGTATGACGGCGTCTCCAGCCCTTTATTCAAAACGCGTGCTCCTTCACATCCCTGATCAGGGCAACTCGCCTGGGTATCGTTTCTGGATGGGCTGGTGGGACACGGCGACACGCTGGAAGGATTGATCCGCGGCATGACCGTGCTCCGCAGGCTTTTCGAATTTCACCACCGTGCGCGGTCGTCGTTATACCTTGAGGCCGCGTCGCTCATGGAGCTCAGGGGCTGCGTTCAACATATGGCATTGCTGCGCGATTGCCGCATTCCCTGAAATCACCCCCTCCTTCCTCAGTCGTGCATCCTCCGTCCTCTTCTCCCTTCTCCCTCCTCCTCCTCCTCCTCCTCAGCTTGCCTCCTTGTGAAAGTCACAAGGCTTTCGAAATCCTCTGCGGGCCCACAAGAAATCTCCCCTGCGCGATCGTTTGGCTCTCTTCAGCTTGAGCGGACCGAGGCTCCACCTATCCCACAGAATACCAAGAACCAAGGTTTGCGGCCAGGTAAGGTGTGTATGTGTGAATAGAGTTGCTGGTTGTTCTGCTGGGGCAGACGCAACCACCGGCGCCGTCCTCCCATGATTCACTCGAGCGTGCCCTGGACGTCTGTGCTGGCCTCCCGGGCGTCTCAGAGATTCTGAGCTGTCAAGAGTGCGTCCCCCCCATCATGCTCGCGCTGGCCTTCCCACCAGATGGCGGAATGGCGGACCGACACTTGACCCCTTGACACCCGCCTTGTTCGGATGCGCGCTGCTGGGCACGATCCCAGGGCGAGGCCCGGTGCCCCCCAACCCATCTCGGCACACCCCTCTCACGCTCCGCGGCCCCACAGGGAGCTCCGCCGAAGGCGACGCCCACAACTGCGCACCTGGCGCCTCGAACCCGTTCGTCCCCCTGCAGGCCCCGACGCTGCCCCTGAGGAGTCGGGCGGGTGGTGCGGGGTGCGACCAGAGTGGGGGGGGGAGGAAAGGGCCCCAAGGGGGCGCCTCGGGGCCCCTCTTGGGCCCCTGCTGGCTCCCAGAGGCGCCCTTTGAGGGGCCCCTCAAGGCCCTTCTCTTTCCCCTCGGACGGGGCTAGAACAAGGACAAACCCGTTCCGGAGCGTTCCGGAACGCTCTCAGGGCGTTCCAGAACGCTCTGAGGCCGCGGCGCCATAGACATCCTCCAAAGCAGCCGAACCTCAGAGATTCTCGATGTATCCTCATGCGACGTCCTGTTTTTTTCAATACGCGGTCCCCTAAGTCTCGACCCTTTCCGTGGGAACGGATCTTCATCCCGAGTTGTTGTTGGACGGTCCTGGGGCCCCGTGAGGGCCCCCCAGGGCTGAAAACGGTGGAAAAACTCCCGTCCTGATTGTCACAACGCGGGCACGTCTGGGAATTTATCCTCGTCCTGGCTTCGTCTTACCCCAACTGTTAGGACCCCCCCTTTGAGCGCATTTTTTTATTCGCGGCCATAACGGGCGTTATGGGGGGGAGGCGTTATGGGGGGGAGGCATAACGTAGCGCACCCACCCCCCCCAGACAGTGGTGCCGGACGCATTGCGGCAGTGCTGGGGACGCACGCAGGGGTGGAGCGTCGCGATTTGGGGGAGGGAAGGGAGGGGGCAGAACGCGCGTTGTGGCCCAGAGGGCAAAAAAGCACTCTCTCGGTCCCCCCCCCACGCAGAGGGCCCCCAGAGGCTGAAAACGGCGACGACCCTCCCGTCCTGATTTTTGTTCACGACGTGAGTATGTTTGGGAATTCATCTTCGTCCTGGCTTTCGGTCGGGCGTGTCCCCCTACACGCGCATGTTGGACGAAAAACAACACATAGAGAGAGCATACTCAAAACAGATTCCAAAATAGTCAAACATCGTCCCCAAACTATTTCTTGACTGTCTTTAAATATTCCTCCCGTAGAGGGACATGCCCGACTTAGTCCTGGCTTCGTACCCCCCCATCTAGGTCCCCCTCCCCCACCCACCGAGGTGCCCCCACCCGTACCGCCCGCCCGAGAGGATGATGGGCCTGCTTCCCACAATCACCACCACCATAAGTTGGAGCGGGGGAAAGGAGGTGGAGGACGAGGAGGAGGAAGAGGAGGAGGAGGAGGAGGAGGAGGAGGAGGATGAGGATGAGGATGAGGATGATGATGATGATGATGATGATGATGATGATGATGAGGAGGAGGAGGAGGAGGAGGAGGAGGAGGAGGAGGAGGAGGAGGAGGAGGAGGAGGAGAGGGAGGACCCCCCCCAAAACTTCTGGTGGTGGTGGTGGAAACCAGGCCCCTCAGAGGAGGCCGCCCCGCCTGCCACCCTCGGCAGCTGCCTCTCCCGCGAGGCGGGCGGGCCGCCCCCGCCGGCGGCCGCCGCCCCCAGCAGCGCGGGCAGCAGCAGCAGCCCTGCGGGAGGACGACGACGACGACGACGACGCCGACGCCGCCGCCGACGACGGCGACGACGGCGACGACGACGACGATGACGACGCGAGGGCGCGGCCCTGGAGACGAAGGCAGAAGCGAGACAGAATCGGACCGATGTAGATCGGAACTCTCTGAGGATCGGGGGCTTGGGGGAGGCGGAGAGCCCAGAATGTCCGTCGAGCGTGCGAGAAAACAACGTCGCGCGCTCCATCGTATGTTTCGTAAACTCGGCGAGAAAATCAAGTCTGGGGTAAACCAAATCTGTAGTCGATCTCCTACTCAACAAATGGGGCCCCACAATGGGCAGGAGAGCCCAGAATCGAATCGACGAGTCGGATCGGCGATCGAAATTGATCGGATCGGCGGAAATCGGCAGCCCCGCCGGGAGAAGTCGGATCGGAGGAAATCGGCAGGCCGTAAGGCCTCCGTTGGGAAATCAGAAGCCAAATCGGAATCCGAAGTCGAATCGCATCGGAATCGGAGGCCATCGAACTCGAATCGAATCCGAGGAATCGGAAGGAGCCCTGGGGAGGTATCGGGCGCCGCGCGCCGTTCCAATGCGCTCTGGAACGCTCTGGAACAAGTCCAGGCCCGTCCGCCCCAGCGAGGTGCTGCTTTCCGAACCTCCAGCGTATCAACAACAATCAAGACGATGGTTCTGTCGCTTTCGGCGTCTGGGGCTCCCCGGCTACGGCTACGGCCGCGGCCCGGCAGGGGGAGGCTCGGAGGTGGCTGTACCCATGTCCTTGCCACACTGCTGCCGAAAGTCCAACCTCACCTACCGACGAAAGTCTGGCGGGGAGCGGGAACGATCCCACGGCGCTGTGGCAGCCTCTCCCGCCCCCTCCGGCTCGCCGGAGGTTTCGCGGGCTACCCTCCAGGGTGGAAGGGCGCCAACGGCACGTGGTTGACGCGGCTAACGAGGCTCTGGCGGGCGTGGCTCTGGGCTGGAGAAGTACCTCGCACGAGGGACTGTCTGCTGACCGGGGCCATATGCTGACGAGGTGCCCGGGGTGTTCCCAGCTTCGGGATTCTCGGTGCTCGTGCTACCACGTAGGCAATGGCGGGGGGGCCAAAGACATGCAGGGAATTCAACCGGCCCGCGGGTCGCAGCCTGACAGGTGGGTGGGCCAGCCGACCTACATGTGGGAGTGCCTTATTCGCCGGCCCAACGGGCCAGAGGCGTGCTAAGATCTCCGGTGACTGCTTTACAATCTTTCTATATTTCTACTTCGCGCGCGCGGGGCGGCCCCTGGGGGTCCCCGGGCGGAAAGTACCCCGGCAAGGTCCTGAGAGAGTCCCGGGAGGAGTCACCAGGGCGCTCCAGCAGCGCACCAACGCGGCTCCGAGACGTCCCCGAGAGCCCCAAGAAGGGCCAAGAGGCTTCCAAGAGGCCTTCAAGATGCTACATGAGGGGTCCGAGATGCCACAAGATCGCTCCAAGACGCCCACGATGGCCCCCAGACGCCCCAAGAGGCCTCCAAGAGCACTCCCGAGAGGGCCCCAAGAGGCAAAATTCATTGCTTTTCCTAAGGTTTTGGATGAATTTTCACGTTTCCACCTTTTCGGCTTCACGACACCCCAAGACGGCCCAAGAAGACCCCAAGACCGCCCCAAGAGGGCCCAAGAGGCCCCCAAGAGGGCCCCAAGACGGCCCAAGAGGGCTCCAAGACGGCCCAAGAGGGCCCCAAGGACGCCCCAAGAGAGGCCCCAGGGGGGGAACACGAAACAATATTTCGAGCCCTCGGCCCTCAGAAGTCCCCAGGAGGCCCCAAGAGGCCCCTAAGAGGCCCCAAAGAGGCCCCCAACAGGCCCTCAGGAGGCCCCCAAGAAGCCCCCAAGCGGCCCCTGCAGGCCACCCAAATGCCCCCCCAGCACGCAAGAAAACACGACGAAGAGGAGAAACAAAAAACTGTTCCTTGCCGCCCGCGTCCGCAACGACAGAGGACATCAGCACTACACGAGAATCAACGTTCCCATTCAACGCCTGCCACCGTCCGACACGACAAAAGAGGCACAACCTGAGTCCCCCGCCCCCTGCAGCTCCGCACTGCCGACGGCCACTCGGCCAGTCAACGGCGGTGCGCGATATGGGCCGGCGGAATGAGCGAAGCGATTAAATAAAGCTCCGGCCTACAGGAATGCCCATGTGCGGACCGTCGCGCTGGTTGCCGTTACAGCTCCTGGCCTGCTCCGAACTGCTACAGAATCCAGAAAGGGGTTCTACGGGATGGGCGCCCCGTAACAGATCCAGCACGCAGTGGGGGTCTCTACTGCGTCAACGAGATCCCTCCCGGAGGGCCGACCCGAGGCCGCGGCGCGGCCCGCACGCGGGTGCTTATTCGGCGTCTGGGGGCCCTCGCCAGGCCCCGGGACCCTAACCAAAACCATCTGGCATGAAGAACCTGCCGCAAGGAAGTGGTCCCCAGAGCTCGGGGAATCCTGCAGTGAAGAAAACAAGACATCGAAGGTCTGGGTTCACCCTCCTCGCTGCCTCTGCACCTCCATTCTCCGTCTCCTCGCTCTTCTCCCACCCGCCCCTCCTTCCTCTCTCGCCGCGTCGAATGAATCCACGGAGGAGGAACTATGAGGAGGTCCGAGGATGGAGGAGGCTGCGTGCGTGCACGAGGGCTAGAGGAGCAGGCATGGAACAACCTAAGAATACCGAAGGCAGAACAACCTAAAGAATACCGAAGCCCTTCCGAACCCAAACTGTTCAACTGTTCCGTGGAACACTTTGGGTTCGGGATTTGGGGGGGAAGGGCGGGGGGACGGGAGGGGGAGGGGGCATAACGTAGCGCCCCCCCCCCCCTTCCCCGGCCAAACTCTGGTGCCGGATGCACTGCGGCAGTGCCGGGGACGCACTGAAGGAGGGAGCGTGTCACGTCCTGGGGCGGGGGGGCAGGGGGGGAGAGGGCAGGGGGAATAACGCGCGTTACGGCCCCTGCCGGCGGGCAGTTGCAGCTGATCAGGAACTGCGTGAAGGTAGCGCATGTGGAGATGATCCATGTTTTTCGGAATCCAACATTGGAAGGAGAGGTTTCGGTGGGCAGATTATTTATACCAAAAACAATAACAACAAAACTTTTGCTTATGGGCTCATGTTTCTCAGGTTCTGGGGGATACTGGTCGTGTCGAGTCCGTGGGTCTTTGCAGACACTTGAGTGGGCAGCTAGAAGGTTGCAGGGCCTGTCTGGGCAAGTGCATCTGTCATGGCCTCCAGGGGGCCCGCGACCTGCCGAATGGTGTGTGACTCAGCTTGCCTGCGTTTCCAGGATCTGCCTAGCCTTGAACAACTCAGCAGTGCGCGCTACGATGCGGGCGCGAAAGCTTGTTCGCAAGCTCAGGCGGCGTCGAAGGCTGGTGTGAAGCAGCGGCTGTTGAAGGCCCTTCCCCAAGGAGCCTGGCGAGTGCACTCTTGGATAAAGCATGAGCAGGGAGCTAATTTTGAATACCTCACCCCCCCACCGGAGTCAAACGATTACCGAAGCAGCTCATGGATTATGCGCCGTGCAGCATCGCCACAGTTTCTGGAGCGACTGTTGGACCGCCCCGCCTGAGCGTCAGGAGGAATTGCGTGGGGGGCCCTGGGTGCTCTGAAACCCCTGGCGCTGGAGGCGGTGCAGAGAATCGATCCCTCCACTCCTGGAGCCATCTCTAGAGCCGCGCGGCTGTTCAAGGCGGATGCGGCTACTCTGGACGCCCGAAATGGGTATTGAAAGAATGGGTGCAATGCCCAACAGCAGTTCCTGTTCAATTGGGGCAGGATTCGCTGTCCACGCCGCCGCGGCCTGTGTCCATTTGAGACAGAGGGCCGCCTGTCCAACAGCGGCCGCTGTTGGTTTGGGACAACATTTGCTGTTAGGCATTGTACCCGTTTTTTCGGTACCCATTTCGGGCGTCCAAAGCCACGGGGGCCGACTGCCGGGCTCTGCCTCCCGGTCTCTCGCCCTGGGGCTGCTGTCGGGGTCTACTCCAAATCCCTCGTGAATCGTCCCCCGGGTCCGGTCTCTTACGGCGCCTCTTTTTCCCCATATCCTAAGATGGGGTTCTTGTTATTACTTGGACGCCTCCTACTCCCTTTCCTTCTTCCTCCTCCTCTTTTCTCCTCCCCTCCTGTCGGACTTACTCATACTCAGACCTGCTCATACTCAGACTTACTCATACACAGACTTACTCATACTCAGACGTACTCATACTCAGACCTACTTATACTCAGACTTACTCACACTCAGACATACTCATACACAGACGTACTCATACACAGACTTACTCATACCCATACGTACTCATACACAGACTCACTCATACCCATACTTACTCATACACAGTACGCTTGGAGAGCAGATTGTGAGGATGTCTCAGGCGGGGCGCTGGTTTCAGCACCCCTAAGGGGAGCCGCCAGGAGTGGTTGCACGGGCTCGTTCGCGGCCATTTTGTAGGGGATGTCTCAGGCGGTTTGCTTGTTTCTGGGCTCAACATCCTTCGCTTGGAGAGCAGATTGTGAGGATGTCTCAGGCGGGGCGCTGGTTTCAGCACCCCTAAGGGGAGCCGCCAGGGGTGGTTGCACGGGTTCGTTCGCGGCCATTTTGTGGGGATGTCTCAGGCGGTTTGCTTGTTTCTGGGCTCAACATCCTTCGCTTGGAGAGCAGATTGTGAGGATGTCTCAGGCGGGGCGCTGGTTTCAGCACCCCTAAGGGGAGCCGCCAGGGGTGGTTGCACGGGCTCGTTCGCGGCCATTTTGTGGGGATGTCTCAGGCGGTTTGCTTGTTTCTGGGCTCAACATCCTTCGCTTGGAGAGCAGATTGTGAGGATGTCTCAGGCGGGGCGCTGGTTTCAGCACCCCTAAGGGGAGCCGCCAGGGGTGGTTGCACGGGCTCGTTCGCGGCCATTTTGTGGGGATGTCTCAGGCGGTTTGCCTGTTTCCGGGCTCAACATCCTTCGCTTGGAGCAGATTGTGAGGATGTCTCAGGCGGGGCGCTGGTTTCAGCACCCCTAAGGGGAGCCGCCAGGGGTGGTTGCACGGGCTCGTTCGCGGCCATTTTGTGGGGATGTCTCAGGCGGTTTGCTTGTTTCTGGGCTCAACATCCTTCGCTTGGAGAGCAGATTGTGAGGATGTCTCAGGCGGGACGCTGGTTTCAGCACCCCTAAGGGGAGCCGCCAGGGGTGGTTGCACGGGCTCGTTCGCGGCCATTTTGTGGGGATGTCTCAGGCGGTTTGCTTGTTTCTGGGCTCAACATCCTTCGCTTGGAGAACAGATTGTGAGGATGTCTCAGGCGGGGCGCTGGTTTCAGCACCCCTGATGGGGTTCTTGTTATTACTTGGACGCCTCCTACTCTTTCTTCTCCCTCCTCCTCTTTTCTCCCCCACGCCTGTCGGACTTACTCATGTCTCAAGCGGGGCGCTGGTTGCAGCACCCCTATGGGGAGCCGCCAGGGGTGGTTGCACGGTAGATAAATGCTCACCGTGGCACTATCCTCCAACATGACATGCACTTATGGCTTTGTGTGGCCAAACGCTCGTCTTACATATCCCACTGCCAACTATCCTACAACATATGCACACGTGGGAAGCTCCAAAGCTACCACGGGCTGAAAAGGGGAAGGCCTGGCAGCTGAGGAGGGGGGATGAGGAGGAAGAGGCTCGCATTCAACCATACTCAAAGCTCACTCTGACTCATACGCAATCACTCGCATTAGGGGTCACTCGTCTTCGTCGGCCCTGTCGCCCACGTGGACGCGCTATTGTAGTCGACCGCTCATGAACAGACGCTCGCCACGGCATGACATAAAACATGAGATGCACATATGGGGAGCTCCACGCAGTGAGTAATTGTAGCTGGGGGGTCGGGTCTATTGAGGCGCTCTCTTTGGATTGGAGCTCAAGGGGGTCTGGTTGACTAAGGCGCCCCGTCGAAGAGGGGGGTCTGGAATATCAGGTCGCATTTGGAGGGGGGGTCCGGCTTTTTTGGGGGGTCGATTATTAAAAGATTTGAAATATGCAGATCTCCTCGACCAGTGCGAGCGCAAGCTGATGTGGCAGGCTCACGACATGCCAGGTAACATTGTCCTGTTGCCCAGAACTGTCGACGCCGAGAGGCCCGCGTGTGCAAGTGCCACAGTTTTGAACCGCACCGCACCCGCTGCAAGGCGCGAGGGCGCGGCATCGATGAGTGTGGCAGAGGTCCAATGTTTGGGGGGCACTGCTGCCAGAGGCTCGTCGGCGCTGGAGGCTGCGATGATGCGTGCGTATGGCCACGAAGCTGCTAGGAATAATCGTCTGAAGTCAGTGGGGCCGTACTGGGGCCTCAATAAATGTTCTGACACGTCTGATCCTGTCCGCCTCGACGGATTCGCCTTGACAATGGAGTGCCCTGCTCACTTGATGTTCCTTGAGATTTTGATGCAAGGAGCTGGGCGGCCTCCTAGGATCCTGGAGGTGGGCGGCTTCGTGTCGGACATTATCCCTACTGGCTGTGGAGTCTTACTGGGCGTACCCAATCTATGCCATCGTGAAGGTTTATTTGTATAATCTCCTCGATTTTGCTCACGTGCAATATCGGCCTGTGCGTGCTCGAGCGTACGTGGACGAAATAACGCAAACGCAGCAATGTACTCATCACGGCATCTGGAATGATGTCTCGCTTGCTGCCGTGCACCTTTGTCGTCAGCTCGAGTCTGCTGGCACGGTGGTATCCGAGAGGAGTGCATTCGCGTGTTCAGGTAAGCAATTACAGCGTGTCGCGGAAGGTTTGTTCATCCGCCTCGGCCTCGGGTGGAAGTGCGAGATCTCGGGGCCATGATTACTGCTGGCAGGCGCAGGCTTGCATCTCAGATGGAGAACAGACAACAGGTTGCTCGCAAAAAGGCCAGCAAGGTTGCGTGCCATTCCAAGAGTGTGGGTAGGGCCAGTCGGCCCTTCAGGCCCGAGGCGTCGGCAGCGGGTCCCCGGGGCCACCGGGTGCTCGGGTCGACGCCGTCCCAGGTCCAAACCATGAGAGGCCAAGCGGCTACCTGCCAAGGATGGTGGGCCCCTGGAGCCTGAACGATAGCGGTATTTCAGTTTGCTGAGTCCTGCCACGGGTGATCCCCAATTTAAGTGGCACGTTGAACAGTTCGGTGCGTTTGGAGTTGATGGGGACAGTCCAGATCACAACCGAGGGCTCCTCACAGCCAAGACCTGGAACAAGATGTTCCACGCATTCTCTGAGACTCGGTCCCGCTGGCAAGCCGTTTGAGGTCCGAGAGCGGCTACAGTGGCTGTGCTGAAAGATTTGACTTGGGATCTTGTGTCGCCAGTGTGCTGGCGCGTTGGGACAAAAATGCTGCGCACGACTGACGTTCACTTTTCTTTCCGCCTCTGGTCCGGTCCCTCTTGGTGAATGAGTGCGCGGCGTTGGCTTGGAAGCAAGCTTCACTACAAGACATGGGGAAGGGAGTGGAAGGGGAAGTTGGCTTCACCGTAATCAGGAGGACTTTGAGGAAGTTGAATAAGTATGGTGAGAACGAGGCCTTAGGTATCCCGAGGAACATCCACAGCGGCGCCTACTGGACGGAGATCAGGATTACGGATGCTAGATATGTTTCTGCCACCTCTGCAAAGGCGCCCGCGGTGCGGCGCCCTGCTTGAGACGCCTCAACATCGCCATTGGTCGTGTGATTCTACCTGAGCGTCCGTGACTCTGATTCAGAGGCCTGCAGAGCTTACTGATTCTCGTGCTCACGTGCCAACCCCTGTGGAGTTGGTCTGGGAGTGGGGCCGTCTGGCGGGGGGAGGTAGGATCGATGGAGGAGTCTTGGGCATTGATGGCTCGGGGGGAGGGCATACGGACTGACGTTTACACAGATGCGACAAGGCTTGTGCCCACTTAGGCGCGACTGGTCAATTTGATCGGCTCTTGATGGGCACCTTGCACACGGCGAAACAATCTGCACCGCGTTCAGAAATGTACGCTGCCATTATGTTGGCCCACTATTCCAATGGATGCTGCCGACAGGACTGTGATTACCTTCAAATTGCGCAGAGTTCCCAGCGTAACGTGGCGTTCAAGTCTGGGTATAGTATGCTGGAACTGTGGGTGGAGTTTCATCAGGTTAGGTGTTCGCGCGGTGGCTCTCTTAACTGGATCTGGGCGGCATCTCACCCGACCCAGGCCCAACACAAAAGCAATTGTTTTAGACCCTGTCGAGATGCACGTGAAAAGGGCGGCTGTTGTGTTTGTTCTGCCGACGAGGCTGCTGCCCGCGGGCAGCTCTCGGATTCTGATGTTTAGCGGACCCTGCAGGCCGATACATGTGCGCCTGATGTGATTTTGCGGCGTCTCCTGCTGGTCAACCTGTCCCCAGTCGTATGAAGGGCCAGTCCACTAGCCTCTCGGAGGTGCTGTCGGCTTAGGGATGCGGGTCGTGAGACTCGCGTCTCTAATTCCGCCGTGCGGTGCAGAAGTTGCTGCCGCAGTTTCACCTTGCGAAAGGAGCTTGCGGATTGTTGGCCTGATCCTTGCAAGCCGCTTTGTCTGATTCTGGCCCTCCTGACTCGTGTGCCACTGCGGCTTGAGGAATGGACAGTTCCAGATGTTGTCGATCCCGCTGGCCTATGTTGAGGCGCGATGGACCACCCCCTGGCGGAATTGTCCGACTCGTGTCAAAGCTTGAGGTGCTGCGAGGCGCTCTGTTTTAGGAGAGGTTTGGGGGGGGGGCGCTGTTGCAATCCATTTCCCCTTCGCTTTTTTGTTTTATAAGCAAATATTTTTTAAGAAACAAATATATATATATATATATATATATATATATAAAAGCGTGCGCCTCCGACCAGGTGCAGGACAAGGGGTGCTGCCGCGCTGTTCTCGGGGCCCGCCCCCGACGTCGGGCACTGCCTCTCCCGACAACTGGGCTCGTGTGGTGAGCGATCTCTCTGCAGGCAGAGGCACCGACCAGCCACGACTGGGGCAGCCGTGGTCCCTACCCCCCTGGGGGCACCCATCGCATCGACGATCTCTCGAGAGGGGCGCCGAAATCGAGGGGTCCCCCCAGGGGGGGGCAAGGGCCACAGATCCCCCAGCTGTGGCTGGCCTGACTTGGATGCCGCTTGCCATCTCTGGCCACACCGAGGCCCCTGCGGAAGCACTCGCGAGGCTCTGCGTGCCCACCCCCCCCCGCGAGCCGAGCGCACCCCTCTTGCCAGGGGAGGGGGGGGCCCCTTGCACGGGGGCCCCTTGCACGCGCCTGCCGCCCGGGCTGCGGGCGGCACGACACGCCGCTTACACGGTCCACGGCAATCAGTGCTGCATGGCATGCTATGTGCAACAACAGCGCGCGTGGCCCAATGTCAAGAGACTTCATGCAATCAGGCGTAAAAGTCCTCCGGTTCCTCCTGCTCAACCGACACTGTTGTACCTGGCGAGGCTCGCTGGCCGCTCCAACATCTGTCCCCGGGCCCCTCCCCGGGCCCAAGCGCACCAATTTGTCGAGCCGCGCCCAGCCGTGGCGACAGGAAGCCCCCTCGAAGTCTCCCCCGCCCCCCCCCAAAAGGAAAACTGATTATGTCCCCCCCATCTCTATTGGCCGCAGCCAGTGCTGTGCCACCTCAGGCCTCCAGCCAGCTCCAGACCCTGCCCCCGTACCGAGAGGCACTGCGAGGAGTCCTCGATTCCTGTCGTGCCCTTTTTGCCGCAAAGCTCAAAGCAGGTTCGTGCTAGCCGTTCCTACTAACTGCTGCCTGCAAGCCTGACTTGCCCAGCGTACGCTGGCAAATAGCTCACACATCGCACATCGACCCGTCCCCACATCCATCATTTCGAGTCCCCTGTTTTGAATGATTGTTGCAAACACTTTTAAAGTCTTTTAGCGACCCGGGTGCCAACATTCTCGGGCGCTTCCAGCGTACGTCGCGTGACCTCCTCCTTCTCCCTCCTCCCTCATCCCTCTTCCATCCTCGGTCCTCCCTCCTCCCTCCTCTTCCTCCTCCTTTTCCTCCTCCCTGCCCGAAATATTCATCTCATCAATTTCTCCTCGACTCCCCCCCTGCTCCTCCTCCCTCCTCCCTCTACACCCTCTCGATACCTCGACTCTCCCCACTCTCGATCATCGATCCTCCATTCTCGATCCCGCCCCGGCCCTCCAAGTCCCTGTCCCCTGGGGGCTTCCGGGGGCCTCGCGGAAGCCCCCGAAGCCTGGGAGGAAGCCGAGATCGCCGACAGGAGGACTCCGTCCTCGACCCGTGGCTTTCGGGTAACAGCTCCAGCTCGGGCTTCCGGCGGCCTTGGAACGCTCCTCGGCGAAGCGCAGCCGCTGGGAGGCATCGGGGGGTAAAATAGCCACCATGATCCTCCCTTGGTAGTCCCCAAACGTGGTGGTGACAACACCTGGCGGTGAGTCTCGGGCGATTTGGTGTCACCACCCGGTTTGGGGACTCGTGCGGTTTTCCGAAGATGTCCCGGACACTGGTGGGTCCAGGAGTCACAAAACCGGGTGGTGACCCCGCGTCCCCAAACCCAGCGGTGACCTTTTTGGGGATTCCAGGTCGCCACCTGGTATCTCACCACCCGGTTTGGGGGTTCCCAACTCCCCCCCGCCCCTGAATGGTCCGTCTCCAGCGATCCCGGGGGGTGGCAACGCGACTGCTCGGGTGCTGCCAGAAGCGGCCCCGGCCCGAGGCGCCCCCGGAATTTTCAAGGAGGCCCCCGCGGCCTCCAGAGCACCCCCCCAGGAGGAGGAGGAGGAGGAGGAGGAGGATGAGGAGGAGGAGGAGGAGGGAGACTGGTTGCAGCTTCAGGCTTCTCGGGCCCAACCAACCCCGCGTGCCTAACCACGGCTAGGTCCTGGCCGACGCCCCGCTCAGAGGAACAACAGAGCTGCATCATGAGCACCGTTTCTCGGAGGTCCACGGGGAGGTCTTGGATCGGCGCTGGACCCCGTCCCTTGCGCGCGGAGAGCTCCAGGGGAGGTACGCAGGCGCTGCCGTGGGGAGCGCTGCGTGGATCCGTGGAATCCGCGTGAAACTCCAAATAATTACGCACATGCAATGCATTGTCATTCTTCGACTGCCCTCCTTTGACTCGTCGTCATCGTGGCACCCTGCAAGGAGTCCAAACAATGGACTATACACCGACGCCGTGACTTTGGAGGACCCTGCGGTGACACCACATCTTTGAGCAACCCAGCGGAAATGCATCATATCAACATGAGGAGGAGCTGCGAGGAGGAGGAGGAGGAGGAGGAGGAGGAGGAGGAGGAGGAGGAGGAGAGGGAGGAGGAGGAGGAGGAGGAGGAGGAGGAGGAGGAGGAGGAGGAGGAGGAGAGGAGGAGGAGAAAGAGTTAGACAGAATTCACACGAGAAGGCGCAGTCCCCGCCCACAGGCAGCGACACCAGGGCTGCGGGCTGCGGTCGCTGAGAGGCGGCTCCGAGGGCGACCCGAGCGGGAGTCGACCGGATGGGGAGCAGCAGGCTCCGGCTCCGGGTAAACCGAGAGGCACCGACACCGCTCCTCCCCAGACGTCCTCCAAGATCTCGAGGCGAATCTGGTCGATGCGAGGAGGGCTTCCCAGGAGGCCCAACAGGGCGGACACGAGGGAAAGGTAGCCGCATCGGTGACCCTGAAACTTGGGTCTTTCCGCGGCCGCAGGAGGATAGAGGAGGGAGGAGGGAAAAAGGGAGGAGGAAAGAGGCAGGAGGGAGGAGGAGGAGGGAGGAGGAGGAGGGGGAGGAGGAGAGGAGGAGGAGGAGGAGGAGGAGGAGGCGGAGGAGAGGAGGAGGAGGAGGAGGAGGGAGGAGGAGGAGGAGGAGGAGGAGGAGGAGGAGGGAGGAGAAGGAGGAGGAGGAGGGGAGAGTAGGAGTAGGAGTAGGAGGGAGGAGGAGGAGGAGGAGGGGAGGAGGAGGCGGAGGAGGAGAAGGAGGAGGGGGGGGGAAGGAGGAGGACGAGAATGAGGAGGAGGAGGAGGAGGAGGAGGGAGGAAGTGGAGGAGGAGGAGGAGGTTTTAGGACCCGTCCCATCTACCGCCGAGAAAATTGGAGGGGATGGGCCCAAACTGAAGACCTTTAATGAGCGGTTACCTCTTCCTCCTCTGAGACTCCCTGCCCGCGCTCGGTCGGTCGCGGGGCGGGGCGGGGCGGAGGCGGGCCTCGCTCGGCGGGGCGCGCTCGGAGGGTCGCCGAGGCGGGCGCCATGGCTCGGACATGGCGCGGCACGGGCCCGCTTTCCGCCCGCCGCTCTTGGGGGGGCCGGGCGGCGGCGAGGGCAACACCCACGGCGGCGGCGGCGAGGGCGACGGCGGCGGGGCGGCGGAACCCCAAGACCCCTCCCAAGAGGGCCACGAGAGGCCGAGGTCATTGACATTCTTTAGGATTCTCCATGTTTCTGGGGGTTCTCCACTTTTCTATAGCGCTGGACGCTCCAAAACTTTCCAGAATGCTTTTTATGACCGCCCCAAGACGGACACAGAGGCTCCCAAGAGGGCCCCAAAACGGTTCCAACAGGGGCCAACGAAGGGGATCACGAACCGAAAATCCGAGCTTTCCGCCCCGAAAAGCGCCCAAAAGGCCCCAGAAGGTCCCAAAGAAGGCCCAGGAGGCCTCCCACAGAGGCCCACCAAAACCTGACAAGTGTTTCGAAGAGGCCTCCGAAGAGCCTCGACGAGATGCCACCGAACATCCAAGATGCCCCAAACCCACACCACACGCACGGTGGCGGGATGGGCCGAAGGCCGTTTTTGAAATACACAAACTATACACAAATATGTATATATACAAGTATGTGTGCAATACGCACCCATCGATTGCAAGACCCATAATGCAGAGCCTACATGGCACCGCAAATATTCTCCTCTCATTAAACCAAAAAGTCGATTCTACCCCCACCCCCCACCCCCCCCCGGGGCTATCCGTTACGCCTTTCGGTTGGAAACTCATCTATGATCGTGACCTTTCGTTCATTTTCCCTACGATTTCATCCCATCCCGGACCAGGCCTGGTTTCGACTTCTCCCGCCATCCAAAAAAAAACGATGCGCGCGCACTATGCCGAACTCTTTCAAAAACGCTAGGTTCCGGAAGGATTTCAAAATCGGGTGTCCAGAAAACATGATTAAACACAAAAATCGCAACACGGATTTTCAACACAAGCGTGCGGGCGCGCATTGCGATTTCTTCAAAAACCATTATGTTTTCAACAAAAAATCAGAACATGCTACCAAACGGGCTTCGCGCGCGCATGCCAAAATCGTTCGAACGCCCTTGCGCGCGTGCCGTCCCGAGAATCTGCTGCAACAAATGAAACGTAGTGCAGGCGCGCGCGTCGTCGCGCGCGCGTGCCAGAATCCTTTTCTAAAGACGCTCGGCTTCGCACGGATGCCAAAATCGAGTGTCCTAAGCAATTATCCAAACAAAAGAAACAAGGTTTCGCAAAACGGATGTTCAACACAAGCGTGCGCGCGCTGTGATGCGAATTATTATGAAAACCAATGGTTGTTCATCGATTTCAGAAAATGCTACCGAACGGGCCTCGCGCGCGCATCGAAATCGTTCGGGCGCCCTTGCGCGCGCGCTGGGATGGCACGGTCCGTCCCAAATAATACCATGTGGGCCACTCTCGCGCGTCTGCCGTGCGCGCATTTCAAGTTCTTCCCAACACCTTCACCACCAACGCGAAGAAACCGTCATCGTCGTCGGCGTGATCAGCATCGGCGCCCTCACTATTTGCCCCGTCGTCGCTGTCAACATCGTCGCCAACACCGCTAGTATCATCATCGTGTCTACCTTTGCCGACATTGCCATAGCACCGCGTCCGCCCAAGTCGCCGACTCGCACTGAAGTGCCCGCTGGGATGTGCCGAGCGGTCAGCGCCACCGCGTTCGCGTCGCTCGCGCCAAACTAGCTGACCGCTGCGCGCGCGAGCATGCGAGGCCGCTAACATGCACCAACCACCACCACCGATTCATCGCAATCGCTTCCGCATGGGGTTTGCAAATCAAGTTGCGGGTGGGTGGGTGGGATGTTTGCGCGAGCAGTGGAGTGGACAACTTCAAATCGAGCGTTGGTGAACGGCACCACTTATGATGCACCAGATGCAGTCCACCACGTGGATAGCACAAGACAGCTTGAACCACATAGTTCACCTCAGACATATTCCACTGCATGTAGTATCATGTATTCTCCTAAACAGAATAGGATATACCCCCCCTCCCCCGGCGTTATCACTCTCCCTTTCGGGTATGTAAATTATATATGATTCTGACCACATGTCCATCCGAAATATGAATTTACACTATCCCAGGGGGGCCGGGTCCCCCCCTGATACAAAAAAAATAAAAAAAAAAAATGCGGTGACATTTTTTGTTCTAACATAGCACTGTTTCGCGGATCCCTTGCAAAAAATGAGACGAAGTGCGCACGCGCGCGTCGTCGCGCGCGCATGCCGAAATCCTTCAAGAACCTTCGGTGCCGGAAGGATTTCGCAATCGAGCTTCTAAAAAACATACAAAAACAGAGGGTTTCGCAACACTTATTTGCTAAAAAAGCTTCCGCGCGAACTCTCGAAAATCTTCAAACAAAACCATGAGGTTTTCAATATTTTCACAACATGCTATTAGACGGGCTTCGCGCGTGCGCATGTCGAAATCTGTCGAACGCCCTTGCGCGTGTGCCGTCGCGAGAATCCTCTGCAAAAAACAAGACGAAGTGCAGACGCGCGCGTCGTCGCGCGCGTATGCCGAAAACCTTCAAAACCCATCGGTTTCGGAAGGATTTCAAAATCGTGTGTCCCAAAAACTTACAAAAACACAAGGTTTCGCAACACGGATCTTCAACAAAAGCGTGCGCGCGCGCTCTTGCGTCGTCGTCGTCGTCGTCGCCGTCCTCCCTCCTCCCGCGTCGTCGTCGTCGTCGCCTGCGTCGTCCTTTGTCTTTCCTCGTGTTCGTCGTCGTCGTCATCTTTGGCGTCGTGGTCGTTTCCGTCGTCGTTGTCGCCGTGGTCGTCCTTCCTCCTCCTCCCTCGTCGTCGTCGTCGTCCGTCGTCGGCGTCTCGTCGTCGTCCCTCCTATTTCGTCGCCGTCGTCGTCGTCGTCCGTTGTCGTCGTCGTCTTCCCTCCTCCCTCGTCGTTGTCGTCGTCGGCGCCGCCGTCCTTCCTCCTTCTTCGTCGTTCGCGTCGTCGCCGTCCTCCCTCCTCCCTCGTCGTTGTCGTCGTTGTCGCCGTCGTCGTTCTTCCTCCTCCCTCGTCGTCGCATTCGTTGGCGTCGTCGTCGTCTTCGTCGTCGTCGGCGTCGGCGTCGTTGTCGTCGTCGAAGTCGTCGAAGACGTCGTCGGTGTCGTCGTAGTCGTTGTCGTCGGTGTCGTCGTTGTCGGTCTTAAGAGGTTTTGCAAACCAAGTTGCGGGTGGGTGGGTGGGATGTTTGCGCGAGCAGTGGAGATGACGACTTCAAATTCAGCAGAGTGGATTGCACCGCATAGATGACACCACCTAGATTGCACCACGTAGTTCACGCCACAAACATGGCACCACCTGTATTGCACATAGCTTGCGCCGCAGGTCTGACACCGCACATCCTGCACCACACAGGTCGTACCACCTGCTGGAACACAGTTCTTGGTGGGGCCCGCGCTGGCTAACATTGCGCACCATTCGGTGCTACTGGGCGCCAATTGGGGGCTATTCGCCGATACGCAATCCAAGACAAGCGGAGACTTCAGTGATTCACGATCTGAGGGCGTCTATCCACCTCCGACCCAATCTGTTCGTGCCCGTCCCTCGCTTCCACCCCCTCTGCTCCGCACGGCGGCCCAGCGCTGGCGGCGGCGCGCCCTGCGGATGTCCTCGGCGTGGTCCGCCAGGAAGCTGCCACGCGCGCGCGAGCGCGGGCGTCGGGGAATAGAGGGTCGCCAGGGCCTCCACGGTCTTCGAAAACAAATCAGATGCATTAAAACAAGACTCTCTCAGGCAGAACTGTTCTAATAGCAGTTCGTACAAACCACAACAGCTTCTTAAAATATCCTTCGGTGGGTCGAAATGAAAGCCAAAAACGCTCCGCCACTGATTCAATGGCTGGCCTTTTTCCCAAGATGCCTGATGTCTGGGCTCGTCCGACCCGGCGTGCCCGGGCAAGGGGCACGCCGGCGGCCTGAGGGGCAACGATAAGGGGGGGGCTGGCCTAGCGATGCGAAGCATCAGCCTGGAACCAAGACGCGTCGCAGGCAGACAGATCTCGCCAGTGGACAAACCTGCCTTCAGTAAACCTCCCCTTCGTGAAAACGGCCGGGGACCGAAACCGACGGACCTGGACCCGCAAGAATGACGGCCGCGACGCCCTCTCGCGAACCGAAAACGGCCAAGTCGCTAATCGACGTGTCAGGGTAGGAGACTTTTCCACCCCCGGAGATCGGCAACAGGCCTGCGGTAGCGAAACCACACGTTCCTGGACCGGTTCGGCCATCAGGCCCCGTCAGCACTCCGCGAAACCTAAGGCAGGTTTTGCCGACCACCCCTCGCCCAAAAATTTCAGTGTTCAGTTTGCACGCGCGGCCCGGCCCGCGGACGCCAACGAAAATGCTGAAGTCATTTGGTTCGGCATCTGCCTTGAAACTTGGGGGTCTGGGGGGGGCGACGCCAGTCGGAAGTAGATGGGACCATGAAAAGAGGGCGGATAACGCAGGGCTCGAGCCCGCCCAGATGATAACAATGAGCCACGGAAACATCTCGACTCTTGAAGTAGGAAGGCGATTGAGGTATCTTGGGATCTGGATACCCAGGAATACCCGAGCCCAACGACCCGCGTGCAACTAACCTCCCCCAAACGGCGTTGCCCCTGACCTTCTCCTGCTGGGCCCCCCAAGGTCGGTGCAGCGAAAGGGCCCACGACGCGAAGCCCGCCCGGAGCTGTCGACCCCATCGCTCCCGACGGCGCCAGGCCTGGGGCCGGCTGGTGGGGGGCTGAGATATCCCTCGTCGACTTGTCTGGGCAAATGTCGTTCTCGCAATGTCCGATCTCACATCATGGCTTTCTGTCCCGGGCCGGACGCGTGTGCAGCGCAAGATGCGTGCTGCCAACCCAGCCCCCTGGGGGGCCTCTGGGGAACATGGCTGGGATGGCGGGGAAGCGCTGCTGCAGACCCTCCTCTCCCGCCAATGCTGACTTCCTGTGTGTGTGTGTGTGTGTGTGTGTGTGTGCGCAGCTGTCTTGCCAGACACTGCACTCGGACCGCTCTTCGCAACCAGAGGCCTCCTGGATGGGGCCCGAGCCGATGGGGTCCGAGGCTCGCGCCGCATCGCCGCTGCGTCGGCGTGCAGAGCAGTGGGCTGCACCTCCCGCCGCACCGCCGCTGCCTCGGCGCTGCGGCGCCATGCTCGCCGACCGTGGCCGCGGCCGTGCCCGCGGCCGCCCCGCCGACCGTGGCCGCGGCCGTGGCCGCGTCCTGGCGCTGCGCTGCCGACCGTGGCCGCGGCCGCCACTGGCCGTGGCCCTGCCCGTGGCCGCCCCTGGCCGTGGCCCTTGCCGTGGCCGTGGCCGTGGCCGGTGGCGGCCCGGTGGCCTCTGCGGGTCGCAGCGCGCCCGCGGCCGCAGGGGCGCGCCGCCCTCGGGGGAGGGCGGCCGCCTCGGCGGGGCGTCCTCGGCCGCGCGCGCGGCGGAGGGGGGGGGCGGGCAGGCTCTCCTCCTCCTCCTCCTCCTCCTCCTCCTCCTCCTCCTCCCTCTTTCTTTCCGGCAGGTTCGCGTCGTGCCGACTCGCCGCGACCCCGCTGCGGGCGTTCCACGTCGAAAGCCGCCCGCGGCCCAGGATCGGCCCGTCGTTGGATGATCCGGCGGTGATGGAAGGGCCGATCGTTCAATATGGAACGATCTCCGCGGTGTCAGGAACCAATGCGGCGCGAACCTGCCGTATACAGCCGACCCAAGAGATCCGCGCACGGCGCCGAGAGTTTTGCGCAGCTGCCTTTTTTCTCCTTCGAGAGTAAGCGTAGCGAGCAGAACATCCACCCTCCAAATGAGCACCCCGACGAGCAAAGCGGTGCAGTAAACGCACCCAGGGAAGGAATCGAGCAGGGCAGGGCTGTTTGGTAAACTCCCAGGGCCGCTCGGCAAACGCAGAGTATCGGGGTCGGGTTGGTAGGACAGAAGAAAGCCCTTCGAGAACATGAGGCCCTCCGCCGGTCAAATCGCACAGAACAGCCAGGGATACCCTCCCCACGGGTGCGCAGAAACATCCAACAGACACGAAGACCACTAGGGCGCCCTCCCCGAACCGACATCGACCTTGTACCTCACGGCGGCGCGGCGGCCCCGACCCAACCTCCGGGCGACGTCCAGGCTCGGGGGCGGACCTGACAGAATCGTACCGGATACAACTTCTCACGGGACGGGTGTGGGGCTTTGATGGGCCAGTGTCCACCACCACTACCATAGCGAGGGCGAGGAAGAAGGGAGGATGGGGAGGTCCTCCTCCTCCTCCTCCTCCTCCTCCTCCTCCTCCTCTGCACTGTTCTGTTCGCGTTGGCGCCGCTGTCACACCGTCCCTCTCCCCCTCCTCCTCCTCCTCCTCCTCCTCCTCCTCCTGACCCTACCTATGGTGTGTGGTGGTGGACAATCGGCCCCTCCGGCTTGGGCACGCCACGGAGAGGAAAACCATAGCCGCGCGGAGGCGGAACGCGCGGTGGCCTCGACGTCCCGCGCGGTCCGCCGCCGCGCGGTCCGCCACCGCGCGGTCCCCCGGGGAGGCCTCTCGGAGAGCGGCCCGAGTCCCAGACGCACCCTGTTTACCGAGCTCGGCACAGACCCGCGCTCGCTGCTGAAAAGGGAGGACAAGGATGAGGAGGAGGAGGAGGAGGAGGAGGAGGAGGAGGAGGAGGAGGATAAGGGGGAGGAGGAGGGGGAAGAAGAGAACGACGACGACGAGGACGACGAGGGGAGGAGGAGGAGGAGGAGGAGGAGGAGGAGGAGGAGGACGACGACGAAGGAGGCCCCCAACACACGACGGGGCGCGCCGCCGCTCCTCCTGGTTGGGGGGGAGGGGGGGGGCTGGGCAGAGAGGGAGGGGGGAGGAGGGGGAGGAGAACAGAGCGAGGAGGAATCGTGGAAGCATCGAGTCGAGGAGATCCTCTGTCTGGCGGCGCGCACAGGGGGGATGGAGGGAGGGGGGGGGGCTTCTTAGGAGGCTGCGTCTCAGGAGGCGCTGGGGGTGCTCCTAAGAAGCCCTCCCTCCCTTCCCCCACGCCCCCCTCTGCGCGTGGCTGATCTGTCTCCGCCCAGTGTGCCCATGGCTCGTGGCCCCCCCTGTTCCTCCAAATGTCGAGCTTCCTCGCTCCGTCCTCTTCCCTCTGCACCTCTCCGCGATCTCGCCGATTTTCCAGCACTGACTCTCTAGGAGTCGGGAGTGGCTGGGGTCGTTGTGGCTGGAAGGCGCCTATCTGCACCGAGAAAGAAACTTCATACAGGGGGGCAACCTGTCCTGTGAACAAGCCTCGCAGAGGGGCTGGTCGGGACCGGTTTTCTTCGCAGCCCAGAAGCGCGACAGGGAGGAGGTCAGGAAGGCGGAGCGGATGGAGCAGGAGAGAAGCGGACGGATAACAGAAGAGGAGGAGGAGGAAACAGGAGACGGGTCGAAGGTCTGAGCAAGCCCGGCTGGCCACCGACTACCTCAAGGACAAACTGAGGTAGACTTTGCACGAAACGGCGGATTACCACGGGATGGGGCCATCGCTTGCTCACCCACCTGCTCCTGTTCGCGACCCGACCAGCGCAACTCCACGAGATCGGGAACTCCCCCTTTCTCCTTTCCAGTCAAGCGTGCAAGGTGGCTCAGCAAGAGCTCCCCTCCAATTCGGACGCCGGAACCGGACACCCAAAGGTCGAGCTACCAAGATGCCTTGCCTCCAAGAGCAGCTTCCCGGCCTCAGGACACCCAGAAAGCGGCTCTGGATGAAAAGCTCGCCCCATGAAGGGGTCGAGATGCCCGGGGGCACGCGTCGAATTGCTTACGGGAACAGACGGGAAAATTCGCCTGCCCAACGGGCCAGAGGCGTGCTAAGATCTCCGGTAACTGGTTAACAATTCTCTAGTTCGCGCGCGCGGGGCGGCCCCTGGGGGTCCCCGGACGAAAAGTACCCCGACCGACCCCCGGGCGATCCCCGGGAGACTCCCCCAGAGCGCTCCAGGAGCGCTCCATGAGCGCATCAACAGGCTCCGAGACGTCCCCGAGAGCCCCAAGAAAGGCCAAGAGGCCCCCAAGAGGCCCCCAAGATGGTACACGAGGGGTCCGACATGCCACAAGATCGCTCCAAGACGCCCAAGATAGCCCCCAGACGCCCCAAGAGGCCTCCAAGAGCACTCCCAAGAGGGCCCCCGGAGGCACAATTCATTGTTTTTCCTTAGGTTTGGGAGAGATTTTGGAGCTTCCACCTTTTCGGCTTCCCGACGCCCCAAGACGGCCCAAGAGGCCCCCAAGCTCGCCCCAAGAGGGCCCAAGAGGCCCCCAAGAGGGCCCCAAGATGGCCCAAGAGGGCTCGAAGACGGCCCAAGAAGCCTCCAAGACGGTCCAAGAGGGCCCCAAGAACGCCCCCAAAGGGGCCCCAGAGAGGGAACACGAAACAACATTTCGAGCCCTCGGCCCTAAGAAGCCCCTACGAGGCCCCAAGAGGCCCCTAAGAGGCCCCAAGAGGCCCCCACGAGGCCCTCAGGAGGCCCCCAAGAGTCCCCCAAGCGGCCCCAGGAGGCCCCCCAAATGCCCCCCCGAGCGCCCCAGGAGTCCCCCAAGCGGCCCCAGGAACCCCCAAAGCGCCGCATTGACACCAGGCCCTCGGGCAAACGGCAGACATGAGACTGTATGGGCCGGCGGAATGAGCGAAGCGATTAATAAAAGAAGCAACTCCACAGCGCATTGGAAGGTTCTACAATGCTGGTAGACTGCATAGGACGCAACAGAGCAAACACATTGTCTGCTAGCAAAACCTGTGCAGAAAAATTGTGTTCCACTGTGAGATCAAATGTATGATCAGAGTGAGGGGGCCGAACGGTCATTCATTGACCCTGGGTGCGTGGCTGACATGAGCATCCGCGGTGAGGATTCTGCTTGTTGTTGTTGTGGTTGTTTGTTGTCGCCGTTCCCCCCACGACCCACCCGTGACCCACTCCGCGACACACCCCGCGACCCACCCCGCGACCCACCCGCGACCCACCCCGCGACCCACCCGCGACCCACCCGCGACCCACCCCGCGACCCACCCGCGACCCACCCGCGATCCACCCGCGACCCACCTGCGACCCACCCGCGACCCACCCGCGACCCACCCGCGACCAACCCGCGACCCACCCGCGACCCACCCGCGACCCACCTGCGACCCACCTGCGACCTACCCCGCGACCCACCCGCGACCGATCCGCATTGGTTTGAAGAAACGGCGCCTGCGGCGGGCTCGTTGTAGACTTTGTGAAATTTGGGCGCATGCGGCGGGCTTCTCCAGAGTCTTGCAGACCGCCGACGTCCCCACCGCCCCCTCACTCTCATCCGCCTTTGCAGGGTGCTACGTACTGCAATGTTGGGTTCTCGTTTTCAATCGAGCACTGCTCGCGCGTCTTCCTCCTCCTCCTCCCCCTCCCCCTCCTCCTCCTCCTCCTCCTGCTCCTCCTACTCCTCCTCCTCCACCTCCTCCTTGCCCTCCTCCCCCTCCTGCTCGCCTCTACCTCCTCCTTCTACTACCTCCGTGCCTTCCTTCCTCGTGTCTGTTCTACTCGGGGGCTGCGAACTGCGCAACAGTCGCCATGTTCGTGGGCTCCTGGGGGGACACAGCGGCGTGCAGGGCAGCGCAGAGCCATCGGAGGCCTCGCGGTTCCCTCAGGTGCTGCGAACGGCGCAACGGTCGTCACGTTGACGGGCTCCTCGAAGGCATGGCGGAGGCGAGGGCAACGCTGATTCATTTAGGACCTCGCGGCTCCCGTAGAGGGCTGCGACCTGCGCAACTGCCGCCACTTCCGTGGGCTCCTGGCAGGCACGGCGGAGGTGAGGGCAGCGCAGAGCATCTGGGTCCTCGCCGCGCTCCCTCTTGGGCTGCGAACTGGGCAACGGTCGCCACGTTCACGGCGGCGTGCAGGGCAGCGCAGTGCACTCAGGACCTCGCGGCTCACTCGGGGGCTGCGAACTGAGAATCAATCGCCACTTTTGGGGTTTCCTGGGAAACGCGGCGGAGTGCAGGGTAACGCAGATCGTGCATGTCTCGCAATGCGTTCTTCATCTGGGAAGCTCCTATGAATAGTCGCCTTGCGTGGAGAAGGGGCTGGGTACGTTTCGGGTACGTCTTACCCTGACGTCGCGTTCTGCGTGATGGGCGCGTCCGATTGTCAGAATTATGAGGGTGCCCCCAGCGAAACGGCCAAACACAAGCGCAAGCGGGAAGTCCTGACGAATACCCACTTCTAAGCTATGTTCCCTCGGAGATTTGGGTATGATAATGCGTCCGTCCATAGTTTAGATGTATAAGCGTACACACATATATATATATATATATATATATATGAAGATGTGAACACCTACCATTCTTCCCCTCTGCGAGCGGTTCCCAGAACTCCGACGTCGCTATTGTCACAACACGGATCACTGGAGGTCTGGACCTCTTCCCCAAGACTGACTTCTCATCCTGAACAGTTCGTTGGCGGCCCTGGGGCCTGGCAGAGGCCCCGAAGAACGGGACACTGACAGCATCACCCGCCGCGCTGTTCCGTGCGATTCTGCAAAAAAGAGAATGGGAAGGCGAAAACCCACCCCCATCCCCAATCCCGACCCAATCCCCGAACCCGCGAACCAGGGGGTCGGGACTGGGGTTGCGATTGTTTTTCCCCCCACATGTTTCGTGGGGTTTTGGTTTTCTTCCCACCCGCGTCGCACCCGCGCCTCCCTCACCACCTCCCGCCCCCCCCCATTCTCCAGGTCACAGCAGGCATGGCAGATTCTCGACACCACCAAGGGTGCGCACGGGATAATCCCTGAGCGCGGCCGCTATCCGTGACGGTCGGCTTGGGCACGGCAAGCGTGGCGTTTTCTCGATCGACACCACAGAGGGTGCGCACGGGGTGGTCCCTGAGCGTGGCCGCTATCCGTGACGGTCGTCCAGGGCACGGCACGCGTGGCGTTTTCTCGACACCACAAGGGGGGTGCGCACGGGGTGGTCCCTGAGCGCGGCCGCTATGCGTGACGGTCGTCCAGGGCACGGCAGGCGTGGCGTTTTCTCGACACCACAGAAAGGTGCGCACGGTGTGGTCCGCGAAGACGGCCGCTATCCGTGACGGTCGTCCAGGGCACGGCAGGCGTGGCGTTTTCTCGACACCACAGAAAGGTGCGCACGGGGTGGTCCCTGAGGGCGGCCGCTATCCGCGACGGTCGTCCAAGGCACGGCAGACGTAGCATTTTTTCGACACCACAGGGGGTGCGCACGGGGTTCCCGACACCGCGGGGGGTGCGCACGGGGTGGTTCGGGAGGGCGGCCGCTATCCGTGACGGTCGTCCTTGCCCCAGCTGGCGCTGCAAATTCTCGACACCACAGGGGGTGCGCACGGGGTAATCCCGGAGGGCGGCCGCTATCCGTGACGGTCGTCCAAGGCCCAAGGCACAGCAGGCGTGGCGTTGCCTCGACACCACAAGGAGTGTGCACGTGGTGGTCCCTGAGCGTGGACGCTATCCGTGACGGTCGTCCTTGCCGTAGAAAGCGTGGCGTTGCCTCGACACCAACAACGGTGCGCACGGGGTGGTCCGAGAAGGCGGCCACTATCCGTGACGGTCGTCCAAGGCACGGCAGGCGTGGCGTTTTCTCGACACCACAACGGGGTGCGCACGGGGTGGTCCCTGAGCGCGGCCGCTATCCGTGACGGTCGTCCAGGGCACGGTACGCGTGGTTCTCGACACCACAAGGGGTGCGCACGGGGTGGTCCCTGAGCGCGCTCGCTATCCGTGACAGTCGTCCTTGCCCTAGCAAGAGTGGCATATTCTCGACACCACCAAGGGTGCGCACGGGGTATTCCCTGAGCGCGGCCGCTATCCGTGACGGTCGTCCACGGCACAGCACGCGTGGCGTTGCCTCGACACCACAGGGGGTGCGCACGGGGTGGTCCCTGAGCGTGGCCGCTATCCGTAACGGTCGTCCAGGGCACGGCAGGCGTGGCGGTTTTCTCGACACCATAAGGGGGGTGCGCACGTGGTGGTCCCTGAGCGCGGCCGCTATCCGTGACTGTCGTCCACTCTCCTCCCCCCTCTCCTCGTGACTGACGTCACCAACGGTATCGGCGGGGCAACGGCCACCTACATCATTCTCACATGCTTCATTTCAGTTATCATTACTCCAGCCATAATATAAGTATGTGGGGTTCCTCGGTAGCGTAATTCGGGGTCCAAGACTGGAGAAAACGCCCCCACCTCCAAATCTCAGGCCCCATAGACCCGGACACGCTAGACCCGGACACCAAACATCCCTCGAAGCCAAGTTTTCCCAACGGCGGCACGAACACAATACTGCGCTGCAGCATGTCCAGAATGAACCCAGACACAGACCCCAAAAGCCTGCAAGGCACCCCTAAACCCGGACACAAACCCAAATCCTGCAGTGCAGCAAACAAAACATGCACGGGTGCTGAAGAACGTGACTTTGCAGGAAAGGATGTCGTTTCCTTGGTTTTCCTTGTCCTGGTGTATCTGTGTCCTGGTCTCCGGGGGCCTGAAAATCCCGACATCTTGAATCGCCGGCTCGGGGATGGGAGTCGGGACTGGGGGTGGGCTTCCGCCGTCCGAGAAAACCCCTCGCGCTGACAAGCACGACAGGAGGTGGGGGGCTGTCCCGGCGTGCCAGGATGAGGGTCGTGAGGAGACAAACGAGGGGGGCACGAATGGACACAAGCGGGCCGGCGGGCTCCTCCGCGGGGAAGATCGCCGCCTTCGCGTTGCTCTGCTGCGCGCGGGATGCCGCGAACGGCGCGGCCGCGCGGAGGAGGTCCTGCGGGAGAAGCCGAGGCGGAAGGGAAAGCGTACGGCAGACTCCTGCCCTGACGACTTAACGCGTTGGCCTCCGACACCGCGCGTGGTCGTTCAAGCTTGACCGATCGGGGCTTCCCGATGGCGCGGAACGGTCGACGTCGGCCGCTTCGGGGCCGCTGGTGGCGCTCGTGTCGACCTGGAACACCCGTGCTGGCGCCGCCGCGTCGCCCCGACCCTAAGCTGCCGTACCGCACGCCTACGGGGGGGGGGAAGAGCAGAAGCAGGATGAGCAGCAGCACCGGCGGCGCGACGGGGAAAACGCAGAGGAAGCCCCAATTCCTTGCATAAGGACTTGCGACCCGTCAACTTCAAGCCGGGGGCGCGCCAGAACGTCATTGGCCTACGGTGGAAGGCTCGCTCCCGTCTCGCGCCCTTCCCCATCCTCGCTACATTCGCCGTCATTCAGGGACTAGCCACGCCGCATGGGAGCCCTATCTCAAGCCAGCTACTCACGGCGTGGGCCTTCTTGGCGCAAGCCTCATCATCTGTTATTTAGGCTATGCTGCGCCATGCTGTGGCACGGCATGATACAATATGGCTACATGGATAATCATGGTGACCAGTGCTGAGGCAGCGGTATTGCCGTGCTAACACGCTGCCACGCAATGGAAACTGCGCTGGCAACGCGTACACACATCAACAGCCAGCCAACATGTTGCATTGCTACAGCGACGTGGAAAGAAGGCGACCCAGACCACCCCCGCACCCACCACATCATGTGTTCTATGTTCAAAGCTTCTCTCAAGAGCCTGTGGCCCAGCGACAAGTCGTGAGCTGCATGAGCCCCCAGAGAGGCCCCTGGCAACTTGCGAAAGATGCAACCGCCGAGGACCAGGAACATATAATACTATAAGACTACAAACGTGTTGAGTAAACACCCGCAACTTTTCACTAAAAAACTGCCGCGCACGATTTTGTCTGGGACATTGCTGAAATCGCGCCATCGCGCACGTGCAACGGCGCAATATTATAAAAACGAAACAAACGCGCTGAAAGAACACGCAAAAACTGTAATTTCAAAACGAAGGCGGCTTTACAAAACGGTGTCTGAAGCCAGGAACGTCGCGATTCGCAATCGTCGCCGTGGGCGAAAGCCGACTAAGACCGACAGCGTTCCAGAAAAATGAGAAATCAGCCTGGCCAATATGGCCACCATGACCGCCAAGAGGCCCTTAGGGGCCGCCAAGAAGCCTCGAGAAGCCTCGATGAAAGCTCTAGTCGGCCCCCGAGAGGCATCCCAATAAACACCAAGAGGCACCCAAGATTGCACTGACCCACAACCCAGGCACGCTGGCGGGATGGGTCCAAGGTCAAAAGGTGCGCCGCCCCCTGTTGGCTTGCCACCAACTGTTGAACGGCGCGCTAAAAGTCATATATATATATATATGTATATATGTGTGTAGGTTGGTCTTTTTTGAATGTTGCCATTGGGCCTTCGGCCCAAGCCGCTGCCTACCCGGAAAGCCGCCGAAACAACCCAACTCCAGTAGCCGAACTGTCTCTCCAAGACAAGACGGCCAACATGGCCCAAGATGGCCTCCAATGTGCCTCCATTCAAGACGGCCAACATCGACTAAGATGGCTTCCAAGACGGTCCCAAAATGCCGTCAAGACAGCCAGGATGCCCCGAAGATGACCCCATCAGGCCTCAGGACCGCCCACGCGGGGCCAAGAGGCGTCCACGAGGACCTCCAGGGAGACCCGAAGAGGCCACAAGCATTGGCTTTCCGGGTGCTTTTGTGAAGGAAACTGGCGTTTGCTCATGTTCGGCTTTCCGACGGGCCCAGGGGGCCCCAGAGGCCACGAAGATGGCCCCCCCAAAAAAAACCCAAGAGGTCCTCGAGATGGCCCCCTGACGGCCCGAGACGGCCCGCCAGGGTGGCCCCAAGGTGGCGTCCAAGACGGCCCAGGAGACCGCCAATACGCCCTGCCAGACGGCCCTGAAACGCCCCAAGAGCATCCCAAGTCGGCCCAGAGAGACCCCGATACGGCCTCCGACGGCGTCAACAGGGCCAGGAACGCCCCCAGACGGCCAAAGAGCATCCCCAGGAGCTCCCAAAGACCCCAAGGAGGCACGAGGAGGCGTCGAGAGGCCCCCAGCTCTCGAGTCCTCATCGTCCTCCTTGCTCCTCCCTCCATCTCCCTTTCCTCTCCCTCCTACGGGTGCTCCCCGAAGGGTTCCCACAACGGCTGGGGGGGCACACAGTCCGATAGCGCGGCCGAGCTCTGGGCACAAGACCAAGCCGCACAGGCGCTTCCGAAAAGCAGGTGGCGGCGGTGACTCGCCGAAGCTTTCTTCGATCCGCCGCCCCATGTTGGTTGCAATAATCTTTGCTGGCGTTCCGAAAAGGTTCGCAATGGAGCCCCAAGATCGCCCAAGAGCGCCCAACGAGAGACGGTTTCAGGGGCTTTCGAGGGGCGGCCCTAAATGAGGAGCTCCCTTCTTCGATCGATGTCCTCCAAGATGATCCTAAGATGGTCCCCAAGACTACCAAGATGAGCCGAAGAGGGCCCCAAGAGGCGCCCAGGAGACACCTCGACTGAAAATCTGCTTGGCTGGTCGGCTTGGCCTTGATCTCGCCAGCTTCGCCATCGTCGTCTTGATCAACTTGATCGTCATTTCGGCCAGGCTCTACTGCCGATAAGTGTCCTCTCCACACTGATCAGAGCCAAGGTCTTGTTCACCTCGTTGCTCCTCCATACTCCTTCTGGATCCGCTCGGGCCTTGCGGTAGTAGCTGAGAAGCGTCAACCAGTCGTCGAATGA
Source organism: Prorocentrum cordatum (assembly GCA_963575745.1). Taxonomy (NCBI): domain Eukaryota; class Dinophyceae; order Prorocentrales; family Prorocentraceae; genus Prorocentrum; species Prorocentrum cordatum. The sequence continues at coordinate 35,089 of CAUYUJ010010435.1, read as the reverse complement.
TGACTCGTGGATTTCCTTCGTTGCAACGTTCCATCCTCGAGGATCTCCTGCAGCATGACAAGTTGTCCGAAGCCACATGTCCCCGGCCCCGGCCCGCGTCGACCGTCGTTCCATGTCGTCATCGACGTCATCGGTCGCCGTCGTCAGTCATCGCTCGCCGTGAATCGTCGATCGTCGTGGTCAGTCATCCTGAGGTCCTCGTCATCATTGTCGTCGCTTCTCGTCAACGGTCGTCGTCGATATTCGGTCGAAAGTCGTCGCTCGTCGTCGTCGTCGTCGTCGTCGCCGGAGTCTTCGACAGCGTCGGGCGCCGGGCACCCCCCGATCGGCGGCACTGGCTGGCGGGCCACTGCACATACCACTACATTTAGGTTGGGCCTGTCCCCCTACAGGGGGATCTTGGGCGAAAAATTGAAAATACCCAAAAGATACCCCCAAATAATCCGCCGGCCCCCTTGTGGGGCCACCAGGCTGTAGGCCCGTGATTCGCAGTTTCCTGTACCAGTCGTAGGTTGTAGTTTCCAGTGTTACAGTTTTGCTTCTTGCTGGTTACTGTAACTAGTTGATTGACCGCGCGAGGGGGGGGAGGCCCAAACAAGATTTTTAGCACCCCCTGGGTGCGTTGTCTGAATTGCTGGGGGGGCTCGAAATCGACACCCCTCACGCAGATCCGCGGGGTCAGGGTCCAAAAACACAGGGGATTTGCTACATTTCTGAAATTCGGTGCCACCCCTTACGCAGATCCGCTGGGTGAGGGTCTAAAAACACAAGGGATGTGCTACATTTCTGCAATTCGGTGCCACCTCTCAAGCAGATCCGCGGGGTCAGGGTCCAAAAACACAGGGGATTTGCCACATTCCTAATATTCGGCGCCACCCCTCACGCAAATCCGCGGGGTCAGGGTCCAAAAACTCATGGGATTTGCCACATTTCTGAAATTCGGTGCCACCCTTCACGCAGATCCGCGGGGTCGGGGTCCAAAAACACAGGGGATTTGCTACATTCCTGATATTCGGCGCCACCCCTCACGCAGATCCGCGGGGTCAGGGCTCAAAAACACATGGGATTTGCCACATTTCTGAAATTCGGTGCCACCCCTCACGCAGATCCGCGGTGTCAAGGTCAGAAAACACATGGGATTTACGAGATTTCTGAAATTCGGTGCCACCACTCACGCAGATCCGCGGGGTCAGGGTCCAAAAACACATGGGATTTGCCACATTTCTGAAATTCGGTGCCACCCCTCACGCAGATCCGCGGGGTCAGGGTCCAAAAACACAGGGGATTTGCCACATTTCTGAAATTCGGTGCCACCCTTCACGCACATCCATCGCAAGGCGTGGTAACCCAAACTGCGAGAACTCCCTCGGCCCTTTAATCGCAAGGTGTGGTAACCAAGCCCGTAAACCATACACGTCTTATCAATCGCCAGGTGTGGTAACCCCTCTTGTGATCAGTTGGTTTTGCTGATTGCGAATCGGCTTCGCATGAAGTTTCGATACTGCTTCACGACAGCGCCAAGGCCTCATGACTTAGCTCTTCCATGGCCCATTCTCCGAGAGAGGGGGCCGGCGGCAGGGGGCGAAGCCCTTACGGATAAAAATTATCCCAGTGTGACCCTACCTAGGAGTTGGAGCCCCTAGGAAAGCAGCATTAGTAGTAACAGTAAAGCTAAGCTAAAGCTAAGCTAGAGCTAAGCTAAAGCTAAGCTAAAGCTAAGCTGAAGCTAAGCTGAAGCTAAGCTGAAGCTAAGCTAAGCTAACGCTAAGCTAGCACTAAGCTAAAGCTAAGCTAAAGCTAAGCTGAAGCTAAGCTAAAGCTAAGCTAAATCTAAGCTAAAGCTAAGCTAAAGCTAAGCTAAATATGAAGCTACATATAAGCTACAGCTAAGCTAAAGCTAAGCTAAAGCTAAGCTGAAGCTAAGATGAAGCTAAGCTAAAGCTAAGCTAAAGCTAAGCTAAAGCTCAGCTAAAGCTAAGCTAAAACTACGCTAAAGCTATGCTAAAGCTAAGCTAACGCTAAGCTAAAGCTAAGCTAACGCTAAGCTGAAGCTAAGCTAAAGCTAAGCTAAAGCTAAGCTAAAGCTAAACTAAATCTAAGCTAACACTAAGCTAAAGCTAAGCTAACGCTAAGCTAAAGCTAAGCTAAATCTAAGCTAACACTAAGCTGAAGCTAAGCTAAAGCTAAGCTAAAGCTAAGGCTAAGCTAAAGCTAAGCTAAAGCTAAGCTAAGGCTAAGCTAACACTAAGCTAAAGCTAAGCTAAAGCTAAGCTGAAGCTAAGCTAAAGCTAAGCTAAAGCTAAGCTAACACTAAGCTGAAGCTAAGCTAAAGCTAAGCTAAAGCTAAGCTGAAGCTAAGCTAAAGCTAAGCTGCAGCTAAGCTAAAGCTAAGCTAAAGCTAAGCTAACACTAAGCTGAAGCTAAGCTAAAGCTAAGCTAAAACTAAGCTAAAGCTAAGCTAACACTACGCTAACGCTAAGCTAAAGCTAAGCTAAAGCTATAGCTAAAGCTAAAGCTAAAGCTAAGCTAAAGCTAAAGCTAAGGCTAAAGCTCCCAGGGGACTGGGGGAACCGCGGGGCGGAGACTGGGGGAACCGCCCGGGGCGGTTAGCACTGCCCGGCCCTTTAAGCAAAGAGAGTAAGAACCCTTCTAGGAAGAGCCTAGGTAGGGAACATGCTAAACAAATCGTCCCCATACAATGTTTTGACTATTTTTGCATATTCCTCCTGTACAGGGACAGGCCCGACTTAACACTACATTTGAAATAATTGCCTGTCCGAAGCCAGCGGCTGGGGTAGACAGGGTGTGATCCGCGTCTGCGCATCGCCAAAGGCAAGGTGCAGGGTAACAAGCGATAACGTAAACGTAAAACAACTTGGAGGTCCACGCGGAGTTTTTGGATCGGCGCTGGGCCCCCCTCCCTGGCGCGCGGAGGACGTCAGGGGCGGCGCCGGAGGCGCCGATCCAAGAAAACCGCGCGGACCTCCGAGTTTTTATGTTTATGCCATTGCTTGTTCCCCTAAGGTGGTCCCAATGCGCCAAGTCTGACGAAACACCTTCCCTCAGCTCAAAGGTCGCATCGAACCAAACACATTCTTATTCATATGCACATATGTGCACAACCTTCCCGCATAATAGACGCTGTAATCTGATACGACACGGCCGGCTGTGCGCAGTGCAAGGTGATGTGATGCGATCGGGTGCCGCGCTGTGTGGTGAGCGTCAGTGGCGTGTGCTAGGCAGCTGTGCAGTGCAAAGGGATGCTGCGCTACGTGTCAGATGCCTTGCCGCAGTGCGCCATGATGGGCCATGACCTGACAGGGTGCCAAATGCTGTGCAGTGCTGGCTTACTGATGCCAAGAGGTCCCCCCCGGGGGCCGCCAGGCCCCGGCGGGGCGGCGGAGCTCTCCGCATAGTGGACGTAGCCGTCGTCGGTGGTCGTGCAGTACCGGAGGACTTCGTCCACCTGGACGGCGCGGGAGCCCTCCCTCCAGACCCCAACGCACTGAACAAATCAGGGCGACAGTCCCAGACCTCCGACGTAGTGATTCTTTCACGACGCTCCCGGGGCCGGGTAAGGGCTCCCAGGGGCCGAAACTAGCGCAAACCTCCCGTCGTGATTTTTTCGCGACGCCAGGAGGTCTGGGATCTGGTCGTCCTCGGCGTCTCGGGGCCCTCGCCGAGCTCCGCGGGGCCGCCGAAGAGCGCGAGCCGGGGCGAAGAGCCGGTCCCGCGGGGGAAGTGCCGGGGCGAAGTGCCGGCAAGAGCCCCGCGGGGCCGCCGAAGAGAGCGAGCCGGGGGAAGAGCCGGTCCCGCAAAGAGCCGGGGCGAAGTGCCGGGGGAGTGGCCCGCGGGGCGCTCCGCGGCACACGCAGGTTGCACGGCTGACGTCTGGGCCCCTCCCCTTCCCTGCCAGGGGGGGGGGAGGGGAGGCGCCCGCGCCGGGGGAGCGCCCGAGGTGGAGGGCCGGCGAGGCGAGGGCGGGGCAGGAGGCGAGGGCGAGGCAGCAGGAGGGGGAGGTGAGGGCGGAGCGCGGGGGGGGGGGGAGCCTGTGGGGGAGAGGGAGGGGGGCTCGCCCATCGCCTCAGCTGCCCCCTGGGGCCCCTCCTGCCTCCGCGTGCCCCTGCTCCCGTCCCTCGTCGTCCCGCGCCTCGTGCTCCTGCTCCCGCTGCGGCGCCGCCGTCGGTTCCCGAGTGCGGCGGGCACCGCCGACGCGTCCGCTCGCTGGGCACAGGCCCGCGGCCACGGGCGAGCGTGCTGGCAGGGAGAGAGGGAGGGGCCCGACATGGGGGTTGGGGGAGGGAGGGCAGGAGTAGCGCACCTGGGAGGAACTACAGGGGCGGTCCTCAACACCTGCCTGAGGAGGAGCAGGAGGAGGAGGAGGAGGAGGAGGAGGAGGAAGAGGAGGAGGAGGAGCCGTCCCTCACTACCGTCCACGGCGGCACGAAAACCAACCGAAAGCGGAAGGCTGCAAGCAACCAAGACGGGCGCGGCGACGCAACATGGACACGACAACTGACCGAACCGAACCGACCGACAGCATCCGACTGCGACGCAGCCGAACCGACCGTGATTCTGGACATCCGTAGTGACCCTTGCGGGTCATAGCTCGAATCACCGGCAACATTTTGGGACGACTCAAGGACCCCGCATCGTCTTGTCCCCCTCTCGGGGATCTACTGACCCGCGACCAGACACCCCGGGCCAATCAGGCTATACAGGATCCTGCAAGGTCCTGCAGGCTCCTGCAGGATCCGGCACCTAAACCTGGGTCAGTGCAACCCTGGCTATGCATGATCCTGCAAGATCTGGCACCCTGGCTAACCACCGTTTGTATTGACTGGGACGCACACAGACATACTAATACTATGTGTCCTCCTTGGAGGCGTGCGTCCGATCCGAACATATAATACATCCATCTTCTGGCATATCGTTTCCCGAGCGGTGTGGCTGGAAAGCGCCCGCCAACATTTCTCGGTGCACGTGTCACCCCTGTGGGGAAAGAGGTGGCGACGCACACTTAATATTAGCATGTTGGGGTGACGCCGATTGACCCCCGTCTCTTGAGCCCCCACCCTCCGCGCAAATTCCTGCAGGATCCTGCACCCAAGCCTGGGTCAGTGCAGCCCTGGCTATGGAGGATCCTGCAAACCCCCGCCTCTTGAGCCCCAATCCTCTATTTGAGCAGGGACTGACCGTCCCGGCATTTCTATAGGCCTACCACGAGATGTTCGTGAAACCCCAACTTGTCCTAACAACAAAAACAACAATGTTCTTAGAACATAAGCTCGAGGTGTTAAGACAAGACAATATCGGCCAGAAATGTTCTAAGAACATTTCGCAAAGCCACAAAAGGTTCTTAGAACATTGTTTGGCAGGCCTATAGGCACGCCAGGACTCTTCGCCAATGCTTGAATTGACCCCCGCCTCTTGAGCCCCGATCCTCGATGCGAATCCACTTGCCGGCAGCGCCCGAAGAACGCCTGCCTCTGGGGACGCCTCGGGCCTGGGACGCCGCTGGCAGCAACAAAGACCTCCCAGATGGGTGGTCCGAGTAGACGGTCCGGCGTTGGCAGAACTGGGTTTAGTGGGACCTGGTCTAGTGATGTGTAGTAGGGGACGCCCCCCCCGCCCCGTTCCACTAACCGGAACTGCCGTCACCCGAAAGAACACCATCTATACGGCAGACCTGGTTTAGTGATTCTGGTCAACTGAGGGACTCCGGGGCCCTACTACTAACCGGGTCCCCTACCTGGGGTCCTGGCTATACCCGATAGATGGGGTCGAAGGATCGCGCCGCATAGCCAATGCATCGCCGATTCATCGGCCATGCATCGGCGCTGCAGCGGCGACGTCGGCGACGCATCGGCAACGTCGGTGCGGGGAAACACGGGCTCCATATCGAGCCGCATCGCCGATGCATCGGTGATGCATCAGCGATGCTGCGCGATCCTCCAGCCCCATCTACTCGGACCCCATCTGGAAAGCCTAAACGAGCCCTGGCCCGCCCTGCAAAGCACCGCGCCGGCCGCAGCCGAAGCGCACGCCTGCCTCTACCTACAGGGACGCCTCCCGGGCCGGGGACGCCGCCTGTGGCACCAAACCCGCGGCGCGGGCCTCTCGGGCGGCCGCTCTCGGGGTCCATGCGGGCAGAACTCCCCGGGCGCTCTCTGCACACCGCAGCTGCTGGAGAGCACCGTCGACCTGTACCACATATGGCCGATTCCGGAAACCCTGAGCCCCAAAACGGTTTCAACTCTCGGGGGCCCATCTTTTAATTACCTCCGCCGCCCTCCGCCGGCCTTCGGCCGGCTTCCGCCGGCGGAGGCGGCCTCGTTTTGATCTGCCGACCTTCCGCCCCCCTTCACCGAGGAAGAGATGGCAGCAACTCCTTCGACTCTCAAACGCAATGCCCTCTTTGGAACGCCCCATATGATGCGCGAAAAGGATGCAAGGGCCATGGACGCCCACTTCGAAGCTTCTCGAGACGGGCGCGGCCAACGAAGGTGGCGAAGGATGGACCGAGGAGGCAAGGATGCAAGGGTGCCTTTGGGAAGGTTGGCCATCCTCAGTAATTATGCGGGTTGACTGCACCCCTGGGCGGCGGGACGGCTTCGCCACTGGCAGAAACAGCCTTAAGACAAAGCCAGGGCGGGGACAAATCCAAACGAGGATGCCTTGAGAAGCTCTGAGAACCGGCGGCTCTGGAGGACGTATCCGGCGCCGCGGCAAACCCGGAGCGTGCCGGAACGCTCTGAGAGCGCTATGGACGGCTCTGGACCGGACGTATCCCCGCCCTGGCCCCGTCCGGAAGCAGCCTCCTCTCCCGAGATCTGGTGTCTGGATGTCTCCAATACGGAGCCCCGAATGCCAGACCCTTGTGGGGCTGGCTTGTCACCCTCAGTCGCTGATGGGAGGCAGCTTCCCTTCACTTGAATTTTGGCGGGTTCACTTGGGCCGGGCGAAAGGGGGGGATAGCAAAGGGGGGGGTTGAGGATCAGCGCACGTAGCTGATTTTCCCGGCGCCTCCCGGCGCCAGAGGCGCCCATGTATCGAGGAATGGGCCCCGCGGTGGGCCGAAACCAGCTGCACGCAGCAGATTTCGTAACCCCCCCTTTCCCTATCCCCCCCTTTCGTCCGGCCCGATTCACTTGCATGGGCACTTGCATGGGAAGCGGGGGCTGGGTGTGGCGTGGCCTGAGAGGAAATCAGGGCTTTACGCACGCCGGGATGGGATTTACTGGCACGCCTCTGCCGCCCAGCGCTGTCAGGTGAGCGTTTTGCATTCGGCGTTTCGGCATTGGGCGGAAGGGGGGGGGATGGGGCGGTCTGGCTCCGGAACTCTGCTTAATGCGACTGTTTGTGACAGGGCGTCCACTATGGGGGAGGCTCCACCTGCTCGAAATAGTAGCCAAAACACAGCCAAGGTCCACTCCAGGGGGGGGGAGGGGGTTTGGGAGCCCGCGCCGATCGGCAAAACAAGGAATAAAAAAACGATCGCTAGAAAGGGCCGCGGAGAGGGTGAAGGGCGGGGGGAAGGGCGGGAGTGCCATGTGCCATGCAACAGAGCCTGCCAGAGCCTTTCAGAAAGCAGCCTCTGGGAGGTCCCAGGGGCAGGCCTGGAGGACCCCTCTGGGAGGCGAAACCTGCTTGGTCTTAGGTCGGGCATGTCCCCCTTCAGGCGGATTCTGAAGGACCAAATGAAAAAAGTCGAACAACAACCAAACATAATTTCCAAGCAATGCTTTCAAAATAGGCCCCATACTATGGTTTGACTATTTTTGGAGATCCCTCATGTGCAGGAACATGCCCAACTTGGCTTGGTCGGCGGCCGCAGAAGAAAAAGATCAAGCCGCGGTCGGGCCACGCCGGGGCGCACCGGCCAGCAAGCTGCGGCACGAGAGGGGCCGGAGGAGGGCACAGGCGGGAAGACGAGCCGCGCTCAGACCGTGCAGGCGTTCGGCTTCACGCGCGTGCCGACGCGGCAGGGGGCGAAGCACGGGGGGGGGGGCAGATCGGCACTGCGGTGTTCCAATGCGTCGGAGGCCCCGGTGCTCCTTCGTCTGCCTCCTCGACGGGTCTCTCCTGCTCGGTAAGGTCAGGTCGGGCATGGCCTCCTACAGGTGGATTCTGGACGAACAATTGAAAGAAGTGTCAACCAATACTCCAAACATGCCCCAACAGATCAAACCATTGTCCCCATGTTTGCTGTGTTACCGTTTTTGAAAGTTCCTTGTGTAGAGGGACAGGCCCGACTCAACGGTAAGGCTTCGGGCTGCGCGCAGACAGCCCGCCTCCAGCGGCGCCCCCTTGGGCGCTCCGCGCCCCCTGGCTGAATGGTGGAGAACGCCTCGGGCTGCTCGGTGTGACCGTTGAGGCCGTCTGGAGCTTCTCGAGGGGGGCCTGCAGTCGAGGCCAGCCAGGGCTCGGGGTGCTCGGGGCGCCAGGCCGTCTGGAGCTTCTCGGGGGGGGCCTGCAGTCGAGGCCGGCCAGGACTACCTGGGCGGGCTGTCTGTGCACAACCCGCAGCATCACCGTCCACAGACCCCTGACGTCATGACTTTCTCACGACGTCGACCCCCAAAGGTCTCCACCAAAATTCCCTAGGACTCGCGCTTTATCCCGCGTCGTTTGACAGACGGCCCCGGGGCCTGGCAAGGGCCCCCAGATGCAGAACAGGGTAACAACAGAATCCCGTCGAGATTATTTCGCGACGCGAGGGGGTCTGGGTCCTCGTCCTCGCCCCCCTCCTCGAGGAAATGGAGGAGAAGGAGGAGGCGGAGGAGGAGGAGGAAGGGGAGGGGGAAGGAAGGAGGAGGAGGAGGAGGAGGAGGAGGAGGAGACGGAGGAGGAGGAGGAGGAGGAGAGGAGGAGGAGGAGGTGGAGGCGGAGGGGGAGGGGGAGGGGGAGGGGGAGGGGGAGGGGGAGGAGGAGGGGGAGGGGGGAGGAGGAGGAGGGGGAGGAGGAGGGGTAGGAGGAGGAGGAGGAGGAGGAGGAGGAGGAGGAGGAGGAGGAGGAGGAGGAGGAGGAGGAGGAGGAGGAGGAGGGGGAGGGGGAGGAGGAGGAGGAAGAGGAGGAGGAGGAGGAGGAGGAGGTCCTCATCCTCGCCCACCGCCTCGACGGGCCTCTCCCAGCTCCTGCCTCGGCGGGGGTCCCCCGGCCCTCGCCTCCGGCTCGCCGTACCGGAGGCCCAGCGCGCCCAGCGCCTCTCGGGAGGGGGCGGCGCGGCGTGCTTGCACTGCTGCCGCCCACGGCGCAGACCCTTCTCGGAAGGCAGGGGGCCCCGCAGAAGCCCTCCCGCCCTGACCAGAGGAAGTTTTTTGTGTGAGATCGCCCTGGGGGTGCAGAGTTATAGTGTGGCCCACCTGAGCCGAGCAGCTTTGGCGAGTCCCTCTTCCCACCACTGTGACGGGAAAACGCTTCGAGGGTACAATTAAGTCGGGCGTGCCCTCCTACAGGCGGAGCTTGGAGGGAAAATTTGAAATAGTTACAAATATATCCGAAAATTCAAAGAATTGGTCCAACAAATCGTCCCCAAGTCTTTTGAATATTTTTGAATGTTCCTCCTGTAGAGGGACAGGCCCGACGTAAGGGAGTCCAATCCAGTCAGTTCAGACAAGCAGACCGGCCAGCTCAGTTTGCCTAGCGAGAAGCAGATTCGGTGCCCGAAGATATGACACAACAAACGGCCATCATGATCCTCTCGCGACGCCTGGATCCGAGGGCCCTACCTTGTCGACTGTACTCGAAGTGTGCTGATTTCTTGGATCGGCGCTAGACCTTCTCATCCAGTCCCTGGCGTGCGGAGCGCGCCACGGGCGGCTCTTCCAGCGCCGCCCAAGGGGGTCCTGCGCTAATCCAGGAAAACCGCGCGGCTTCCGAGAGATCATGCCTGTGCAATTCGCTCCTGCTTCGATGGTTTAGGAGACAACATCTGGGGGGCCTTCGTGAGAACGATCGCAAGATATCAAGCCCGATCGATGGGCCACGGCCATTGAGCCCGATGAGCCCAGATTGATCACGGGATTAGGCCGTGTAAAGCCAGATTGATCGGAATGACCCAGAACTGACAAGGATTATTCCGGTTTGAGCTGGCTTTTAACCACAAGCATACCAGCAACGATGTTGAATTGAACCTCCCATGAGTTGCGTCTTAAGATGGTTTGCTAAGCTCGCCCTCTGGGGACTGTCAGGGGGGGACGGGTCGATGCGTGACCCCATGAGCCTACCCCCCCCTAACAACGCCTTCTAGTTCCCGAACATCCTGTGGTGTTGGTTTCTCGTTTTGAAGAGACAGCGCCCCGCGTCCTCCTCCTCCTCCTCCTGCTCCTCGTCCTCCTCCTCCCGCCTCCCCCTCCTCCCTCTCCTCCCACCCCTGCCCTTGCCCTCCGCATGCAAATTTAGGCACACTCCTCACACATTTCGTAGCCCCATGGGGAGCTCCACCGAAGGCACCGGTGGCACCGTTCGCATGTGGGCATCGAACCCGTTTCGGCACACCCCTCACACGCCTCGTGGCCCCACAAGGAGCTCCACCCAGGGCCCCAGAAGCACCGTTCGCATGTGGGCGTCACGCTCATTTCGGCACACCGCTCACACGCCTCGTGGCCCCTATGGGGAGCTTCACCGAAGGCCTCAGATGCATCGTTCGCATGTGAGCGTCGCACCAGTTTAGGCAAATCCTTCACATTTCGTTGCCTCATAGGGGTTCCACCGAAGACCCCAGGAGCGCCGTTCGCATGTGGGTGTCACGCCCGTTTCGGCACACCCATCACACGGTTCTTTGCCCCATAGGAAGCTCCGCCTGAGGCCTCAGAGGCACCGTTCTGACGTGGGCGCCGCACCCGTTCCGGCACTTCCATCACACGCTTCGTGGCCCCACAGGGTACTCCAGCGGAGTCCTCAGTGGCAGGGGTCGCATGCGTCCCCACGCGCCTATCGGCACACCCCTCACACGCCCCATGGCCCCATGGGGAACTCCACCGAAAGGAGTACCCACAGCGCGGTACTCACAGCAGCCTCTGGTTAGGCCCTTCGCAAAGAACCCGTTCGGGTCATAACTCGGCTCTCCGGCGGCCGTCTGGGACAATTCGGACACCCCTGGAACATCCTCGCGGTGAGGTGCAGGCTGCAAAGCACCCAAAGGCTGGAAAACCTTTCGGAGCCAACAGAACCGTATGAAAAACTGGAATCGCACACTTCGAACTCCCTGATTCCGTCCCCCCTAAAGGTTGCCGGTGATCCTCGGCGGCAACCACCGATTGGACGTCTTCTGGGACGCCGCGAACGTCGGCATGATTTGTGTCACAGCGACGACTCCCAGACGTCCCGACACTTTTCTGGGGCGCGCAAACATGGATCGGGGAGGGTGCCACCCCCAAAATGCGGCCAGTGCCGCCTCACTCGGCGGCGGAAACCAGCGATTTCCCATTGAAATGGGACCCGTCGCTGATCCACGCCCTCTTGATCCATGTTTGCGATCGCCTGACCATTCCGCGGGACCACCTTTCCGTCCTGAGTTCCCTCATAAATGGCGTTTCTGTGGGGCAAACGGTTCGAACCATTCTAGGGAGCATCTACTGGGAGGTCTTCGTCGGAAGGATTTAAAAAAGGATTGAGCCCCATTTTGGGGCTGTTGCGCCAGAGTGGGCCTCGGATTGAGCGGGATTCAGCCGGATGAAGCGGGATTACGCGGGAAAGCCAAACAAAACGGGATTCAGCCGGACTGAGCCCGATTACTGACCAGGGTTGAAGGCCTGGAAATGGGCACCAACACCAAGACAGGGGGCTGCCTCCACACGGGGGAGATGATCCTAGATGTCGGTATTGGTGGTCATATTTCGGTCACCTTGGAAACCAGAATATTACCACCATCACCGAGATCGGGATCTTCCTCCCTCGGTGGAGGAACACTGCCGAGATTGGTGTTGGTGTCAATCTCTAGGCCTGCGACAGGGCAAAATCAGAATTTGACCTCCCAGGAGCTGCGTCCGAAGCAGCTGCACGGAGAAGACGACGGCAGAGCCCCCGCCCCTCGGGAGGGACGGGGGGAGCCCGAGGCGCTCCGCGGCGCCTGGCTACCCGAGGTCGCCCCAGCCTTGCAGCTGGGTCGCCCGAGGCTTTTCCTCACAACCTGCGCGGGAATCTACAGGAGGAGGAGGAGGAGGAGGCCCTCGCCTCCATGCCGACTGCATGCTTGATCTGAACGGCCACGAGCCGTGCTGTTGAAGACAAGTTGAGGTTCGTGTAACCATGCTCTCGCTCTTCTACCCCGAATCGTCGAGGTCATAGGATCCCAGAGGATATGTTGAACTGCACGTGTTCCTACTCATCGATCCGCCTCTTCACCTTTACTGCTATTCTGGTGCTCTGCTCGGATAATCGATGTTTGACGGTCCCGGGGCCCGGCGAATGCCCCCGGAGGCAGAAAACAGCAACTACAACAAAACAACCGTCGTGATTTCTTGACGACGCGAGGAGCTAATGGGCCTCGTCGTAGCGCCGTACCGCGAGGGGCACGCCTTCTGGAACGCCGCGAACGTGGCGAGGCCGCGGTGCTTCGCCGGCGCCGCCTCGCAGCAAGGGCCGCCGTCGACGGCGGCGACGGACGCCAGCGGCCGAAGACCGCAGCCGCTGTCGACGGGCAGCGTCGACCAACGACCGACGGCGACGGACAGCGTCGACGACGGACGGCGACGATGGACGACGGCAGACGCCAGACGGCGTCGACGCCAGATGGCGATAAACAACGACGAACGACGACGACGGACGTCGGCGACCAACATCGCTGGCGACCGACAGCGTGGACGACGGGCGACGTCGGCGACGTCGGCGAAGACGGCCACGGCCGCCGTCGCGGCCAAGTTCGGTCAAGGATGGTGTCCTGAGCTTAGGGGGCCCTGGAACCGATAGGGCCGTTTTGTTACCGGTTCCGTTTTGCAATGTTTTTGCCGGTTCCGACGCCGATTTTGTACCGGTTCCGCCGCCGTTTTTTGACCGGTTCCGGCTCCGGTTCCAATCCTGGAACGGTTTTTTTGCCGTTTCCGGTCGCTGTTTTTTTTTGCCGTTTCCATTTTCAAGGACTTTTCTTTGAAGCGGGGGCCCGCAGAGGTCCTGAGGGGTGGGGTCCTATAAGGACGAGGTGCCCCAAGCAACGCAGATCCACCCCCGGATCCCTTTCTATTCTTGGGAGCCCAGCCCCCAGGGCCTTATCTTCGGACCACCGACAATTTTGGACGCCCGAGATGATCACGGAAAGAAGGGGCACCAGGCCCAACAGCAAATGCTGCCCCAAACCAACAGCGGCCGCTGTTGGGCAGGCGGCCTTCTGTCCCAAATGGGCAAAGGCCGCGGCGGCGCGGACAACGAGTCCTGCTCAAACTGAACAGGAGGCATTGTGCCCATTCTTTCCGTGCGCATTCTTTCCGCACCCGAGTGCTCCCCCCCTCCTCCCGCCTGGCTGCTCGGGAGGCCAGCGAAAGCGCGCGAGGCGGTCCGCCTCCCGCCGGGAGGCCGCGGCGGCGCCTGCCAAAATGTCTTCGGCGCCTGGCCCGGGGTGCGCACGTGTCAAGGGGCCCAAGGACACACAAACAAATACACACAGGTAAAAGGATTCCCCATATTTGTCCCATGTTTTCTGGGTTTTTGTTTTCCCCCCCATTTCCTATATGTTTCCCATATTCTCTGGGAAATCCACGATTAATTGTGTCTGTGTGTATTTTCCCCTCCTGAATGTGCTCGGGCCACTCGGGGCCCCAGGCAGGAGGAAGAAACAGCGCCATAAACACAAAGTGTGGAGGCTCCGCGCAAAACTCCTGGATCTGCGCTCGGACCCCCCGGGGCGGCGCCTCTCCGCGCGCCAGGCAAGGGGGTCCTGGCGCAGATCCGAGCAATCCGCGCGGGGCGCCAAACGTTTCTGCCTGTGGCGTGTCCTCTCCCTCGACCAAAACTGCGCGTGGTGACGCTCCGCGTGGTGACGTCGGGATCCCAAAAAACACCGCCACGCTGTCCGCCACCGCGCGGCGCTGGGACCTCGGAGGCCGCCGGCTGTGAGACCCACCGAGCCCCCGCCGACTCACCGCGCGCTGGGGCCCCCGCGCCGCTCGAATGCCCCCGGGATGCGACGAGGCCAAGACAGGGACAACATCGGGGATGGACAAAACCCCCTTTGGCAAAACGTGGTTTCGTGGAAACGACCTCGGGCCCAAACCTGGCGGGCGCAAGCCTGGAAAGTGACGGCCGCGGCGCCCTCTCGAGAACCGAACACGGGCAATTCACTGATCGACGTGTCAGGGCAGGTCTATCAACCTCCGAAAGACGGGGACAACGTCGGCCCAGGGGGGTTCGTGGAAATCCAACAGTTCCAATGGGCGCCGCGGCCGTTCCGGAGCGCCTGGGAACGCGCCGACAGCGATCTGCAATGCTCTGGACCGATTTATCCCGGTCCTGGGTCCTACCCCCAAGTCGGGCATGTCCTCCCGGAAGTTGAACGACTAGTTAAAGCATATGAATAGCTGAAACACCATCCCAAAACTAGTGCTGACTGCTTTAAACAGAAGCTTCTCACGTAATGGGGGGTAAAAATATTTTTGTGGTAAAAAAACTTTTGGGGCGGACGATTAAAACAAATGTTTCGCGGACCTCCTCGCCGCCGCAATAGCGGAAGGGCAGGGCAGGCAGACGGGGGGCTGACAATTCCGGGTTGCCTGGAAGGCCACGGGGGGGGGAGGGCACGGGAAAGGAGGAAGAGAAAGAGGAGGAGGAGGAGGAGGAGGAGGAGGAGGAGGAGGAGGAGGAGGAAGAGGAGGAGGAGGAGGAAGAGGAGGGGGAGAAATAGGAGGAGGTGGAGGACGAGGAGGAGGAGAAGGAAGAGGAGGAGGAGGACACGCACACAGCTTGGGGCTGTTCGATGTCCGCCGCGAGAGAGCGCGGCTGACTATGGAGGGCTTTGTGCCTCCTCTCCCAGGGCCTTGGCACGCTCCTCGCGCACCAGCTGGGCCAGGGGAATAGCGGGGGTCTTAAAAACGATCGGGGACGACTTAGTGCCCTTTGGATCTCGACCCTCTTGGACGCGGGCTAGCTGAGTGGCCGCTCCTTGGTGGCTCACTCTAGTGCTGCACACACTAGTGAGCCCTCGACCCAACCCTTCAGAGAAGGATCCACACTTATGGCAAACCAAGATACTCGTCGGGTGATCAAGGTGCTCGTAGTAAAACAATTCATGGCCTTTTATTATCATGCACAAGATCGGAAAGCTGCTTACAGTGGCCTGGGCAATGCTGGGCCTGTAAAACTTCCCGCTGTTTGAACGACTTAGTCTGCACCCTACACAGGATGCACCTATGGTACTGATGGATGAGAGCCCACGTGTGATACCTGAAGGGCTCCCTGGGCTCCTCTTGGGGCTCAGGAGGAGGCGGAGGGGGGGAGGCACGACCGACGACGGCGGCGTCCACGACGTAAGGGCAGAGGCGGCACCCGAGGGGGGGAGACAAGCTCTTCTCTGGGGCGGCCAAGGCTTTGTTACAGTGCGGGGCGATCGCGGGCCACTCTCCCAGAGCCTGAGCAACATACTTCAAATAACGCAAGAGAAACTTCCGACTGTCAGTGAAATCGCTTTTCTCTGCTTCGCTGGGCTGCATTCCTTTAAAAGCGGCAGCCTTGGCAATCCGATCAGCAGCATTATTACCTTCGGCCAACCGTCGCCCTTCACTGCCTTCTGAGAGGGCCTGAAAATCTTGGTGGGCCTTACCTTACGCAGGCGCTGGCCGAGGGGGAACTGGCCTCTGCCGGCCAACACCTTACACCCATCCCACAAGTTGTGCCGAGGGTGCTCTGTACCTTGGTGCAGAGACAGAACTCCTTTATAGTCAGACTAAATCACTTCAACATTCCTAGACAGAATACTGGCCGCAACAGCGGCCAAATGCTCCGCGGCCCCCGAGGTTTGTCAAAACAACTGGCCGACTCGGCCACTGAAATGGGCAAAGGCTTCTCCGTTACGCAACCAGACAACCGCGAAACCTGCGGCGTTGAAAACATAGTGACCGTGGTTAGTGCAACTACCGTCTATATACAGTTCCCCTTCGCTGAAAGCCTCCTGAGGGGTGACCCCTTCCTGAGCACACCAAAACTCCCCAAACTCCAGGCCCGAACCAGGAGGGTTCTCACCACGATACTCGGGGACCAACTGGAAGCCGAGGTACTGGGGCAGGGTCTGGGGAGGAGGCTCTCTTAAATTCTGAAGCTCCGCTGCCGAGAAATGAGTGGCTATGAGATTCTCTGTCTTCGGGCAATATAGTATGCGGTGGCCGAGGTTGTCCGAATGGTGGCCGCACTCGCAGCCAGTCTCGACTTCGTATCCTGCTGCCTTGGCTCTGTCCATAGTCCATATGCTCTGAGTGAGGAAGGCGAGGAGGGTTCCCTTCTGGTGGCCAAGGAGGTCTGGTGACGATAGAGCAGCACGGGCAGCAACCACATCGAACTGGGCGTTCGGGTGGCCGATCTTCTCGGCCGCCTTGGGGGCGAGCTGGCCGCGCCAGTCGAACTCCATGAGCTGTTGGAGGGGAGCGGGGGAATGTCCTGGGAGAGGGTACTCAATGCCTGAGGAGGTCACAAAAGTAAATGGTCCCTGGCCTTTCCAACCGATCCTTTTAAGCGAAAGCACCGCGGCGCTGAGGGGGCCCCTGGAGGAGCCCCAAGATTTTGAAACTCTCGGGGGGATGGCCTCAGCCCAAACACGCAACTGCTGGAGACTGGCCACGGCAAGGTGGGGGCGGGTGGCGGCGTCCCAGACAAGGCGGTGCCGCATTATGGCAGGGCCCAGGGCAGCTTTCCACAAGGGGTCCTTGAGGATGAGCAGGGCCAGGCTGCGGCTGCGCGTCGGGCAACGGGGTCCCGCAGCAGCCAAAAACTGCGACCTAGCATATTCCAACTGCGTGCCATTGATGCCAGTCACCTCGACTCCGAACGTGGTGGCCGCCTCGAGGCCAGTCCTATACAGCTTATGAGTGTTACCCCCAGCTCTCTTGAGCATGCGAACCCTGTTACGTCTTTTACGCATCTTATCAAGACGTTCCGAAATCTTACGCTGCTTTCTCCAACGGCGCTGGGGCCGTCCAGCCCCTGTTTCACATCCCAGGTTAGGTCCAGACCGATCCGCGTTCGGGCCTGCCAGAGGCCCGAGAGCAGTCCTGATTTGATCCTGAAGGGCTTGTTGGGACGCCAGGACCTGACTTTTCTTGCTGGCGATCTGGCACTTAAACTCATTGGTGATGCAGTCTGTCATGGACCTGACAGCAATATTGAGCTGGCTGACGATGAGGCTGTAACTGCGGCCGTGGCACTGGAGCATCATATCATCTATAAACATCGCGAGCCTGATATGACAATGCGCCTGCGTCCACACGTCGAGCGGGGCAAGCACATACATTTGCACAAGATAGGTGGCCCAACTGCATCCTGCGGCAATGCCCCTCCAAGGCTTGCCTACGCTGGCTGCACAATCTTGTAGTGCAACTATGCGTTCGCTGGCATATTGAGATACTATGATACGCAATAAACAACACGGGAAACCAGATTCAACAGCACGGCAAGCGAGACATGGCCGATCAACATGTTCGTAGTAGTTAGATAAATCGTAGAGAACTTGGGCACTATATTGTTGATCTTTGTCAGAGCTATTGAACTCGCATTCCAAGGATTGTTTATATACTAATTCCACTATGGAGTGACCAGCCTGATGAGCAAGGTACGGCCTGCGGTGGTGTGCCTCCCACTCTCTGGCCGCTGACCTCCTGAGCCTAGCCCAGACTCTGCACAACGCTGGGAGCATACCAATGGACCTGAAAGAAAGCTGACTGGCTGGGGCATCATGTTGTTTCAACTTCATCATAAGAGTCGATACGATACCTTGAAGCTGGGTTGGCATATGTCCAATCTTTTCAATCAGGCCGATAAAATCGCAGACAATCTCTGCCTGCTCATTATTCAACATACTGAAATGCCTGGGGTGGAAACCGTCCCAGGTAGAGGCAGTGGCATGGGGAAAACGTTTCGCAACTTCTCGTAATCTCGTGGGGCTGATGGGGCCCAGGGCAATACGATCATCTCTGTCAGGAACGAGCTGTGGTGGGGCATCCTGGGAGGCCTGCCATATTGTTGCCAGACGATCAGCTTCTACCTGCAATATATGCTGGGGCCTGCCAGAATACTGCGACTTAAATGGAACTGACGAGGGCCTCCAGGCCTCCAAACGCTTAGTCCATCTGTGAGCCCATCCCATGCCTCCCTTCATGTTGTCCTGAACCCAATCCCTCCATGCCTTCCCGTCGGCAGCGTTCTCTGCCGCCTGCTCCTGATACAGGAGCTTGGTGACGTGCTCTAGCAGCTCGTCCAGAGCCTGGATCGCCAGCGCTTGGTTCAGGGCACCAGCGCTGAAATCAACGTGCAACAAACCTGCGGCAACTCTAATCTCGTGCAGCCCCTCCTTGAGGGACACGGCGGTGGTGAACAACTCAGGGCAATCGTCTAAGCTGTCGAGAGCGTCCTGAAACTCAGTAAGATTCCAGTCCTGAACACATCTATGGAAATCTTGAATCCTATTGATGAGCCATCTCAAAGGGCCCGTGTAGGCCACCCATTTAGCCCTACTCCTAGCAGCCTTGGCCTCAGCGGGGACCATAAGAACCTGAGGGGGGTGGGCCCTGGGGTGCTTGCTAGGCTTGAGGGGGGTGTTAGTTTTCTTACTGATTGTAGCTTCCAAGTCCTGGGCCAAGCTGAAATACACGTGGTCCAGGAGCACCGGCTGCTGTTGATCGCTGAGCGGCCGTCGAGCATCATCGATCAATTGTGAAGCGTACTCCAATGCAGCAGCTGACTGGTGCCAACTCACTTCTGGCAATTACGGGCCCACAGGAATACGCGTGGGTAGCTTCTGGGGCCTATGCAGCGTGGGGATATTAAAGTTATTCTCAACTACAATATCTAGCAGCACAGGTCTGCGAGGGGAGAGAGGATACGAGGAAAGAGTACGGGGGGTTCTGAGCCACGGCGCGAGGCCTTGGCTGGACAGGAAATAATGAAGAGTGGATTTGGTCTTCTTATTTCTGTAGGTGGCGGTCGGCGGCACAAGCAGGGTCATCGTGGACCTGGACAGGAACTCTGCTTGGGCCAACCGAGAGGGGGCCAGGTTAAAATCCCCCGCAACCAAAACTGGATGGGTCAAATCATCCTGAAGTTGGCCTATGGCGGCCAGAAGTTTTAAATTGGTCTCGGAGAGACCAGCAGCAGCCTGAAACTAGGTACTACATATGGCGAACTTCGGGACCCCAGGAAGTTCGAGAAGCACCCCCGATAAACGAGCGGGGTCGAAAGCGGCAGAAAAAGTGATCGGCTGGACCCCCAAGCCCAAGCCATCCCGAATCAAAATCGCAACTCCCGAAACCAACTCATTATTCTCATTCCTGGCTGCAGGCGTGATGAAAGCCAGCCACCCCTGGGCCGAGCACCATTGTATCTGACGCACAATGCTATCTCCGTCGGCAAGCTTACACTCCCGAGCACAGATGATCTTGACTGCACTAGACTGCGGCGAAATAACAAACTTACGAACAGCAGGCCAACAATAACCATTGATGGTAGCGATCTTATACGTGTTACCCTGGCGACTTCTGGCCCTGGGCGGCCACAAGCGCAGCAGCCTCGGCCGCCGCCTTGACCTTCTTGGTCTCGGGGCCTGACTCACTCTGGATCTTGACCATGCCCTGGGCGACGTCGGACAGCGCAGCAGCCGCTCGGCGGCGGCCTTCAGACGTGTCCATGGCCTGCGTCTCTGCCATGGTCTCCAGCTCCTTGTCGTCGGCTGGAGTGGGGACGTGCTGACCTGGGATCGGCGCGGGCGTCTGACTAGCCTGGCCATCATCAGGGCTCTCTCCAACTGCAGGGAAACCGTCGATGATGACCCCGCGCGGAGCCGCCACCTCAGGCGGGCCGACACCAGCGGACGCGACCGAGGCCTGGGAGGCGACGTGCTGCTGCTGCAAGGTGTCGAACATGGCGGCAAGCTCCGATACCTTGTCACGAAGTGCTGGTGGGGCCAGTCCGCCTTGTGGCATTCTGGCGGATATGACTCCCTGAGTGGTGGTGAGCAGATCTTCGTCTTTTGATGCCTCATACGCAGCCGCCTGGGTGGCCGCATTGAGCTGCGTCTCCAGCGTCTGCACTTCTTTTGCATCAGCTTCGATCTCCTCGACCAGCTTGCCGTGATACTCACTTGCCTCGACAATTGTGGTGACCAGCTCGCTGGCCTCCTGCTTCTGCGACTGCAACCTCTGGCGCAACACCTGGAGCTGATCTGACAGGGACTGTGCTTGCTGCTCCAGGCTCTTGGCCGACAGAGCCTGCGCCTTGGCGAACTTGAGTTTGCCCAGCGCCGACTTGTGTTCCTCTCCATCTGGCTTCCACTTCTTCCAGAAGGTAACTTGAGCTTGAGCCAGGGCAACTGGGTCATCCGTGGGAACTGCATCTTCGAAGGTGACCGATCTGCCGCCTCCTCGCCCCAGGCCTGGTGGGCGCTCAGGACCGCGGGAGCCCTTCCTCCAGCGTCCTGGCTTGGCCGGCTCCTCCACGACGTCAGGCCGAACGTCCTGGGAGCCTCCTCCACCGCCTTGGGGTCGAGCTGGGGGACCATGATCCCCGCACTGCTTGAAACGGCTACCACACTGCATACAATGACGAGTATTGGCCGAGCACCAAGCCCAGCCTTTACACCCACGCTTCGAGCATACCAAGTACTTCTTCTGCTGGACGGGCATCTCCTGATGGCGGCACGCTGGCGTACGCACACGAGAGGCCCTATGGCAGCACTGGGGCGGGTCGTGACTGTGCCTCTGCCTGGGGCTGACCAGGCAGGCACGGGGGCAGAGCAAACAGGCATGGGCCCCAGCACCCAGGGCCTGCCATGGATGGCAATGCTTGAGCCAAGAGGAGGAGGAGGAGGAGGAGGAGGAGGAGGAGGAGAGGAGGAGCAGCTCGAGCAGGAGGAGGAGGAGGAGGAGGAGGAGGAGGAGGGAGGAGGAGGAGGGGAGGAGGAGGAGGAGGAGGAGGGAGGAGGAGGAGGAGGAGGAGGAGGAGGAGGAGGGAGAGGGAGGGGAGAGGGAGGAGGGGGAGGACAGAGGAGGAGGAGGGGAGGAGAGGAGGGAGGAGGAGGAAGAGGAGGAGGAGAAGGAAGAGGAGGAGAGGAGGAGGAGAGGAAGGAGAGGAGGAGGAGCAGGAGGAGGGGGGGGGGGAGGAGCAGGAGGGGGTGGTGAGGAGGAGGAGGGGGGAGGAGGAGGGAGGAGGAGGAGGAGAGAAGGGGGGAGGGAGGAGGAGGAGTAGGAGGAGCGAGGAGGAGGAGGAGGAGGGAGAGGAGGAGGAGACAGGAGGAGGAGGAGGAGCAGAGAAGGAGGAGGAGGAGGAGGAGGAGGAGGAGGAGGAGGAGGAGGAGGAGGAGGTCCAGCACAGGCCCGAACAAAACGAGTCTTGAGGCCCCGCGGCTTCGGTCCTGGTGGTTCGTGCTGGCCGTTATCCTATCCTCCTCTTTCTCTTTCTCCTCCTCTTCCTCCTCCTCCTCCTCCTTCTCCTCCTCCTCCTCTTCGTTCTCCTCCTCCTCTTCCTCCTCGTCCTCCTCCTCGTCCTCCTCCTTCTCCTCCTCCTTCTTCTCTTCCTCCTCCTCCCCCCTCCTCCTCTTCCTCCTCCTCCTCCTCATCATCCTCCACCTCCCAATCGCCGCGGCCGTCCGCAAGGACGACCGGCGGCCGTCCGCAAGGACGAGGGTGATCAAGCGCCTCTTCGAAAACCCCTTCCCTCAACTACTCCCTAATTACCCCGTCCCCCCTCCGCAATCCTCCCCCCGCGGCCGCGGGTGATCAAGCGAGCGAAGGAGGACGAATAGAAAATCAGTTTCCCCAAAGGGGGAAAAGCAAACGCCGGTGGGCGGACGATTCAAAAAACAGTTTCGGGCGGCTGAATTCTATTAGTCCGCCCCACTCAATCATTTTGGAAGGTCCGGGGGGGGGGGCGATTTTTTTAATCGTTTCCCCCCATGAGAAGGACATGCCCGACGAATCAATACATGCAAATAATCAGACAATGCTCAAACAGATCAAGAACAATTGAAAACATAGCCCCCAAATATTCTTGCCTGCTTGGGAATATCCCTCGAGGGGAACCTGCCCGGCTGAATCCTGCCCCGCCCAACCGGAGGGCCCGCTGAGACTCGCGCTGGCTCCATCGCACGGCCCGGGCCTCGGACGAGAGGCTCCCCAGGCGAACGAAACCCACCTGCCCCAGGTGTCGAGGAGTCCGTCCTGCCTCCCAGCCCGCCCTTCTTTTGTCTCATTCTCTATGTTTTTCTTGTCGTTTCGGGGGCGCGCAAACATGGATTGGTGATCCATGGATTCGGCGCGCGGTCGCCAAATCCATGGATCGGGGGAGGATGCCTTCCCCCCAAATGCGGCCGGTGCCGCCTCCTTAGGCGGCGGAAATCCGCGATTTCCCATGGCAACGGGGCCCGTCGCTAATCCACGCCCCCTTGATCCATGTTTGCGATCGCCTGATGTTTGTTGTTGTTGTTGTTCTCTCTCTCTCTCTCTCTCTGCGTCCGTTTTCCCCTTCCCCCAGTTCGCCCCCCCAGTCACGGATGCAGCTAGCCAGGTGGCACCCGAAGAGGCGGCATCATCTCAGTGGTCCCAGCCTGGCTGTCACTGACGTGTACCTTGGCATGTTGCCACATGTCGTCGTTGCTTTGTGCTTTACTCGGGTTGACCCAGAAAAGGGTCCAGCGACAAGGGGGTGGTGACATAGATTTGGTGTAACAGATTTGTGAGGTTGCAATACCAATTGGGGCGTGCAAAACATTCTGGGGCGCGAATGACTTGCTGAGTTTTCGCGCGCAATACGTTAGTTGCAATGCAATACAATACAATTCTCTGGCGCAGTACGTTTGCAATAAAATTGCCCAACACCTATTGCACCCCCCCATTTCAGCTGGACCCCCGTTCTGGGCCAACCAGATTTACCCCCCCTCAAAACACCAGAAACAAACATTGTTGTCGTTCCGAGCGGATTCTTGGATCCGCGCTGAACCCCCCTCCCTGGCGCGCGGAGCGCGCCAGGGGCGGCGCCGGAGGCGCCGCCCCGCGGGGCCCAGCGCGGATTCAATAACAAACTGCTGAGCGCCAGAAGTTTATGTTTATGGCGCTGGCGATTTGTCTTCTGCGATCTTCTGGGGGGAGGGGAGGACGGAAGGAGGGAGGGAGGGGAGGGAGGGAGGGGAGGGAGGGAGAGAGGGAAAGAGGGAGGGAAGGAGAGAGGGAGGGAGCGAGGGAGGGAGAGAGGGAGCGAGGGCAGGAGGAAGGGAGGAAGGGAGGGAAAGACGGGAAGGGGGGGGCCCTTTTGGAAAGGAGCCGCCCTCTCGCCCTCCGCCCGCGTACCCGTCACGCATGTCCGAGGCCCCCCCGCAAAAACAGTTGAGGGGGGCCCAGGAACACACCGAGGAATACGCAGAGATCCCAGGATCCCCCATCGATTTTGTCGTACGTTCTTGCTCCTCTTCCTTCCCCTCCACGTCCCACAGTGTCCCATCTTTTTTCCTGGGGATCGACGATTCTTTGTGTCTGTGTGTGTTCTTGCCCCCCAAAGCGGTGTCCGCGCTCAGGGGGTCTGACCTCCGTTCCTGAAGTCATTCGCCGAGTCCGCCGAGGATGGTCCACGTTGCCGCCCCGTGCCGCCTCGTGGGCAGGGGAAGATACAGTCATCGACCTGACCTAAGGAACGATAAATAAGGAACGAGCCCCTTTCTTCCAAGGAATAACGCATAGGGAACGATGAACCAATAATACATAACGCATAGGGAACGATAAATAACGCATGCAAGCCTAAAGAACGACCGAGCCCATTTTGAAAAGCAAGTGTTCCTTACTCAAACCGCTCACTGTAGGGGAACGAATAACAACATAAACAAAAAACTCTGAGGTCCGCGCGGACTTGTCGGATCGGCGCCAGCCCCCCCCTCCCTGGCGCGCGCTCCGCGCGCCAGGGGGTCCAGCGCCGATCCGAGAAATCCGCGCGCACCGCCGAGTTGTTATGTTTGCGTCACTGTTCGATCCCTCAGAAGAGGAGGGAGGGGGAGTGGGGGAGAGGAGGGAGGGAGACAGTCCGTGGGACACTCTGGTCGGGGAGACGTAAGACTCGGGTACGGGGGACGCGGGTTGGCCTGAAGGGGTCCATCAGAAAAAATGACGGGACGCAATCTGAAACTTGACGCAAACTCCCACTGCAAACGTCCCACGAACACTGGACCGTCAAAATCCAGGACGCGCTCGTCAAAAAACGTCGGCAAACCCGAGTTCCGGCTTACCCGAGTCCCACGTTCCCCCGACCTGGGCCAGGGGCACAGCCAGCAGCACCCGAGGGCGGGCTTCTCGTCCCGAGCAGCTCTGCTGCGGGCCCCAGGGTCCGGAGGAGGAGCCCAGGAGCTCGAGCATCCGTTGAGGAGGTCCCTCGTCGTGGTCTGCCCGAGACTTGGGAATCTCGGGTCGGGCGAAAGGGGGGGATAGCAAAGGGGGGGGTTTGAGAATCAGCTCACGTAGCTGATTTTCCTGGCGCCTCCCAGCGCCGGAGGCGGCGATGTATCGAGGAATGGGCCCCTCGGGGCAAACCCAGCTGCATGCAACAAATTTCGTACCCCCCCCTTTCCCAATCCCCCCCTTTCGCCCGACCCGAGAATCCTTCCTTGTTTGGTTCACAAGTTGGGAACCTGGTGACTGGTGCTGTATTCCGCTCTGGACGCATGAGTGCCCTCGCACCCACGCTGCTCGCGAGGTCCAGCCGCATTCAAACACGGCGACTGCGCATAGTCAATCAGACTACACTTCGCTGACTATTGCAACTCACACGCCGATCACTTCTCTGGATGAGCTGGCGGAAATACGCGAAGCGCCAGAGCTTCATGGCCGAGCGGATCGCTCAGCACTCCTGCTGCGCTGTTCAGAACTCCTCGTTGGGAGCCCGGTGCTGTACTCCGCTCTGGCCAGAACGAATGACGCATGAGTGCCCTCGCACCCACACTGCTCGTGAGGTCAAGCCGCATTCAAACACGGCGGCGGCGCATTATTTAAACAATACACATGGCGCGCGAGCAGCACGACGCTCTGACTGAGATCGGCAACCGGGACGCACGGCCGAGGACGTGCTCTGAGCCGGGCGAGCTGTATTGAAAGAGCCAGCACCCCCCGTCCAAACGATGCGACTAAGCGCTCGCTGTGGCAGCGCGGGGCCCTAAGCAGGCCAAATAGCCCAGCACACCCTCTCCAAGGGCCAGGCTGTGCTCAAGCATGCCGAGCAATGATGAAAGAGCCAGCTGCCACCCGTCCAAACTGTACAAATAAAAACGTGCTCCAGGGTAGCGCGGGGCATATCAAATTGCTCTTTGCACCCTCTCCAAGGGCTAGAACACTGTTTGTTGTAAACGTCGAGGGTCCGCCTCTCCAAGGCTTCCCCAGAATTGGCCTCTCCACCAGCACTGTTTAAAACTTGACCTGAAACTTTACCCCAAAAAGTGTCCACTGGGGGTCCACAGAGCATCGCTGAGATGGCCAAGGCGCCAGCTCCACGTAGCTCGAGCGCGGGGGGAGCAGGGGGGTCTTATGCCCGCCCTGCCCCCTCCAGCCCCCCTTTCCACCTTCGGCCACGCGCAGGACTGGCCCAACCCTGCCTCGCTCCCACGGATGCTCCCACGCTTGCCGCCGCACTCCAGCCCCGGCGCGACCCAAGCCTCAGCGGCACCCGCGGTGGTAGCCGCCGCACTGGCACGCCCCCGGCGCTGCACCGCTGCCGGCGCGGGCGCGGCCGGGCGCGGCCCGCGCGCGCGAGAGGCCGGAGGCGGCCGAGCTCCGGGCGCCCTCGAGCGGCGCTGCGGCTGCGGAGGGCGGGCCCTGCGCGCGGGGCTGGCAGGCGCGGTGGTAGCCGCCGCAGCGGCAGAGCCCGGAGCCGAGCGCGGCGGCGCTCGGAGGGCAGTGGGCGCCGCCGGCCGCAGTCGCGGCGGGCGCGGGCCTCTCGGGCGCCTGCGCCGCGGGGGAGCCCTCGCCGCCGAGCCTGCACGCGCGGTGGTAGCCTCCGCACGAGCAGGTGGCCGGGCCGACGACGGTGGCGCTGTCGACGGCGCCCTTCGCCAGCGCCGTCGGCCCGGGCGCGGGGAGGGCGCGCGCAGGGCCCCCGCTGGCCACTGGCCGGCAAGAGCGGTGGTAGCCCCCGCACCTGCACGCCCCGCCGCCCACCACGGCCTCGCTCAGCGGCCCCTCCGCCCTCGGCACGCGCGGGGCCGCGGCGGGGAGGCCTGCCGATACCGCGGGCAGCCGGGCCTGCTCGGCCAGCGCCGAGTCGCGCAGCCGGCAGGCGCGGTGGAAGCCGCCGCACGCGCACGCGCCGCCGCCGAGAACGGACTCGCTGCGGCCCCCGTTCGGCACGGCGTGCCGGACAGCATGGTCGGACTCGTGGTCGGACTCGTGGTCGGACCCGTGGTCGGAGGAAGCTGCGGTGGATACTGTGGTCAGTCTGTCCATGTCCTTGCTCACCTTCGCGAGGAAGTCCTCAGCGGGGAGGTCCATGTCTCGCATGCGGCAGGCCAAGTGGAACCCGCCACAGTTGCAGGCCGGCGCCGTGGAGAGGGCCATTGCAAAGGGGGTGGACGATTGCCTCGGAGGCACCAGCAAAGAATATGCGTCACAAGTGCGCTCACCACAAATAACTTGAACTTGAGCCAACAAAAGACTTCGGAAGCCTTGGTCCCACCGCCAAGATCTACCCTCTGTGGCCAAAGCTCCAGGGCAGATCCAGCCTCGGCCATGCACATGACAAGAGTCAGGTGGTGGTGCGGGACGCAGTGCTGGATATGGAGACGTTTTGAGACGTGACATCGGCGGTCGTGAGCTTGTTGCTACCAGTGATGATGCTGGCAGACGAGGGCACCCGCAGACCTCTAGAAACTGCCAGGAACACCCGAACAACTGCATCCCCACACCTCGACCCTCGATCCTGTTGTCGTCCTCCGACTTCCCATCCGAAGGAGGAGCGAAACCGTCCACAGCGACACCACAACCGATAACCGACCAAAACCGAATCGAGCCGGACGCAGCTGAGATTGACGCAACGACGCAAGAACGACACAACAAACAACCGAGCCGAACCAAGTGGACGCAACTGACTGGAACGCAGCCGAGCAGACCGAACCGCGCATGCCCTAGCCCTAGGATCAAAGAACATTGGCAGCACCACTATCGCCAGGCAAATAGGAGGGCACGCATTCCTGGTGTTAGTTTGGGCATGTCCTCCTACAGGCGGAAATTGTAGGAGAAATAAAAAAAACTCCAAACAACACCTCAAACAGCAATCAACAATAGTTAAATAAAAATCGCCCCCAGACTATTGTTTGACTGTTTTTGAATATTCCTCCTGTAGAGGGACGTGCCCGACTTAATCCTGGTGGCGCGATCACTTTGATTTGCGCCCCGCTCGGGACGTGTGCAATCTCTGGCTCAGGGAGGCATCACGGACATTTCCTCGCTGGGGGTGGCCCGCTTGTGGTGGTGTCAGAAGACCCCCGACGCCATGACTCGTTCGCAGTGTCGACCCCCGATGGTCTCGACCCACTCCCCGGGACCCGTTTTCCATCCCGAATACCCAGATCATTGGATACCGTTTTTTTCGGTCGCGATCGGTAGCGACCGCTCGGTACTCAAAGTCGGTCGCGACCGATCGCGACCGATCCCAGAATACAGGGGCGTTGACCTAAGAAACCCTGAATAAGGAACGGGGCCCCTTTCTCCCATAAGTTGAACTTCGATGGAAAACCTCAGGAAAACAGAAGGCAAACTGCAGCCCAATCAAGGAACACCGAGCCCCTCCCCAACGAAAAGGGTTCCTTCTTCAGGGCCCCGACTGTAGGTCGCGACCAGTCGCCATCGATCGCGACCGAACAGTCGCGAAATATACCGAATTTGACGCAAATTCGGTAGCGACCGTTCTCGTCGGTCGCGACAGGAAAATGCCAGTATCCAATGATCTGGGTAATCTGGTAGACGGTCCTCAAGCCGAACACGGCAGCAAAAACTGTCCATCGCGCCGTGTTCAAGACGCCAGGGGGTACGGGGTCGCTCCCTCTCATTGGCGGCGCACAGCAAAGGGGTAAGGGGAGGGGGCAAGGCGTCTCGGAAGGAGGCTGCTTCTTAGAAACCGCCTGCCCTACATGTACAGCCAAGGCTGGCGCCCTCTGGCAAGCAAGGGTGCTTCTGAAAAGACTGCCCTTTCCCCCTACCCCTACCCTTAGGTCGGGCGGGCGTGTCCTCTTGCATGCTGATTTGGGAAGGAAAAGTGAAAATAGTCAAACCATATGCGAATATGGTCAAACGTGATCAACAAATCGTCGCAAGATGCTGTGTGACTAGTTTGGAATCTTCCTCCTGAGAGGGACATGCCCGACCTAACCCCCTCCCTGCGCGTGGCCTATCCTCTCGCGAGGCTCGTGCTGCCCCCATCCCACCCCCTTCTCTGCGCGGGGCCGATCTTGTCTGCGCCGCAAGGCTCACCGAGCGCGCTCCACTATTCGCAAAGTGCCCTCCTCCTCCTCCTCCTCCTCCTCCTCCTCCTCCTCCTACGCCCCCTCCTCCTCCCTGCAAACGTCCGCAACCAAAAACCCGTCCGACCCCTGCCGAGGGAGGGTGGCCACGGAGCGATCGAGCTGGGGGGGGGGCGCGGCGGCCTGCTGGAGCTGGTGCCCGGCCACGGCCAAGAGGTAGCCGCGGTCCCACTTCAGCCGGTCGCGGTCGACGCTGCGAGGGAGGAGGAGGAGGAGAAGGAGGAGGAGGAGGAGGAGGAGAAGGAGGAGGAAAAGGAAGAGGAGAAGGAGGCGGAGGAGGAGGAGGAGGAGGAGGAGGAGGGGGAGGAGGAGGAGGAGGAGGAGGAGGAGGAGGAGGAGAATGAGGAGGGTGAGGAGGAGGAGGAGGAGGAGGAGGAGGAGGAGGAGGAGGAGGAGGAGGAGGAACCCCCCCCCACACACTTTTTTACTCGACGAGTGGGGCCTTGTGCCAAGCCGATGCGTGTCAGCAAAATGTGTATAGTGATGGCGGCCCGTCGCTGGATCGGGCATCTCCTGCCCGTCCTATCCTGGCACAGCTATGCAGGCGAGTGCGCTCGGCAGTGCTTCAACGTCGAGGCGGGGGTCAGTCTGCATGCGAGGGTAAAATTGCGCCTCTTCTCGGAGGCCACGTGCACCATGCTGCGGAGGGGCGGGGAAAAAGACAGAGTGGCATTCGGCACAGGCCAATGCGGGTCCGCCCTATTCGTCGAAGTCAAAAGGACAGTAGTCGTCGATCTGATCGACTGCAGGCGCGACGGGCTGGGAAGAGGCTGGAGGCGCAGCAACGGTGCCCCCTAAGGTTTCTCCTTTCACGAACACTACTTGCTGAGGACGTCGAGCCAGCTCGCTAGCTCGTCCTCCAGCCAGCCTGGTGGGGCTGGCCCTGTGTGGCGGGTAGCCCGCCCTCCTGCTATGAACGCGTGCGTCACTACGCCCCTCATCGGCCACTGCGGGGCCGCGATCTGGATCTTCACCTTGGTATCGTCGTGGCACTTCTCGACCCTGACCGCGGCCACGTCGAGCTCTATATTCATCCTCGTGACTGCTGGCTCTGCTCCAGGTGCCGACGGGGTGATGCCGTCTAGGTATGCTGCGATGTCCTTCTTGCTCTTGCCCCCAATGTCGCAGCGCATCAAGCTCTCTAGAAGGCCTACCACGAGCGAGGCGACAGGGCTGCCGATCTTCTGGAGAGCCTCGATGCCCGACTGCCTCGCCTCCTCGATGGCCTTGCGGTAGTCCACCAGCACGGCCTCTAGCTTCTGCACCACCTCGTGATCTTTCTCGACCGTGACGGTGTCTATGATGGTTGCCGCCATCATCCTCAGCTTGAACGTGTTCTGGAGGGTGAGCTTGCACAGGGTGCTGGGGAAGGACTGCATGTTGGCGTCCTTCGAGGTCCACTTCTTGTCCGTGTGGTTCGCGCCTCGTCGTCCGCGTCGACCACCTCGATGCCCTTTGCTCTTGCCCTTGCCGCCCTTGCCGCCGTCCTTGGCTGCGCCCTCGGCACCCGTCTCGGCTGCGGTCATCGTCTTGTCGCCGTCCTTGTCGCCTGTCCTGGGGGTCTTCGATGCTGGAGGCGCCGGATCGTCTCTTCCAGAGGGCCGCGAGGCAAGGGAGGAGCCCGTCAGGAGCCACGCAGGGGGCGGCTTGGCTCGCTGGTTCTGCTCGCCCTGGGGGCGCGCTGCCGCCGCCGTCATCCTGCTGCGAAGGCGGGCTCTCGAAGGGCAGGAGCTGGGGTGTTGTCGCGGCTGTTACCCGCGATGATGTAGATTTCCAAGCTGATGTCTCTGGCGGTGCCGAAGATGCCCTGGCTATACGTGTCACTGGTTGGGCTCTCGCTACTGCTGGTCCCCGTGCGCGGCCAGGTGGAGGGGCTGCTGCTGGTCGAACGAGTTCTTGGTAGCTAGCTCGTAATCTGTCTCGTTCGTCTGGTGTATCCACTGGCCTCCACGCTGGCGGCGGCGGAGGGACGCGTGCGAGAAGGTCGCGTCTGCTGTGGGCTGGCTGAGGCTGAGAAGTCTTGAGCCAAGATCCTGACGGACACGGTGGGATGTGCGCGCGAAGGTGTGCCCTGAAGGCCGTTCGATCTCTGTATTCAACTTGGCATCCTGGGAGGTCGCACTGGTCCTTCAATGGACAGGTCATCGATTCAGCCGTACTCCATTCGTATGTGTGCCTCGTGAGCTCAGGGACACATCGACCCGACATCCACGCTCGAAACAAGTGTCGCCTCGTATGATCAATGCTGCTGAAGACCGTGTTGCAATTGACGCATTTATTGTCCACGCAGATCTGGGAGAGGACGAGGGGCGTGCCGTGGCCAGGAAGGGTTGTCGCATTGAGCTGATGCTTGACCAGCTCGCGATTCGTAGTGAAGCGTGCACGGCATCCCTCTATCCCGCATACGAGTGGGGCGAGCTCCTCTTCCTCGCTGTCTGCGTCGCCAAGGGGGTCATCGCTCGGGAGCTGCTGGGCGACGTGTTCAGGGGGAGCCCACTCTTGTCCTCGTACCGTCGATCTCATGACACGAAAATCACACACACGAAAGGCCTCCGAAACTTCAGGATTGTAGAATAGGTTCTCCAAGGTGCGGGGCCCCCAGAGTTCTCGGACATCTTCGCCTACGGGGTGGGACAGGACCGTCTCGAGATCCTCGCGGAACTGGCGGGCCCAGGGGTGCACGTCCATGGACGGGTTGAGTTCGCCATTCGCAAGAACTGTGCGTGCTGCTGCTGGTGCTCCTGCTGCGCGCGCTCGTTCCTCGAACCTGCACTCTCCAAAGAAGGCACTGAGATAGTGACGGTGGTGTTCGGGCTTATTCATGATCGACTGCCACCACCCCAATCTCCTTATCGTCAGCTCCACCACCGTGGGCGGGATCTGCGACTCTTCAAAGACCGCTCGGGACGTGAGAGACGTGTGGGTGCCATCTTCGTGCTCAACATGTGCCGCACCCGCCATCATCGCCCTCATCTTCTTTGCGAGGGAGGTGTCGAGGGCCCGAATCTCCGAGGGGGTGAGTACATACGCTTCCAATCCAGACCAGACACGGCCAGCAACGTTGGCCAGAAAGGTACTCCTCTTACTCCTCCAAGGGCCTGGCGCACTCCAGTACTTACGTAGGTTGCACCATCCTATTGATCCTGCGCGTACTCGTGCTTGCACCTCATGTTTGTTGCTGCCGTTTACGTTAATGTACCCTCCCAAGTGTTTGAGACTCATCATCGTGTTCCCCGATACCCGCTCCTCCGCCTCCTTCGTGTCCCTGCATGCCGCTAGATGTACAAGGGTCTCTTGCGTCTGAACGTGTTGTGCGTATCCGCCCTCTGCGAGATGCTTGTTTAAAATCTGGTTATCAAGGTGGTCGAGGCTCACGGCCTCGCGTGCTGTTCCACTCGGTATGATCAGGACCCGGATCAGGTCGTCAATGAAGCCGCCAAAGGCGAGGTCGTCCCATCTATCGTGTAGGGGGCCTCTACACGAAAGGCTGTCTCCAATGATGGTTCCGAGCTCACGCTGCCACGCACTGACAAACGGGTAGAAGGACTCCATAAACAATTCTGGCTCATTCGAGTCGCCCATCCTCCCACCCGTCTTCGGTGTCATCGCCACGTCCCCGTCACTCGCCTCATAGTACAATATTCCCGTGCTCCTATGATGTGTAAGAAGCTCATCGAAATACTCGTCTACACCACGTGACCGATGTGCGTTGTGCAAGCGTTCCTGATCCCCTGTGCCAAACGCGTTTCTCATGTCATATGATTTGACAATGTAGTAGTGTTTGCACGTGCGCAATTTCCACATGACGAGTTTAATCACGGTCATGAGCCCCTCCCTCCGAATGTGTACAATGCCACCGTACGCCCATATAGGGGGGTCGAACGTGCTACCATAGTCGACTAGTCCTACGCGTAGTAGAAGTCGCCACCAGTGGCAAAAACAGTGAAGAAGTCTCAGGCATCGCGTGATGTCCACGACCGTATTTCCTGTTGGCAGCTTACCTGGCTTGCTTATGGCTATGGCATGGCGAGGAGGAGGAGGTGGAGGAGGAGGAGGAGGAGGGAGGAGGAGGGAGAGGGAGGAGGAGTGAGGAGGAGGAGGAGGAGGATGAGGAGAGTGGTGGTGGGACAGAGGATGAAGGGGCAGGAATGAGGAAGGAGGAGGACTGGGGGCTCCCTGGGGGCACCTCTTGAGGCGCTTCTCGGGGTGGGCCTCTCGCCAGCATGCCATGTTGCGTTCTTGGGTTCCTCTCGCGGGGGGGGGGGGGGGTGGGGGGTGGGGGGCTTGCGGCCGCAGAGGAGTCCTGCGCCTCGTCCTGTGTTCCATCTGCCCGCGCGGTCCTCCTCAGCCGTGACGCCCCTGCCGCCCTGCGCCTCCCCGTCAGCATCTCCGCCACCAACATATCGGCGCCAATCATCAGCATCAGCATCTGGATCATCTGCATCATCAGTATCATCAGCATCATCAGCAGCATCATCATCATCAGCATCAGCATCGTCATCATCAGCATCATCACCATCACCATCACCATCACCATCACCATCACCATCACCATCACGATCACCATCACCATCACCATCACCATCACCATCACCCTCACCCTCACCATCACCATCACCATCACCATCATCATCATCACCATCATCATCATCATCAACATCATCATCAGCATCGTCCTCATCATCTGGTCATGATGGTCAGCAGCACCATCATCAGCAGTATCATCGCCATCACCAGCATTATTATCAGCGTCAACATCATCATCTTCACCACAAGCATCGAACCCATCCGCATCGTCGTCATCATCATCCTCATCATCGTCATCATTATCATCCTGATCAGCACCCTCACCATGATCATCACGGTAATAGCCATCATCATCAGCATCATCATCATTACCACCACAACCGCCATCATCATCAGCAGCAGCATCATCACCATCATCCTCAGCGTCGTCGTCGTCATCGTCATTGTCATCATCATGAGCATCATCCTCATGATCACCATCAGCATCAATAGCAATAGCAGCAGCAACATTATCAGCGTCAGCGTAATCATCATCACCACCACCACCACCCTCGTCATCATCATCATCGACACAAACCTAAACATCATAGCAACAACATCAAACACAGCAGCATCCGCAACATCGACAGCCGCAGCATCATCATCATGACCACCATCATTATCAACTACAACTACAACATCATCACCATCACCATCACCGTCACGACCATCATCGCCGCCACCACATAAGACATGATCGTCATACATCATCACTACTGGCATCACGTGCCAAGACCGCTGCGCCAGCAGCCGACAGCGACGCCGACTGCCCCTGGCTGCCAGGCCATGATGCTCCCCACCGCCCAGGCTGCGCCGACGTCATCGTCATCATCATCCTCATCCTCATCGTCGTCGTCGCCGTTCTCTTCCTCATCCTCATCCTCATCGTCGTCATCCTCATCGTCGTCGTCCTCTTCCTGGCCTTCCTCCTGGCCCTCCCTCCTCCCGCTTCTCCCCCTTCTCCCCCTCGGACTTCTCCTGCTCGTCCCCATTTTCCATTCGTCTGCGTCCTCTGGGCTTGAAGGAACCAAATCACGAGATCAACGGGTCTTGGAACTTGGCGCATTTCCTTTGGACCATTTATTTCATCCTCAAGAACTGTTTGATAGTCCCGGGCGAGCCCGAAACCTGCCGCAACACCTCAGGACACGTTTCGCTCAGGACTCAAACGGCGGCGGCGCCAAACGATGGCAACTGCGGGGACCACCATCGGATCTTGCCGGAGGTGTCACTGGCCCAGAGGGTCCCAGGACTTCCAGGAAGTCATCCAGGACGGCCCCGAGGGTTCCAAGACGGGGCGAAAAGCTTGGGACACGTTGGGCCACTAACACCTCTCTTGAGACGTCGCGAAAATTCCACCTCGAGAGAAATCGTGACTGAAGCCCTGGAGGAGGAGGAGGAGGAAGACACAATTTTCCTCAAGGCCCCGTTAAAAAAGGACTTCCCGATAAACCGGCCACGTTGAAAGGGGATTTCCTGATAAACCGGGAAGTCCATCTCGAAGGTGCAACAAAGACGACTGCAGCCGTGGATCCGTGGATCGAACCGTTCTCCGTTCTCAGCTTTCTCCAGCAGGAACCTGCAGTGTCCTGGCTGCCTTCTGGGACACTACTTTCTGGAGCACTTCTCGAGCCTGATCGATCCATGAGTTGGGGCAGGGATCGACCTAAACAGTGTTTCTCATTTTCGTTTTGTTTTCGTTTTGCCTCGTTTTCTATTCAATCCGCCTTTGCACCAACACGAAATCAAAACGACAACTGTCCACGAAATCGTCAAGCGGGGGCGGACAAGACCCCCGTTGGCGAGCACCCTTCAGCAAAACTGGCCCATGGCCAGACTTGGCGGACGCAA